>CM076569.1:931093216-931636633 GCA_034641835.2 Pinus albicaulis | reverse complement strand
TGGTGGAGGGGAAGCTGTTGATCATCGTACTGTATGTAGATGATCTGATTTTAACTGGCGATGAGCAGTTGATACTTTCATGCAAGGAGGATCTTGCACGAGAGTTTGAGATGAAGGACTTGGGCATCCTTCATTATTTCCTGGGATTGGAGATTTGGCAGCGCAGCGGAGGACTGTTTGTTTCTCGGGGCAAGTATGCTCGGGAGATTCTGGAGAGGTTCAACATGCAAGGCTGCAAGCCTGTTGACACTCCTCTTCCTGGTGGTTGGAGGAAGGAGGATGCTACTTCAGCGGAGGTAGTGGACGCCACTGTCTATCGACAGTTGGTGGGGTCGCTTATGTATCTGGTCAATACACGACCCGATATATGCTATGCAGTTAACCAGCTTTCGCAAGCTATGGTTAAGCCTACCAAGCTCTTTTGGAAGGCAGGCAAGCATGTATTACGCTATATTAGAGGCACATCGGGATATGGTTCATGGTACAGACAGGAGGATCAGTTGAGGCGGCATGGCTTATGGATTGGTATCATCATATCAGAGATTGTGTTTAGCGGAGAATCATGATGCTTTCATATGTTTCCACGGAGGATCAGGATGCCGACATCCTGACGAAGGCGCTCACCAGGAGCAAGTTTGAATTCCACAGAGGCAGGATAGGGGTTGCAGATAATCCATATCTTGCTGAGAGGGAGTGTTGAAAATGCAGCAAGATGATGGAGCTTAGTGAAATGAAATCGCCTTCACTAAGTGGGCCCGCAGGCAAATTCTGGCGCAAAATCTATTTTTAGACTATGTCTATTTTTAGACATATGGAGCATGGTTCGGGGATTCCGGTTTGAGATTCTTGAAGTATGTGTCATGTTGGTAAAAATAGATGAGACTCTATTTTTGAGGTCAAAGAGGTCGAAGTCTATTTTTAGACTGCCTCTCCTTAAAACGGGGAAGTCAAATATTATTTACCCTTAATAATATTTAGACTATAAACAACAGTTTACTCTCTTGGAGCACTTCAGTTCGAGCTACAGAAGTGGCTCATGCATCTGACAGAGGAATCACGTGGTTCCCAAGGTTTTGATGGCATCATGCATGGTTGACTTCAGTTGGACTTCAGTGGCAGAAGTTTGGAGGAGTTAATGAGACAGCTAGTGGAGTTGTGTTCTGTTTATTTTAGTTGAAATGATTGAGATTAGTTTAACTAGCTAATCAATTAGTTATGAGTGGAGTGAATTAAATATTATTTAATTCATTAATTAGTAACTCATTATTCAACTCAAGAACACATCAGTTCACTACGGTGCATGATCAGTTCAGTGGAGACCAGTGAAAGAGGTAGATGAAAGGGTGGAGTTAGCTATCAGTTGTGACTATACTGTTGCTATTTGCAACACACAGATAGGTGGAATAAGCCCATGAGGATTGCGTAGTTCAGGCTGGTGGTTTATCCATATAAAGATGCCATCCCATAGCATTGAAACACGCAATAGAGGCAAGGCAATTGGCGGTGAGTTTTGAACCAGTAACCTGTTCAAAACTGAGCTAGATTGTGAGTAACTTTATGAGAAAGTACTGAGTACTTGTGAGGAGTATTGTACTGAGTTAGTTACTTGATTCCTCCATTATAATATACACAATAGCTGTGGGGTTTTCAGCTATAAGCTTTCCCCATACATACTGTGTTAATGTGTATGATGATTTGATGTGTTATCGCTTGATTTTATTTCCGCATGTGTGATGATATGATCTGAGTTGATCTGAGTGGAAGAGATTATGTGTTGTGTATGAAGTTCAAATAGTATGTGACCAGGATAGTCTCGGTGGATAATTAATCATTATTCAGTAAATTTCTACAGCTCCCATACCACTGCAACCTCCTCTTTTCCTCACTGAAAAACATAGTAGAATTAGTGTTTTCATTCAAAATCATGTTATAAGATAGATTTATGATTTTCAAGAAATTGTAAAGTAGATCAATGGTACATGCAAGTAGGTTACCAATTTTATAAATTGTGCAAAATAGAATAGCTTTACTTCTGCAATCAGATTAGTACTTTCTCTTTCATGCAATGTTAATTATCATATACAAGTTGAATGAATGGAAATTTTGATTTCATAGTTAGAATTTGTTTCAATTTTTTGTTCAATAGAAGTCTTCACTATAGTTAAGTTGGAGGTGTTAGTCCCTAAATGTTCAGTGATCAAATACACTCTTTCATGTTTACTTGGTAGTGGTCCTTGGTCAAATTTTATGTTTTCAAATACATTCTCAAATAATTTTTTTTCATAGAATGTTGTCTAGGTTTGAATGCTACTCCCTTCACCCATTCACAGGCATCATAAATTTCAAGTTCGTGTCATTCATCATCAATCTAGGGTCATAGATCAGTCAACATACCTCCATCTAGGTCATGGTCTAGACTTCTTTTGTTTCGCCATCATATTGTCCAAATCATGTGAGGAAGAAGGAAAATAAATGGTAATTTTAGGAGTTAAATTACATTCATTATGAGTTAGAAAAGATAGGAAAATAAAGCAAAGGCAGCTTGTCCTTTCGCAAGAAGTATGCTACATGATCAAAGTTTTTCAAAAAGGAATTTTTCTCAAAGTGATTTTGATTTCACTAAAGTCAAAAAGTAAATTTTGTGAGTTATAAAGGTAAATGATGCTTTTGAGTTCATTCATCCTTTGGTTTTCAAAATATCTCCTCTCTCATCCTAAAAAACTCCACAACTATCCAAATATTGAAGAAAACTAGCAAACATTATTCCAAACTGCTCTGTGCTACACTTTTGGAAGTTATGCTACGCTTCTGGGAGTTGCTACGCTTTTGGATTCCAAGCTAAAAAATGCTAAAAAAGGGTCAATTCATCATTTCTAAAAGATTTAGGTGCTTCCAAACCATTAATTTAACATCTCTTACCTCTCCTTCAAGTGAATTTTTTCAACAAAGGTTGGATTCCATTTTCTAGGGTTTTCAACTATGTTTTTGGATTACTGAGATGTTTGGTTGCTTTTAGTTGGAAAACCCCTAGTTTCATCACTTACAAACCTTAAAAAATCACTCATGTATCTTAGCAAATCACTACATATCATTCATATACCTCCTTGCTACCATTTTCACCCAAACACTAGTTTTCACTATGCTTTTGCAGAGAAACTAGGAAAACTTTGTGTTTCGATATTTTTGCCACCTTTCCCATACCCATTTCCAAAAATTTTACTTGCATTTCGTGGCTAAATCACCATCCTACTTCCAAAAAAATTTAGGGATTTTTACTTAACTCATTTATGTCTCATTTCTGTCCCTAAAATCATTGTATCATCATCCCCTGTTTTCCTAATTTTGATTTTCCCTTTCCTCCACATCAAGCTAGGGTTTTCCTTGCTAACAAACATCATGGAAGGTGAGAAGAGAAAGGACCATAAGGGAGGTAATCATTCCAGGCTTGAACCATCCAATTTTTAGGAGATAAATTCTTCTCCTTATGTCAAGAAATATTTTGAAGACAGTGGTTGTTTAAGATTTTGTGAAAGAGTTCAAGAGGTAGGCTGTCATGCTTAATTGACAAGCCTTTTTTCCACCAGCTTTAGAAGAGATACAGATAACATAGCAGGGATTGAGTTCACTTTATCAGCAGATGTTAAAGCCTTAGCAACAAGTATCCCAAACCATGGAGAAATCAGGTTCAAAGGGATGGACTTGGACATCGATAACTATAAAATGTTCTTAAAACCACATTGAGAAGATGCTCCTGAACACATCTTTCCTTTCAGGAACTTAATTTAAAGGTATGCCCCATTGATGAAGCTGATAATGAATTATTTTTCATGTGAAGGGATATTCTCAATATTGTACCAGTACCACATAAGGCTATTGATGTATTTCACTACCACCAAGCCACTCAATTTGCCTCATTATATATTCAAGAGTCTGGTCAAAATGACTGAAAAAGTACAAAGTAAAGGAAAGGATCACCATAATAATTTGTTCCATCATGGTTTGGTCAAGGTTATAGTTTTACATCATCTCTCAAAAATCAATATATATTTGGAAACTTTCATGAAGTTAGTTGCTTCTATGCCCACTACTAGTCCACGCATCATTTAGAGCATACCATCAACATCAACAAAGCCACAAGAGGTTGAATCTTCAAGTAGAGAAGAAAAAGTTCAAAGACGCCAAGGGAAGAAGTCTCTCAAACTTATGAGAAGGGTAAGAGGATGGTTTTTTATCCTATGATTACCAAAGGTGTGCTTTCACCTGAACCTACAGTTGAGCAAAGAGAAACCATGGAGCAACCACCTATGCATGAGAGTGAGTCACCTTTGTAGCAGCATGAAGAGAAATCACCTATGGAGGTTGACATGGCAAAGTAGGTGGAAGAAAAATAAGTTCATGAGATAATGAAAGAAAAATATGCAGAGATAGCAAAGCTCAAGGACGACCTCTCAAAGGAAAATTTCATGATAACCTTCCTACAGGAAGAAAACATGCAATTGAAGGTGAAACATCTACTCCAAAGCAAACCAAAGGCAGATCTTGAGGCATAAAAAGGTAAGGTAAAAACAGTGGTAGATGTTGATTATTTGGAATACAAGGAGGCTGCAATAGAGCCAAGCAGACCAAGAAAAAGAGAATTAACCAAGAAAAAAGAGCAAGACGCTGAGTTATCTCCTCCATTAGGTCAACAAAGATTTGATGATTTGATCGCTGCTGAAATGGAGAAAGACAAAGAGTTCTAGATTGACAGGGTGAATGGGAATCTAGAGAAGCTTTTGAAGAAGGCAGAAAGGAACAATATCCTCTAGAGGCACATGGCAAGATACTATTTCACCAAGAATCAAATTTCCAAAGTCAGGGTTAATAATTTGAAGAAAAAGCTTAAAGAAATACTAATTAAGCTAAAGGAGAAATAAAGCTTGGATTTTCTAGCTGAGGCATCCCTAGATGTCTAGTTCATCATTCAAGGACGCCAGGGACCAAAATTTAACAAGTTTTGGGAATTTTTGGTATTTTTTGAGATTTTTGGAAAATTCTGTAAATTTCACCTTTGCAGAAGCATCGCGCAGCCACACGACACTTTTCCTTAGAGGCTTCAAATGAGACTTTCTCTACATGGTTGGATTTGTATTGAAATTTAAATTCTAGATGTGGTCTTATTTTTTCATGAAACCTCTCAGTTTTGGAGAAAAACGCAAAAAACACCCAAATTTTCATGCTTCTGCCACTGTTTTTCCCTGTACGCGGCGCTTCTGGAGTGAGCTTGGAAAAATGAAGTTTTGAATGCCTTGAAGGAGATATTTTTTTAGTTTTAAGATTAGGTTGGATAGAGGACATCCAGGTCTACCTTTCCTAATCTTTAGATAAAAATGAGAATGCCTAAAAGTTAGCTAAAAATTCCCTCCAAGTCGTGTGATGCTTCTACTAAAAAGCATTACGCTTCTGTGTGCAACACGACGCTTCTACTAAAAAACATGACACTTTTGTGTGCAATGCGATGCTTATGTCTTGGATACTTTATGGACATGCGTTAATAAAAATGATCAAGATATTGAGGTTAAAACTGTCCCAAGAGATATTTTATGGATAAGAAAGACTGTTTATGCTCCTCGTTGTTGAAGAATATTGTAATTACTCATGGAGACAAAGCCTCCTAGTTATTATCTAAATTTGGGGGGACTATTTCTAACTTCCCTAAATTATAGGTAATGACTCATTATGTGCATTTACAATGTATTTTGGATCAGTTTTCGACCCAATGAGGTGGAATCTTCTCTATTTCCTATATGTACTCCAAATCAAGTCATTTTAGAGGTTGGATAATTGATATTGCAGTGTGGAGCTTATGTACAATATTTTACAGTGAAATCAAAGACATGTTGCAGCTATAACTTTGGGACTCCAGTGGTATGCTTATTAGCATTTTTTTTCTCAGTAACACCATCAAGTTTAATGTTTATGGTTCCATGAAATCACATGTATGCTTCTATATGATAAATGAGTCTATAAACATAATTCTTACTTTTTTTCTCTGTTTTATAATATTTTCATAAAATTGTTTTTCTTCCTCTGATGAAGTAACTCATGTAATATGCTCATTCTAACTCTCTCTTTTCAAACCCTATGCCACAATGACAATATAAGAATGCTTATAAATATACCTACCCGGACTCATATTCATCTCTGCAGCTATTCATTTGAAATCAAACCTAAAACTTAGACCTAGTTCTTAGGCTGACACCTGCTATCTAGAAAAATTCAAAACAAAACCCTAATTCACTGAGATTATATCTAGCCTAAAAGAATTTTCTTTCAATTCAACTCATTGACTATGAAATTGACATTGAGAGAGCCCTATCTGTTTTGGTAGGGTTGGCTACCGAATCTAAATATTGGTTTGAGGATACCTCCTTTAGTCTCGTTTCTCAACATTGGGAAGCAAAGGGAGTGATAACAGGAGGAATGGTATCTGAGCATCTTGACTTGATGTCATGAATGAGGGTTACATGAGTAGAACCTAACCTATTGTTCTTATAACATTATCACCTCTAAGTTTGTACAAACCCCAGGTTGATAATTTGAGTTGAGGAGCCCTTGGGAGTTGCAACACTCTTGATACAATACCAAGGATCACAACCATAAAATATTCATCATCACAAAAACAAGGTATTGTCACTGAAAACCTTGATAATATATAATTAAAAATGTATATGCTACTGTTCTAAATCATTCTTTCTTATGTACTCATTTCATCTGTACAAAACACACGTATAGATCTCAGTTTATTGAATACTGAATCTGAATCACTGTAACACTAAATCAACCACTGAATTATATACTGAATCAATTACAGATCACTGAAACAATCACATATCATATTTTATTATCATTATCAATCAATTTTCCATTCCACAATCAATTCAACCCAATAAAAGTTATTAGACACAAATCATTAAGATAGAGACACCATCAACAAATAGTAGCAAACAGAATAGAACTCATAAAATGTGATCATCAAGGAATACTACAATACCATAGAATATATACATGACTTCCAAAAATCATATTAGTGTATGTACACGACAATCATACATAAAACCTGAGTATACATCTCAACATACATTATAAATTCACATAATTTATACGTGACCTTGCAGAGATATATTGTGACATATGTACGTGACTATTCCCAAACATACCTGCATACAGATCTGAAAAATTTTGCTGCATAAGACAACATCTGTCAAACCAAAATCTCAGAATTCATATTTTTACAGTCACACATCATTATATGTGGATTTGTACCATCATCATAGATCTAATATTTTTAGTTATAAACAGATCAAGCAATATGTATTCATTAGTTTTCACTACACTTTCATCTCTATCATATCTAAGCCTCATCCATGCTCCTTGGTGGACACCTATTTCAGATCAAATCATTCATAAATAGTCCATAAATTTCACACTTAACACCTTGATCTCCATCTCCTTATATAGCCTTGTCCTTAATCAATATCTTAGGTAAATCCCTTTGTAATATTGTTAGTATTCTTTGAGGGGATCAAATAACCACTGTCACACCAATACTATGGTCCAATACCATGGTAAAGACCCCCGGTATTCAAATTACCATGGTGCAACTTATGTATGTGAATTTTCTTCACACTACCTATGTATGTATGCGACCTTACTTCTCAGGACGCACATATACTTTATCAAACTTAATATTTAACATTCATTTGTATCTAAACTGTCATTTCTCTATTCATCAGATCTATAGCATTGTATCAATCTACATAATAATTTTGTTATCATAATGTTGATATGTTTATTAAGTAGGTTTCCATCAAGGATAACACATTATCCATAATGCCAACAATATCCCCCTTTGTGCCTTATGGAAGCCACTTTGGTGTTTGGCCACCACCTATAAATACTTGCAAATACATTTGTAGACATAACAAGGATTTTCCTCCCTCTCAAAGTATTCTTCTTTAAACACTATGCTTCTCCCCCCCTTTGACATCAAGGGAAAATGGTTGAACAATGATGAACGAAGGCTTCTATTTACCTTTATACAGAAGATCGTTGTAGCCCTTATATAAGGAATATGAAGACTATATGTTGACCAACACCCCCTGAGCATATGATGAATATAGTACAATACTTGATGAATCAACCAAAATGACCTTACCTATCACCAATGAATCATGATTACATCAATCACCCAACAAAATGGGGTTACATATTACATAAATTTCCAAAAATAATGGGATTTCATACTTAAATGACTTGACCCCTTTATCCCAAATATGACTAAATTTTATGAATATTTACAATATGGGTTGTTACATGAATTTTACATCAAGATACATGACATTTATAATGAAAACCATAGACCTCAATAGTGAGGTAGCAAGACCATGATAATCATCAAAACCCATCATACACCATATAGGAAGCTGAAACATGAGTATATTATTGCAACAACACAGAAAACAACATGAACATCCTCATCATCATCATGTAGGAAAATGTAGTCATAAATATGTTACCAAATGTGAAATGTTTCCAAACATCACCAAGCAGATGCTAGCAAAAACATATCAATAAACATCCTCTTGAATTTATCTAACACACTTTTTACATATATGGGAATAACTGTAATCCATATGCAACAATATCAATCTCTTGGACCATAATTCCATTATATTATCTTCATGCATCCATAAAATATAAGGAGAAACTTAAACATCAATAATGACCATAACATATAATTCATCAAGTGTATCAAGTAGAATTATCACATCATAAAAAACTTCACCAAAATGCAACTCAAGTAATCATCCATAAGATCCATATCTGCAATTAATCCATCATTTATAACCCATGACATAGTGACAACAATATGTATATATCTTCTCATCAATGAGAGATTCCAACAACAATGAGTAAATTTTCAACCAATCGTAGCATGAGATTTTCAATCAAGATTTGTTAGTAACTCATCTCCTTGATCTCATATCATCAAGATCAACATGCTCTTTTCATAAATAAGAAGAGCCACAATCCTTAAGCAACATATACATAATCATATATAGCATATAGGTAGCATGTGTATCAAAAACATATGTGAAAATAAAGAGAAACATCATTAACCACTGTCATATTCATATCTTCAAGCTTCAGAAAGGGTAGGAAACCATTAGTAATTTAAGTGAATGTAAATCAAGAAGCATCATTCATAACTTTATCATTGAAAAAATGATGGTAATACATGAAAAATGATATATACTCATCATACGAATCATCATTCAATAATGAATTCTCAAAAAACAATAATTCCAACAATGCACTATTAGAAGCATAATAGTTGCTCCCCCTCAACCCATGCTAACTATTCACTATCAAATATGACTATATCCATCTCATTAATCAACAAATACATCAAAGAACCACAACCACATTTTTTCAATATCTCATGAACTATCATGAACAAAACTTCATTCCTCAGCAACATAAGGACATTATTAAAAATCCACAACAAACTAATATGAGAACCAAAAATCCAATAACAATCTCATGGAAGCATATGAGAGTATCCCCCTAAATCTATGCCACTTTTATCCATATCATAGAAACATACATGATTTTCTATATTAAAACTCATGTATATACGTGATTGTCTTTCATGAGATCCACATACATAAAGTAAAATATTAATTCTTTATAGCCACAACTCCCCCTGAACATACACTGTATGTTCCTATTCATTGTTACTTCATCAAATGTAATGTCACTAATACCAAAACATTATCAAAAGAAAACCAAAATAGAGAATAAACAACAAGATAATCATGCATAGATCCCCCTAATATCATACACTATTGAACATGTAGAATTTATAATCATCACCTACTCTTCATGAGGTCATGTACCTCACATCACTTATACAGTCACTATAAGAATAACACATTAATTAAAATAGAATGTAGTGGGAACCATCTTCTTTTATTATGAATCTGAAGAAGAGGAACTGTCCCTCTTATTTCTGCATGAATTGTTCTTTACTAGCACATATAACTTATATAGATTTATGTATCCCCTTGCTATAACCTTTCCATTTTATTCATATATAACCTTCAATTTAGTTGATTTAAACACAATTATATGTCCTTTTTCAACTAATTGACCTACAAAATATTTTTCTTTAGCCCTTGAACTAACAATGCTTAAACTACTTTTCTGTACTTATCAAGTTTGGATCTACATTTTCCTAGAAATTTCGCTGGAGAATTATTTCCAAGAATAACTTTACCATCTTGAGATATTAAAAAAAAATCCTATCTCCAGCGATGTGATGAGAGCATCCGCCAAATATGTACCATTTATATTCATATTCAAATGAGAAAAGAGCAAGACCACACCTTATTTTTTCTTATTCCTTTTTTCTTAATATGAGAAGTGTTGGTGGGTTCATCTTTCTCAAGTATTCTAGTAACCATTTTCTTATATGGTGGCCTGTCATATTTTCTGTGGAGATCCATTGATTTGTTTCTGCATTATTTTTATACATGCCCAAACTTGTTACAAGCATAAGATATTATATGACCAGAAAATGGAGTTGAGGAATCATAATATGTCTGTTTCATATTCCTTCTATGGAAATAAATAGCTTTGTGACCAAATATTTTAGAAGAGAAATGATATCCCTTAAATAAACTTGAGTACCCGAGAGCTGATGATCTTATTGTGAAGTGGCTACGTGCTTGAGATTGAAACAATTTTATTTTGTAGTTGGCTGCAACATGTTCATAGTTATGACATATAAATAATTCAACATTATTGATCAAATGATCCAGATTTATGCAGGAATGGAATAAAATAAAGATATATAAAAAAACACATAGATGCAGTAGAAATAATACTTCATTTCATTAATATCAAATAACAAAAATATGCTTACAAACATAATGGAAATAAACTAGCTAGGGCACTGGTAGCTTATCTCTGAGAAGAGATGTGGTGGCTACAGGCCTATGAACTATGTTACAATGAGGCTCGAATGCCTATTTATTGTTGAGAAATAATGAAAAACCCTAAACATCCAAGAACCTACCCCTAGGAGATGAAGCGCAAAAATTGTAGGCCTCGTTTGGGTAAATTGGTACATCAATCTTCACATGGACATAACTTTGGCATACGATATTCATTTGACGCACTGAATACCTCATTAGAAATATCTATACGAGGAATCCAACTTTTGAGTGAGTCAAAAAATGACGTTTAGGGCCTCAAAACGGCTTCAGAAGTTTAGGACTCGAAAAAATGATAAAAATAGTAAGTTGTGCTGAAACAGAAAAACTGAAAGAACTGATGGTGCGAGTTTGAATTTAATAGGTGGTTGGCCACCAATATCCACTTGGATGATTCCTCCCCCCTTATGAATCAATGGTCCCCATTGTGTTAAGTTCCTCCATGAGAGACAAATTCTGCTGAACTCGGTATTGGATTTGTCCAGGATGTCGTAGACCTGCCGAAAAATGTGCGGGCAGACGTGTTGGATGCATTCAATAAATTTGGTTGCCTCAGATAGTACATGTGTGGATTTTTTCTGTGTATTCACATGAGGTATGACAACATCAGGTGGTAGTGACTCAGGGGTTAGATCAATGTAGTGCTTGTCCTGACGGTGTAGAGGAACCTATGTGGGTGAGGAGAAAATGTCCTTGTATTCCTCCATGACTTTTTCCATCTGCAACAGCCATGCAAGGGAGACCTGTTTTGAGGTTGTGGCCATAATCGTCCTCTTTCCCTGTGAACGAGTTGTAAGGGAAACAAATTTCCTGGTTTGGGAAACAATTTGGGAAACAATATTACTGCGTTGTTTTGCAATAGTCAAGGAGATGGCAAGAGGCAGTACTACCTCTGAGATCCTATACTATTTATTTCCCAAAGTAATAACAATAGAATGATGCCTAGACTCACACACATCATGCCACCTCCATAAGTATGTTTGGCCCAATATTAAATCAGCTACATCAAGAGGAGCAACATCACACAATACCTCATCCATGAATGGCCTGATGTTGTACGGAAGGCAGCACTACTGACGGACGCGGAGATCTCTCCCTGGGTGAAGCCACTTGATGGTATATGACTGTGGGTGTTCCATGGTCGGTAGGCCAAGCCTCTTCATGACCTATGCTGAAATGAGGTTCTTTTGGCTTCCGCTATCGACAAGGAATTGCAGTGGAGAACACTTCACCCACATCTGTTAATGGAAGAGGCACACCCCTCCTCTGGATCCTCGAGATCCTCCCTCTATAGCTTGGTGGTGGAAAAAATGGTGCTAGGGTACGTATCAAAGATCTTCTTACCTTTCTAATATCCCTTGTCTCATTCTGGCTCAGGATCAGAACATGCATCTGATTCGAGTGCCTTCAATTCAGCCACCAACGACTGTTTGGCCCGACACTTGTTTGTGCTGTGAGTGGAGCTGTTATGAAATTCACACCACTTCCCTGTGTCGTTATTTGGATTTACGGTGTTGTTCTGAGTCACCCTGATTTGGATTTTCCCCCTGTTCTGTGTTTCAGGGGCACCTTTCCCCGGATTCGGATTCGTTGATCCAAAGTCTCGCTTCTTCTGCTTAAATTTATGCTCGATCTTGGCAGCATAGCGATATGCCATGTCAAGAAAGGTAAATTTGAGGAACTCCATTTCCTCTTGAATCTATATGTGCAGATAGCTGTGGTACTTTTGCACCAAATGTCTCTCTAAATATTTAATACCCAACTTTGTGTGTAGGGTATGGAACAAATTCATTAATTTGTGCACATCTTGATCCCTTTGTTGTCGCAGCATGGTCCATTGGATGTACTTATCCTCATAGATCCCCACGGGGTAATATTGTTCCTTGATGCCATCTCAGAACAAATTCCAAGTGGGTGCGCCTGAGAACAGAGAGGGTTCCCTCTCGTCCTTTTTCTCACAATAGGTTTCCCACTAGTATTTGACATGGGGGGTAGCTTTGAGGAGTGTAAAAATAATCCTTTCTCAGTCAGAGAAATCATGGACTGAGAAATACCCTTCTAGAAAATTCAACCATCTATCTATGGAATCTACATCTATCTGGCCTTCAAATACAAGAATGTCAAAGTTTACCTGTACCTTGAAGGGAGTGGTGCCTCCAGAGTGGTTGTTGGATTCCGATGTGTCGTAGCTGGGCAACTGTTGAAGGATCTGAGGAAAGTTATCCATCATCATATTCCTTTGTTTCTCGAGGGCCTCCTCAAGAAATATTTTGATAGGATATCCTACTTCCTCGTCTTTATTTTCTTCCACCATGGGAGGTCATCAGGGTTTGCGAGGCTAATCTTGTAGGGGTTCAACCAAAGTGATCCCTAACTCATTATGCGCTGACCTAGTTGGGGACATGCAAAGAACAACAGAGAAAGAGTAGACCGCTCTGATACCACTGATCCAGATTTATGCAAGAACACAATAACATACAGAAATAGACAGAAACACAAAGATGCAATAGAAATAATACTTCATTTCATTAATATCAAATAACAAAAATATTCTTACAAACATAATGGAAATAAACTAGCTAGGGCGTCAGTAGCTTATCTCTAAGAAGAGATGTGGTGGCTACAGGCCTCTGAACTATGTTACAATGAGGCTCGAAGGCCTATTTATTGTTTAGAAACAATGAAAAACCCTAAACATTCAAAAAGCTAACCCTAGGAGATGAAGTGCCAAAACTGTGGGACCTGTTTGGGTAAATTGGTACATCAATCTTCCTAGGGACGTAACTTTGGCATACGATCTTTGTTTGACACGATCAATACCTCTTTAGAAATATCTATGCGAGGAAAACTAATTTTGAGTGACCAACATCGGTGTATAGACCCATTTTGCTCCCGGTTCTCCCAAAAAAACGTCGTTTATGGCCTCAAAACAACTCCGAAAGTTTAGGACACGAAAAAATGCTAAAAATAGTAAGTTGTTCTAAAACTGAAAAACTGAAAGTACTAATGGTGCAAGTCCAAATTGAATAGGTGGGTGGGAACCAATATCCACCTCGATCATCAAAGGAGATAACTGATTAATGTTTATATTATTGGAAGAAAATGATTTATTTTGAAAATTCATCTTCCTTTTATGTTTATCTGGTTGAATTCTGATCTCTTTAACAATGATTTCAAATTTCGTATTGTTATCCTTCAATATTCTTGCACAAGCCTGTAAATTAGATTCTCCTTTTACATTTTCATGAAAACCAATAACATATTTAATGGAAGGAGACCTTTGACTACTAAGAATGTTATCCAAAATCTTAGTATTATCTTGGAATCTGAAATGTTTATCCTTTCCTTCTAATTTACCTTTTAGAATATTTACCTCAACTTCCAGTTTTTGACACAATTTTTTCAGACACGGATCATTAAGATAGAGACATCATAAAAATACAACGACAAAAATAACATAGCTCATCAAATTTCATCATCAATCCATACTATAAAATCCTAGAATATAAACATGACTTGCACAAAACATATCAGTGTAGGTACATGACAACCATACATAAAACCCACATAAAAATCTCAACATACAATATAGATGAACATAATTTATATGCGACCCTACAAAGACAGATCCACGTATGTACTCGATTATTCCCAAACATAATTATGTACATATATGAAAACTTGCACTGTATAACACAACATCTATCAAACAAAAATATTGGTATTCATGCTACTACAGTTGCACAACATTATATGTAGATTCATACCATCATCATAGATATAACATTGCCAGCTATAAACTAATCAAGAAATATGTATTAATTATTTTTCACTACACTTTCAGATCTATCAGATCTAAGCCTCCTCCATGCTCCTTGATGCACACATGTTTCAAATAAAATCATTCATAAACAATCCATCACTTGCTCCCTTAACACCTTGATCTCCATATCCTTATATATCCTTTTCCTTAATTAATACCTTAGGTAAATCGCTTGGTAATATCATTAGTATTATTTGACAGGATCAAATAGTCGTTGTCACACCAATACTATGGGCCAATACAATTGTAAATACCCATGATATTAAAATTACCATGGTGTCGATTCTATACGCGACTTTTATTCACGCTACCTACGTATATAAGCGACTTTTCTTCTAAAAATCCGTGTATACTTGATCAAAATTCATATTTAACATTTTTCTTCTTCGAACTGTCATTTATGTGTTCATCACATCTATAAAATTTGTATCAATCTACATAACCATTTTGTTATCATAATGTTTACATATTTATTCAGTAGGTTTCCATCAAGGACAACACATTAGCCATAATGCCAACATGAGTATTTAGAGCACATTATATGACTGAAATACATTATATGTTCACTTTCACTAGACAACGAAAGGGGAGTCAAATAGAGAGAGAGAGAGAGAGAGAGAGAGAGAGAGAGAGAGAGAAAGCCATTGTAGCATAGGAAATAACTATGAATAGAGGAGGCGAGACCTACTTGTAAGAGAAAATTCTCCTCTATGGTTTGTAGATGAACTCAATGAAACAAGGGAGACATACCCATACCCGTTGAGGTAACTTAGTAAAAATAATAATGATACACCCAACAATGTTGGTCTGTGCAAAATAATACATGATACATGGTGTGTTGGCATCAATGGGCCAGATAATAATACAATGAAACAAAAGAGTCATGTTATCACTCTATAATTTATAATACTGGCAAGACTAAATTATAAAGGGCAACATCAAAACCACTTGAAGCCTAGGATCTAGTCGTCCTAGACTTAGAGATGGATCTCTCTATAAGATTTAGATTTTCTTTAAAGTTTCAGATGTTAGGCTAGTTAAATTGATTGTGAGGGTTGTTTGTTTGTTCATGGTTGGATTTAAGGGGTTTCCCTAAACAATTTCCATTGGGCTATGGAGTCAATGTGGGCTGGTTCTATGCATAAATTCCCAGAGAAAATGCAAGGCAAGCTAGCTGCGAACACTGGTGTTTATAAATGAATGGAATTATGAGATGAAGAAAATTGATTTCAGTAATGAATTATGAGCAACTAAGAATTCTTAAACCATACGTCAGAAGAAAACATTCAAATTGTAAAGACAGTCAGAATTAAGGTACTCTCAACAGTAAATCTTAATCTAACCTTTCTGTTTTACATAGAATTTAAATGGTACACATGAAAATATTATAGTGGAAAGACATTAAACATGAACAAGAAAAAACATCACCAGGACATCACAACACGTGAATCTTGTAGACTGATCTCTTTGTTGATGCTCCAGCTTGAAAAATTACAAGTACTTGCAATGAAAAGTGCTTACAAAACTAGGGTCCAACCCATAATATAGAATAAAATGATATATTTAAGCTATATGTGACTGATTTCAATTATCAAAAGGCAATCGGTTCGTTTATTACAAAAGTAACTGAAACTTGGTCTATGTGTCTCATGCATGGATGTTTTGTGATAGTTTTTAACGGATGTCTAAAGTCACTGTGAAGCCGTCATTCAGTGTAACGACCCTTTTAATAGATTTATAGAATCCTTGTGAAGCCATTATTTAGTGCTATAGTGGTCTGCTGTGTTGGAAAATTTGATACTGCTGAACTATTCTGATACACTGGATCTGCTAATGTTGATAATTCACTGAGTTGCCTGCTTTGTCATCATGCTAATTTTTCATCCTCCCTGGAGTCTACATAACTTTTCCCAATCTCTAGAGTCAAAATCTTAGTTCTGTTCAAATTTTTGTAGACTTCATCAGTCTCGGTGTACTTCAAAAATGTTGACCTCAACTAAAAAATGTGCTTAATCTCATGTTGTATGAAGACATCATTGCTGATAACTTCATAAAATTCTTTCCCAGTCATAGTTTTCTTCATATTTTTGAGCTTGGATGTGTCCTTTGAAATAATTTTGAAAATTTTTACATAATCAGTCCTAGCACTAGCACATTTGGCCCAATTTCCGATAGGCCAAATGTCGCTCTTGCGACACATAGGAGTCCCTAGAGCGACACTTTCAAGCAGGGAAAATGTGGCTTCTCCTAAAGTTGCAATTCTGACACTTGAGTTAACTGTTGGAAGAGCGAAACATTTTCTGATGTTTCCAAACGGTCATCGCTCTTCTGACGTTACCAACGGTACGTCTCTATTCCGATGTTAGCAAGCAAGTGTCACTCTTCTGATGAACCAGAGTATCGCTCTTCCGACATTATAAAATGTGAAAAATCCATCGCAAGACCGACGATACTCAAGCATAAGAATACTGACGGTACTGGAACGTCGGAATACTGACGGTGGTGAAACGTTGGAATACCAACGATGGTGAAATGTTGTGAAACGTCAAAATACCGACAGGGGTGAAACGTCGGAATACCGATGATGCAAGGATTCTGCTATAAAACAGATCCTTGCGCACAATACAGTATGTGTTTCCTTAACATGGAAACTTCATCAAATTCGTCATTAAGAACCACGTTTTAATTCAGCTCAAATCATATACAAATAAGAGAGAGCCAACACAAATAACATACTGGCATACAATAATAACAAGAAAATTACATATTCAAACCAATCGCCTGAATATTACATTTGTGGGCCTCTCGGCTCTCGGCCTTTTCCAAAACTCTCACACTGTTTCTCTCTATCTCTCTTTGTATTCCTCACTCTATTTTTTCATCCTCACACAATCCTCACATTTATACATAATTATGGATTAATCCTAATCCATGATTTCCTCCACACAAATCTCAACCAAAATCTAAAACAGATTTATCCCTTATTTGACTCAACTAAGTTCCATTGAATGAATTCCTGATCCCTAAATTATCTACCTAACTCAACTCCCTCATATTCTCAATTAATTAAGAGAATATTTGCAATAATCCTCACACTTACATTTTCTCTCAAATTATTTTTAAAATGTACATAATTTATAAAATAAATAAATAAAACCTCACCCCCTAAATCACACAAATAAATAATGAAAATTTAGCTTGATGCTCCTGCATCAGACTCCCCATGTAGAGAAGTTTCCATAGAGTCCTGTCTATGAGGTATATCACTTTTTTGTAATAATATAACAGCCACAAGTCTCAATAACTTGCTCCCCCCAGGATTCCAAACTCTATTCTGTCGCTGGTCCTTTAAAGTATTAACTCCATTTTGTAAATCATCACTCACTCTATCAATCAGATTCCATCGGTATTTACAACAATTTCTTCTGCCAATTCCTCAGAGTAACTCCTCTTTGTTTGATTCTTTCATCTTTAATTGTGTTGAACACTCAAATTTCTGAAGTTAATAATAATCAAGAACTTCTCCTTGATCACAACCATAGTCATCGATTGCTCCTATAGTAACAAATTTCTCATCCAATGTTGTACCTGTATTCATAAAAAAACTATTAGTTTTAAAAATACAAGACCATTTGGCCTCTTTTGATGCTTCAAGCACCAATCTCCCATCATAGACTTCCTGGATTTCAGTAGATCCTGTTTTGAATTGTTGGCTGCTTTCATCTTTATCCTGTTGGTTTAATATTTTTGTTTCCTTTATGTCTCTATGGACATAACTTCCTTGCTTCTCCTGATCTTTCATCTCATCTCCAAATACTTTCTGATAAATTTCTATGATTTCAACAACATATTTATTTATGTTTCCTTTTGTACCTACAACCATATTATTATTTGAAAATTTATAACATTCACTCAACTCTCTAAATGTTAAAAATATTTCATCCCTATCATGCACGACAACTGCAATCTCTTCTGTATCAAGTTCTGCAAGTTTAATTTCTCCCTTAGGTTCCTTAAGCCATCATTCCAAGAACTCTATTTCCCTGTGAAATATTTTCAGCATTTCATCACAACCTTCATTCCCAGTTTATTCTTCTAATGGCAATCCTCCTGAGTTATCCTATTTTCTGTATCATCACATTGTAAAATTCTGTCAACAATTTCATTAAACAAATTCATTTGTTTACCTCCTTGGAATATCACTTCGGCATTTTCATTATGATTCTAATCCATAATAGCTTCAACTGGTTGTCTTACACCAAACAAGAATTCATTTATGATGTCTTCTTGTTGCAACAAATCAATACCTTCCTCCTATGAAAGGCATTATCCATCATACTTCACCTCAAGAGTTTCATTTATCTCCGTGAAAGTTTCACCAGGCTGTCCACCATCTTCCGCACATCCTGCAAACATACATAAAATGTGAGACTTAAAAAACCAAGGCTTCATAGCCTCATCTGCTTCTCTTGTCAAAAATTCTTCTGAAATATTCCAATAGTCCATGAGATCTTTCTCATTGATCTCGTCACCCAGAATTTCACCCTGTTCTGGGCCAGAAATGGAAACTTACATTTTCAACTCAGCCTTTCTGAGTTCTTCACAGCTCAATTGCACACTCATCATCTGCTCGAGCTTCCTCAGCTCTTCTGTCAACTATATGTTTACCTATTGTTCCCTCTTTGCGTGTATCGTCTGCCACTTTACTTTCTTCCTCATCGTCCAACCATGTCTCTGGTCTTTTGTATTTGTCTGAAACAATTCTATCAATAACTCAAGGTGAACTATTATCTTAGCTTTCTCCGGCTCATACTCTTCATTAGTCAACTGCTTACATATGCCATTTTCCTTGGCATTTTACTTCTTATTCCTTCTACTGTGGTCTTTCTTAGAACCTCTGAAATGACTGACACCAGTCATCTTCTCCTCCTTTGTGAACTTCATCTGCTCACGTGTGGATTTCATTCGAATCCCATTTTTAGCAAGCCTTCATACTTTCCATTCAACAATGCAAGCTCTCTTCCTGCACTTGACCTCTTTCAGTTCTCTATCTTGGAATCATTTCTGGAAACTATCTTGCTCCTCTTTGCTGCAAACAAAAAATTCAGTAATGCTTATGTTACAATGACCAACTCTTTGGGTGTCGGGCTCCGTCGATCAAACCTTTGAATTAATTTAAGACTCTTCGACTCTAGACTTTACATCAACTGCTGAAAAATACACCCTCTTGTACAATAACTCAATGGTTTAACTTGACTCAAGCTATCCAAATTTCCATTTTACCTTAACATCTGATTTGACTTCAAGGCTTGACCCAATAATTACAATAGTGGATATTTTAACTCTAATTCAAGTTATACAACATACCAATGAACATCTACCCTTAATACATTTTCATGATGTAAAATATTCACTCTCTCTCATACTCCATTCTTAATAAAATATCACAAGTTACTAATTACGTCATCTCCCTTTATCACTTCACAAGACACTTAAGCCTTTAAATCAAAATGCACTCCACTTTTCCCAAGATTTATTTTATGATGGAAATAAAATAAACCATTTAATTTTCAACCTTTTAAATACCTTTTTGAAATTAATTTTCATACCTTATGCTCCCTTCAAATAAACCTTTTCTTTGCAATTTAAATTCTCCGGATTTCATTCTTCTGGTCTTTATCAGTGTGAATATTCGCATGTCCTTCATACCATAACCTCTTCAACATGTTCATCATCTTAGCGCAACCATTTTTCCTGTACTTCCATGCAGCTCCTTCTTTGCAGTGATGGTTCCCATGCAACACTGTCTCTTTTCAATGCACAAAACAATTCCTTCATAAGAATTTTCCAAAACTTTCTCTTATCATAGTGGCATCAATATATTTCTCAGGCAGCAACAAACACAACTACACTATCTTCGGGACAGAACAATGTGAACACTTTCACATGCGCTATAAGCAATGATCAATCATGATCTTTAACTTATATAAATCATAGATGCTCCTTTATTGCTTGCTCCTCGTTTTCAATCTTTCGTTTTCTCTCTTCTGCTATTGATTTTTCATTAACTCAAATAAATGAATATGCACTCTTACAAATATTTGGGCTTGATTTAAAATCCCACCAAATGTTTGTGCAATATAAAATATGTGGTTTATGACATGAAATAGCTGCAGGCCACATGTCCATAGGTATGTCGCATTTCAAAAGTACAAAGGACGTATCCAGATAAGGTAACTCATCGATGGATGCGACTAATATATTATAGAAACATAATCAAAAGGAAGTAGTGTCGATGTAGATTCAAATACTATACCTACATGCATAAATTTAGAGAAGTACCTCCATTTTCAACGTTAATATTTTTGCAAATCCAATTAAAATATCCAGTTGAAAATGGAAGGAATGTAGATGAATTTTGTATTGCCTTTGCTTCTCGATTTCCAACATTAGAACTCCTGGTAGCTAATCCTGGAGTATCATTGGTACTTTCAACCTTGGTTTCTATCTGCGGGGCTACCATTGAGTTTTAAATCACAGCAAGTTGTTGCAAGTGAACTTCACTAACAGAAGGAATCTTATTTTTTTTGCACAACGAACAACAAGTCCACGTTGGCCAAATTATGTTCACATCATCTATGTTGCCACAAAAATTCACTATTCCCAAGTCTCTTTCTTCAACACTCCACGCTTCCACTTGGAATCGCAACCCTTGAATATACTGTTAGAAAATGATCTTAGCAGCAAAATCAATGATTTTGGGCTCATCTGCCTTGTGTATGATCGTTCAATACCTTACTCCCAGCTGTCTTCGCACCACATTCTAATTATCGATATCAAATCTCTTTGCGCTTCTTTCTTTGTACAGTCACTGTAGGTTCATGAAAATTCACCTCAACACACCGAAGTTAGATCTTAAATTACCTTTTTAAAGTAAATTTGCGCCCTTACACAGTTGATTTTGATCTTAACAAGAAACCATACTGCTACAAATCGAATTCCAATGAACTTCTTATGGCTCCATGCTAAAGATCTTGGTGGAATAGGCATTGAAATCCATGATTTACGCACACAATGCCACAAAATCAACAATGATTCACATATCTCGGTTCTTCAACGTGCTTCCATTGCATTCACACACCCAAGTTACAGTCAATGCAGTCGGACCCTTACAGCCACTGCTAGCAATCGCCTACTGCCCAATACGTCTTCTACAGGAATGTCAATTTCTGATTGCAATTTTGATTTCCAACTTCCCTTTACGGTATGAACCAACATTCTCCATGATTGCGTCCACCCAATTGTGCTTCTACCCTCTGACTGACACTCCAATACAAATTCATTAAGACTGCGAACACAGTCTCAATTGTTGGATTGTGAACGCAAGTATGAAAGCCATATCACACCATTCACACACCATACCTCCACAGTGACTGCGTTTAAATGTTCATGCCGTCTCAAGATAAACTAGAACCGCACATGCCAAACTTCTAACGTAGTATTGAGTCCAGACCATGTTGGCCGCACACCACATCTCCATGGTGACAGTGCTTTAATTGCTCATACATTCTCAGCAGAAAGGTGTGCCCATTGACATAGAGGAATACACCGAACAACCTTTAGTCCTATCTATCTCCAGTTTCCTTGCAACTAGGACTACGTTCAAACTTCAACCACCTCCGCGTTCATTACACAGCGTTGGTTCTTCGCACACGTTTTCTCCAAGTGAACTGATCGAACCCAGTTTCAAGCTTCTGACTATAAAACTGAGCATGCAAGCTGCTCCTCATTCAAGTCTTCAGTCTGCGATGCAAATGAATATGCGGTCTATACTTTGAAAAATACGCTAGCCTGCAGTGACAGAATTCTTCCAAGTGTTTTCAGACTTCAGGTTTCAGTTTCCAGTTTGAAACCACACCAATCACTTCCACTCCACAGATCTGAGGTAGCCTTTAGTCAATGTTGGTTTTTCAAATGCACCAATTGTCCTGCATTCACACACCCATATACAACATATATATAATTGTAGAGATTAAATTCACTCACTCATCTCTTTTCCATGGTTTTACGGATTAATGTGATCTTTGGGCTCTGATACCAAATGATGCAGGGATTCTGCTATAAAACAGATCCTTGCGCACAATACAGTATGTGTTTCGTTAACATGGAAACTTCATCAAATTCGTCATTAAAACCCACTTTTAAATTTAGCTCAAAAAATATCAAAGAAGAGAGAGACAACACAAATAACATAATGGCATCCAATAATAACAATAAAATTACAGATTCAAACCAATTGCCCGAATATTACATTTGTGGGCCTCTCGTCTCTCAGCCTTTTCAAAAACTCTCACACCATTTCTCTCTATCTCTCTCTGTATTCCTCACTCTATTTTTTCATCCTGACACAATCCTCACATTTATACATGATTATGGATTAATCCCAATCCATGATTTCCTGCACACAAATCTCAACCAAAATCTAAAATAGATTTATCCCTTATTTGACTCAACTGAGTTCCATTGAAGGAATTCCCGATCCCTAAATTATCTACCTAACTCAACTCCCTCATATTATAAATTAATTAAGAGAATATTTAAAATAATCCTCACACTTACATTTTCTCTCAAATTATTTTTAAAATGTACATAACTTATCAAATAAATAAATAAAACCTCACCCCCTAAATCACACAAATAAATAATGAAAACTTAGCTTCATGCTCATGCATCAACCGATGACAACAAACACACATGTAAAAAAAAATGTTGGAGACCAATTTTAGATTTTGTGATGTTGCCCTGCTCCCAAGCTTTGGTCTTGGTATTCCTCTTGAGAGATATATTCTTATCCGACGTTATAAAATGGGTGTCTTCTTGTATATTCTGCTTTGTATAATTGTTTCCAACACCCAGAAACTGATTACCTTCAAATCCAGAGCCATTTTCATGCCATAAATGAGATTCTTTGCCTGTAGATGGTCTTCGTCAGCCAAGCTAGAAAATAATGCATAATCTTCAACACGAAACAATCTCACCTGAAAATGAAAACTCGACATCAATATCTATCTTATTGGTCTGTAAGAAAAATAGAGAGGTGATGCCATAAAGGAACCTGAATCATTTTGCAGTAGACAACTAATATCAAAAACTTAAATGTGTGCTCACATTATTCCATAAGAGATAATATATGTAACAATTATCTCAGGGACACAACTCAAAAAGAAGTTCAGAAAACAACATATTTAATTCGAAAGTAATGATGTCCAGACCTAACTGGATAAAATAAGTGAGAGATATGGATCAAATAAGTGAGAAACCCACTAAAAATAATGTATTGTTATGAGTTGTGCATAGTTCAATGCCTTGAGGTTGTCCTAAAATTTGGCATCAATTTAAAATGAACTTTACTAGAATCACATAACCACAAAATAATAAAGCACTAAGTTTTTAGTTTTGTCACAATAAGTGAGGGCCAATAGTGTCCAGACTCCTGATGGTGTACAAAGAACAAAATAAATTCTAATTTAGAATAAATCAAAGCTGTCATGAAGTGGCATAAACTGCAAATTGTTTACTGGTCCAGAAAAATCTTCATGCATCAAAGAAACATTGTAATAGCTACTAGAAGCTACAAAAGTTAGGTTTCTGACATGTTTCTGGATGATTTGTATGGATAAGATAAAGCCAAATTTGGATAAAAAGGTTCAAAAGGTGCTAAATTCAACTTAGTGAATTCAAAAATTGAAGTAGCCAAACATAGTAACAAAGAAAAGAGACACAAAAAAATCTATGGTACTCATTTCTACCAATTAGATGCAATAGATCAGAACTAGCATTCCCTTCTTGATACAAGTGAATAGTAAAAGTACATATGATGATCAATAATATATATAATTTCTCTGGATTTGATTATCACTAGAGAATGTACAACATTTTAATTTAATTCAATTTAAATATTAATGTCCACCAATCGAGGAATGATAATGTAAAAAGTGGACATTGGGAGTGTCAAAGCCTCCAAGAGAACTACAAAAGAACAAAAACAAATGAGAACATCAGTAGTGAAAAAAAAAAATCTAGGTCCTAAACAAAAGCAGGAAGAGAGAAAGAGAAGGAAAGAAGGCTTTAAAGATGATATGATCAAGAACTACATAACCTAAGAAAAAAATGGGTGAGGATTTGAAGAGTGCCTAGGAAGAAATATTTAACCAAAAATGCCATCAATTAGCAGATTTCCAACACCCAAAAGAAAGAATAAGTTAGTAATAATATTCTTGTTGACAATAAGTTGGGTGCCCTAGAGTCTGCATTGACTCACTGACCTTGTAATAGAAATTTGGTCATGAGGCCTCTTGTAGTCAGAAATATCTCGAGAACAGAAGTTAGAGGTAATGAATATGAATCTATTAAGGCTGCAAATAAGAGGTATTGAATCCAGAAATGGAGCTAGAGGGATTTGCAATCTACCTGGTAACTGTAACCTAATATATGCTGGAGTAAAGATGAGGGCATTATTGAAGTGCATGTAAGAGTGGAAGTAGTGATGAAGCTTTAAGAGTTAGGATCTATTTTGGCACAGTCCATTTCCCTTTAAATTAGGATTTGTACATATCTACTCTAATAACTCTATTAATATATCTATCTTAGTGAGGTAAGGAGCATATAAAGAGAACTTTAAGGGAGAATGCTTCTCGATATCTAGGTTTATTTGTTGGAGAAGAGAAGCTCCAGTGGCTCCAGTGGCTCTATGGGGCTGTAAGTAATTCATTGCAAGCCTTATAGAACATTTCATTCATGTCTATCCAACCTAAAAACATAAAAAATGCAGCTACCTTGGTGGAATAGAATATGGGCGTGGGTATATGGTCTCCAAATTCCTGACTTCTCGTTCACGTTGTACTTTCACTTCTAAACTTTCATCCCCAGCAACTACTGACCATGAAGGACTAAGGTCAAACTACACAAACATTTAAAAAAAAAGGCTAGTGACAAGATCTATAAGCGAAAAAAAATATTTGAGAAGACCAGTTCTAATCGAATGAACTTATTAAGAAAAAAATTAGCATGACTACATAAAATGTACTAGATATACATTTATAAATATTCATAATTGACATTGTTTTAATCTTCTTTATGCATTTTGCGTGTTTTATAATACACATATGATTAACCATTTATTGCTGCATAACATAAAATATGAGTGATAGTTCCAGATCCCATATAAGAGCAAGAAATTATGTTTGCATACCCTGGGGGGCCAACACCAGGTGGTCATAGGTACAATGGAATCTTCCTGCATATTATTCTTTGTATAATTGTTTCCAATGCCCAACAACTGATTGCATGGCACAACCAATATTTCTTTGCCTATAGATGGTCTTGGTCAGCCAGGCCAGACAACAATTGGGCATCTTCAGCAAGAAACAGTCTCACCTGAAAATGAAAACTTAACATCAATATCTATCTTACTGGATCGAATGACATACAGTTGGCAAGTGACAAGAAATTCTTTACTAGATTTTTTGCATCAACATAAGGGGCTTATTTTAGTGCAAACTCCTTTTTAAAGTTAAATCCTTCAATTCTAATCTTGAGGGCATTGAAAAATGTTTTCACTTCCATGTTTTTAAAAATCCAATGATATAAGCATAAGGTCAAATTCTTGATTTCTGTGGATACATATTACAAACTACTCCAAACCAAAACTATACAAATATTGTGCTGTGTGATAAAGTTCTAGGCAATGTCCTCTTTTTTAAAAATGCCTCATTTATGCTTATTAAAATTTCCATGTGCATACATATCAATCACTTATACCATTGTTAGTCAGGTGTTATCCAAGGGAAAGTAATAATTATTGTGTTTTTTAGCTTGTTATTTAACTTATAAGATAAGTATTAATCTTGGATATTGGTCGTAATGAATGTCATATGAACGTGTCCTGAGTAAATTAGTCTTTCTTGCACTATATGTTGTGTTTTTTTTATTCTTTATTTACTCGGAATTCTTCTTCATTTAGTGATGAAATTACCCCACTGTGATTAAGATAGTCAGTAGAATGAATCTATCCCAAGATCAAAGAACACAATTTGTAGGTGACCTACAAATAAAATAACCAATTTATGTAAGAGTATAAAAAAATTTCACCACACTGGCACAAGATAAATAGCCATCATTTAGATTAAGTGTTATGTGCCCTAAGTATCAGAATCAAGAAATGGTAAATCTCAGGAAATGGATTTCCTGAAATGGGAACCAGAAGGATCTAGTAACGACAGAGAAATTGGCATAGACTTGTTAAGAAACCGCCACAAAAAATAGGAAATTACAGGAAATAGTTTATGGAAACAGGAGAAGTAAATTCAAATTAAATCTATCATCTGTCTATTAAGTTTATCATTTCAATCAAAAATAAAACAATAAAAGGAAAAAGGTCACACAAATATACTTGATTCTCTCATACAAGTACATACCAAACATGTGATTCTATTCTCAGGTACATTTCCAAAATAATATTACAAATCTCTTCAAGCTTTTCAAGCTGATAATACCAGGTACTCTAGATGAAAAATATTTCAAAGTCATCTTCAAAGGAATCATATTAAGTGAAAAAAATTAAAAAAAACAAATAAGAGACATTACATAAGCCCAAATGACAAGATCTTATATAGTAAACTTGAGAATTTCCTGCAAAATGGCAGTAAAGGAATGAAAACCCCTACTGCAGGTGATCTTCAAAAAAAAATTTATTGTTTTACCACTACTGCAAGGGGGGTATTCATAAAAAACTTCCCAACCTTATAGAGTTTGCGGTCATATTAAGACTCAATGAGTCTAAAAAAGAAGTGTTTGAGATTATAAAATTCTCCTCAGAGTCTATATTTGGTAGAGACACTAAGTATTTTTAAATGTGCATGCATCCTTCATTAAAAAAATAAGTATTGAAAAATGGGGTAATTCTTTAGGCTGGTTAGATTCTGATAGTAGCATCGCTAGTGATATTACTGCAATGGTGAAATGAAGAATCCTTGACATGTTTTCCCTTTGTGTGTTGAATAATGAGAAGTTACTTGTTTTTAGTCAGATCCTATCTCCTTTGGCATTATTTGGAATTATGATTATTAACTTGGAACTCGATTAAAGGTGTTAAAGTACTAAGGATTGATGGTAACACTTCTATAGAATATAGGGAAATAATTCTGTTGGCCGGATAAATCGTTCTTGCGGACAAGACTGATCTCCCTAGTGTCAGAAGACAATCTAGCAACAAACGAACAACTAAGTTTTTCTTTCTCTAAATATATTCGTTTTACAAATAAATGCTATGAAGGTGTCGATCCTACCTTAGATCCAAATGCTTATTTGCGGTCGTAGTGCTTCCGTCGCATCAATATCCTTCCGTCGCAACAAGAATCCTTTTGTCGATCTCCAATCACAAACAAGCAAATATTAAATAGCACCTGTATAACAAATAATCATAAAACATACCTATCATAGTGATCAAGTAATCTATGAAATAAACGATCAAATGACAGCTTATTGAAATAAACAATCGAACGAAAATTTATTGAGAAAAACAAAACTTGATTGTATTAATCTTAAAAATAACAGAAGAACCTTACAACCTTAGCCTTGATGTTCGAAAGGCCTTCCCAGGGTCCGAAGCAGGAGTCTCCTCTACTTTGATAAGTCTTGCACTCTTCCTCCAGGAGCATAAAGAGGTATGTGATCTTTCCTCTCAAAAGCTCAGCAGAAAGAATTCTAAATCTTAACAGCACTTCACCCAAAAATCTTCACTTTTTCTTAACTTCACTTTTTCTTAATAAAATCTTAACCCTTTGAGGCTACCCAATGCCTCCTTTTATAGAGCAGATGAGGAGGTTAGGATTCCACCTTTAAAGGGATAGAACCCTCCTTCAAAGGGATAGGCTCCTCACATCAATGGAGTAGTTCCTTAAGGTGTGGGATACATGCACCTTATCAAAGCGTACTCATCCCCAAAAAATCTCATCTAGAACCTTCTAGAATTGACCAAAAATCAACTTTTTCACTTTGATTTCGCGCTTTTTTGACTTTATAGGAAGTCCGCAGGCATAACACTGGAAAATTTCATTCTAGAACGCAGTTTCTTTTCACATTACCTGCGTACCCTAGTCAGGAACGCAGGAAGGGTTCATGTTACCTGCGTACCCAAGGATTTTTTGAGTTTAAGGGTTTTTCCTCCATTTTTAGGGCTTGGAATGAGGAACAAAGGTTGTAAGACTTGCAGAGGAGGCAAGTATGAGTGTTAATGAGCTCATACAGTTAGCAGAATGTCAAGGTGAAAATTTTTAGTGTAACAGATTGCCCCCTAAAGTGTGAAGTTTGGAATAGATGAAGATGAAGTCTGTCATATATGAAGAGTGAATTAATTTATCATTTCAAGGATCATCCTGTGGACACCCCAGTCAGAACCTGTAAAAAAATTCAATGCAAAATATATATATGTAATCATATCATCGCTGAGGTAGGCATTCCCATACTTAGATCAAAATTAACTAGAAACTAATCTAAACTGTTCTGATATAGGAATGATTTTCAATACATCAACAGTATAGACATATGTAGACACAGTATGGACGCAACCATATGTTTATGAATAGTCCACTTTATAAATGATAACAAAATTCCTCGCAACCTGGATGGTAGAAACTAGATCCAGGGTCTTGATTTCCACATCTCGAACTAGTACGATTCTATCCATGTGAATAAATGTGTTGAAGTCGAACATGGTAGAAACCACTTGATTACCAGTCAATGATGCAAATTGTTAACAAGTGTGAGAGAAACCACCAGTAATGTCAATGGCTCTCAAAGTACTTAGTACAATCCATGAAATGTGAATGAATGAGCTTAAGTCGAGCATGTCATGGAATCATTCGATCGAAGGTCAATGATGCAACCTATCGTCGAAGGCGAAAAACCTGCCATTGAGGCATGCATATTTCAAGGTACTGACGATTTCTAGATCAACTTCCTAGATAATGAGTTGTCGTCGATAGAAAGCGATCCTTCATAGGCAAGCCCACAACACGAAATCATAGATCAAGTTTTGAAAATATATTGGCAAGGACTGAATCAGGGATGGTCAAAATGGATGACAGATATTTTGCAGATGAATGGTTTATTTGAACTATCCTCTTGAACACATAATGACACTGCAGATGGCTTGGTAGCAATTGACCCAAAGCTAATACCTAGAAACCGGCTGAAGACTTTAAATATGGTTTGATTAACTGTTAGGTAAAGTTTTTCCCAACCCAGGTGGACAAAAAGTGTCGTGTTCAAGAGTGGTTAACGGCTTTCCGAATAATCAAAATGTAACAAACAGGTTCGTTTTTCTCTCTTTTCCCCCACCATTTCTGGCAAGTACCTCTTTATTTTTGACAAGCTTGAGGAGGATAACATTTTCTTGTTTATAAGCTCATCCTTCGGATGAGTCCAAATTAGTTTAAGATTTGAACCCTAAGAAGGAGTGGTTCGTTCCTGTTTGAAATTGAACAGGTCCTTTACTGTTAAATTTTAACGAGTCCAGTATAGGAGAAACTCGGTGTTTTTCAATTTTAGGGAGTCAGAAGAAAAAACTTAAGAAAACTCCATGGGTGTACTTTTTCGTAAATTTAGTCTCTCGGGCCCGAAAAAGGATAAAATAATGCGGGAGAGAACTCTATTGACCGTATTTAGTCAACGTATACATTTTTCGTAAATAGTCCGTTTCAGTCCGTAAAAGGGGTAAACTTATACTGAAGGGACGATCATTCATTTACTTTAACGAGTTCGAATAATCAAGTGCTCGGCAATATTTTCATATTTAGAGAGTCTGAAAAGGGATTAAAAGAGAACTCCAAGTTTTACTTTTTCTTAATTTTCAAGAGTCCGAAAAAGTGATAAAAGTATACTCAGTAGTTTCGCTTTTTCTGTAAATTTTAACGAGTTTGAAAAAGGGATAAAAATGTACTCATGGTTTTCACTTTTTCGTAAGTTTTAACAAGTTCGAAAAAGGGATAAAAATGTACTCTTGTGGCCGACTTTCAATTTAATTTACGAGCAGGAAAAAACGGAAAGAACTCGGCATTTTCATGTGTTTTACGAGAATGAAAGATAGAAAAATAATCTTGGGATTTTCATGAGTTTAATGAGTCTTGAAAATAACCGAAATTGACTCAAGATAGGTTTCATTTTTACTAAAGCTTGAAACAGAGAAAAAATATGCTTAAGAGTGGTTTCATTTTTACACAAGCTTGAAACAGAGAGAAAACTGTGCTTGATGCCCCCTAAGCGTAACTGCTAGAGTGCATGCCCCCCAGCTTCATTTCATTCAACTAAGTACACTACTGGTAATTAATAGCTCGATGGAATGAAGGTTCATTTACGAGATCATATGAAAGACCCAACCTAAAACTGTAAGAAAATTATGTAAAAACTGACCTAAATATACAACTTAAAATTTACGAGATCTAGTCAAAGACTCGACTCAATTAGGGGAGGATTTGTTTCATTTTTTAACGATCTTGACACAGGAAAAGAACTATGCTCATGGCACAGGAAAAGGAACTTTCCTCTTCAGCCACTGATTCATTTTTTAACGAGGTTGACACAGTAAAAGGAACTATCCTCGCACCTACTTTCTAAAATCTACCTATATAACCTACTGATTCATTTTTTAATGAGGTTGACACAGGAAAAGAACTGTCCTCATACCTGATTCATTTTTAATGAGGTTGACTCAGTAACAGGAACTATCCTCTGACCAACTGATTCCTAATCTATTAATATACTCTCTACAATCTACCTACTGATTCATTTTTTAATGAGGTTGACACAGGAAAAGAATTGTCCTCAACGCTGACTGATTCATTTTTTAACGAGGTTGACATAGTAAAAGGAACTATCCTCACTCACTGATTCATTTTTTAACGAGGTTGACACAGTAAAAGGAACCATCCTCACACCTGATTCATTTTTTAACAAGGTTGACTCAGTAACAGGAACTATCCTCGGACTTACTGATTCATTTTTTAACGAGGTTGACACAGTAAAAGGAACTTTCCTCGCACTAACTTATTCATTTTTTAACGAGGTTGACACAGTAAAAGAACTATCCTCGGATATACTCTCTACAATCTACCTATATAACCTATTGATTCATTTTTTAATGAGGTTGACACAGGAGAAGAACTGTCCTCATCGTTGACTGATTCATTTTTTAACGAGGTTGACATAGTAAAAGGAACTCTCCTCACCAGCCACTGATTCATTTTTTAACGAGGTTGACACAGTAAAAGAAACTATCCTCGTAACTACTTATTTATAATCTACCTACATAACCTACTGATTCATTTTTTAATGAGGTTGACACAGGAAAAGAACTATCCTCATGGAAGCTTGTTTCATTTTTTAACGAGCTTGACACAAGAAAAGGAACTATGCTCGGACTCACTGATTCATTTTTTAACGAGGTTGACACAGTAAAAGGAACTCTCCTCGTATTCACTGATTCATTTTTTAATGAGGTTGACACAGTAAAAGGAACTCTCCTCAAACCAACTGATTCATTTTTTAACGAGGTTGACTCAGTAACAGGAACTATCCTCTGAAACTTGATCATGGCTTCCAACAGGAAGAAACACATGTCAATGGACACACCTTGATCATGGCTTCCAAGAGGTCTCCATCAGATGGAAGAACAGTTCTATGAAAGGAACACATGTCAAGGGACTCAAAAGGGATAAGAACATCGCGTTCAAATAATCCCATAGAGTTTTCCATGTCAATTACCAGATCTAAGTCAAAGGAAGACGAGCAAAAAATGAGAGGCTCGCTTACATCGGTAACTGAGAACATGGGACTAGTTTCCACATAATTAATCTGTGGCGGGGTAGATACCACTTGCGAATCAGGAACATTTAGGGGTGTCGGATTACTGGTAGTTGAAACAAGACTAGCGAAAGAAAGCTGGTCTATAGTCACAATATTTCCATTGTGAGGGAAATACATCACGTGAAAGAGTGTCGATATGACAGCTTTCATTACATAGACATAGTCTCGCCCAAGGAGTAAATTGAAATCCAAGGGACCTCGAACTACCATAAGATCAATACAGACAGTTTTACCTTCCAAAGTAATAGAAAACTTAGGAAGGATCCCTAAAGGTTCACTAATTTTTCTGTTAAAAGCCTTCATATTCTGCGTAATAGGCACAAGCTGAGGGGAACCCAAAGCTTTCCAAGCAGTTGAGGATAAAATACTAACAGAAGCACCTTCATCTACCTGTGTGCGGTGTATGTCCCTACCACCAAACTTCACAATTATTTGGAAAGGGATGGAGGAAGGAAGACGAGGTTCTGTCAGTCTATTCCAATAAAAGGAAAAGACCTCAGTACTTGGAGGGGGTTCTATAGAAACAGATGAAATGCCCCCCAGCGTAGAAGAATCTGATGTAACAAGAAGAACCTGAGCGGTATGAAGTTCATTCTCTATAGGGAGAATGGGATCAACCAAATGTGAAATCAAATCGACCACTTGATCAACTAATGGATCATCAACCTGAGTGATATGAGTTTCACTCTTCAATGGAAGAGTGGGATCGACTGTACTTGAAACTAGATCAATCACTCCGTCAGTTGATGGTAGGTTGGGAGAAATTTTACGGTAACCAGTTGGAAATTCTTGCTGTGGAATAGTAAGGTTTTCCAACAATTTTGAGGCTTCATCCATGTGAGGGAAAATGTGAGTTTGATGACTCCCTTTGCATAACTTACAAGTGAAACCTCTTAACTTTACCCTTTTTTCCTGTGAACTTGACTATCATCGGGTCGATGAATCAATCTGAAAGTTGATGAGATTTTTCTGACCATACTTCCAAGACCTTAGGAATACCAGGACAATTGATAAGGAAGTGGTCACCCTTACAAAGCCTGCAAGGGTATTTGGGTTTACGATGCATGTTGGAGGTTTCCTCAACACAACTAACTTTTACAGCCATGGTTGACTGGTTGACTTCTTTCTTATCTTGCTTCTTCTTCTTATTCTTCTTCTTCTTCTTTGTCACCTGGTTACTAGCATCAAGGCTTTTACCAAGCGAAGAGGAAGAAATGGAGGAAGAAATATTAGGCGAAGAAGGTAAAGGGTCAACAGAAGGTTGGTGATGTTGAGATGGTGAACTCTGTTGAGGTGAAGCATCCGGTTGAGGTGGAACAATTGGAGTATTCGGGGCCAACGAAGTTGAAAATAACCATATCGGTAAACCTATTGTAAATCTAGGTAATGACAAAGTAGCCATATAAGGAGGACCAACATTTCCAAAGCAAGGAAAAGTACTAGGATTCTCGTTAAGAGGGATTCCCTGGTTGGTAAATTCCGGAACAGTTGCCATTATATTCAACTTCAGTGAATTTTATTAACAATTTAAAACTAAAATTAACAATTCACAATTCACACCTAACAATTAAAATTCACAATTCACACCTATGGTCTCTAAAAGTAAAAACAAACAAATTAACACGTGCTATCAAATCTAGGAGTCAAATCACACACAAACAGTAACTTCCCGTATTAAAAACACTAGTTGGTGATGAAATCCAACATCGTAGAATTTAATACAGAAAAGGAAAAGGAAATAAAGAATCAATAATCTGTTTAAATAGTCAGCTATCGTACTATTTACTAAAAGAAGATGCGTAAATCGGTCACGCATCAATAAAAGAAGACAGATACACCTCCCCGAAAAAGTAGAGAAACTACTAAAGATTTGAAAATTTTCTAAAAAGATAAAATCTAAAACTACCTGTAGATGTCTATCAATCAAAACGAAGAAGATAATTCGAATCAAAACAAAGAGAACCAAAAAACATGTTCAAAGTTCTTCTCAAAGGAGTCGCTAATTTTTTGACGGATAAATCGTTCTTGCGGACAAGACCGATCTCCCTAGTACTAAAATTATCTAGCAACAAACAGCCAAATAAACTAATCTTTCTCTAAGCATATATGATTTACAAATAGTTCTATAGAGGTGTAAAAAACCTCTATTTACTAAGAGGAGTCGCCAATTTGTTGGAGAAGCATATATTTTCCAGAATCTTCACAGGAACTTTTATAATGGAAAAGAGGAGTTTTTTCTGTTCCAAATATGAAGGGATAGAATCCTTCTTCAAAGGGATAAGCTCCTCACATCAAGGGGTTAGCTCCATAAGGTAAGGGATACATGTACCTTATCAAAGCGCACCTATTCCCGAAAATTCTCGTCTAGAATCTTCTAGAATTAATCTCAAATCAAATTTTTAACTTTACTTTCTCGCCTTTTTAGTTTTATAGGAGTCCGCACCTATAACACATAGAAAGTGTGGTTCTAGTCCGCAGGATACCTGAACATCAGGTGCGGGCCCACAGGAAATGTATAGAGAAAGTGCGATACCAAAGTTTAGGAGATTTTTAGGAACTTTTCGAGGGGTTACACTTCTATCATACTGAGCTTTAATTCGTTTAATATGAGCCTCGTTTGCTATTGCAGCGTTTCGTCGATTCTCATCTAGCTAAGCCAAGTACAAGAAACGTTTCTCCTCTTCAAAAGTAGCTGGGAGTAATTCTATGGCTAATTTCAGTGACGGAATTTCGCATTCAATCGACAACACAGCTTCCAAACCATAAACGAGTTGAAAGGGAGTGAAACCTGTTGATGTTTTAACTGAGGTTCGATATGCCCAAAGTGCTGAAAATAACATGGAATGCCAATTCATTTTGTGAATACCGATAATGCGTCTGATCATGGTGACTAAAACTTTATTGAGGGGCATCAACCACTTCCACATCAAACTAAGCATCTAAGGATCTAAGGAATGTTTTACTTAGTTGTTCAGCAAACTAAGGATCTATTCGTCCAGAACAACAAACAGATAAAAAACACTCAATTATGTTTTATAAAAATGAAATTCAAAAATCAATAACAAAGTTCTTTTTCGAAGATTTGCAAAGAAACAAGTAGCTCTATTTCTCAATAAAGGATGATTTCACAAGCAGGTCATATTCGGAAAAAAGACAAGAAAACCGATGTAATCTGAGGTATTTCAAAATTTCAAATGCTTCAAATCGCTACAAAGACCAAGTGAAATGCAATCCAAAATGCAAAGTCTTCTAGAAAATCATCAAAACATCAATACTGTTGGAATTCATTCATAGAAAGTTTTTGACAGAAAGAGTAATCAATCTGGGCAGAAATCAAAAATACTAAATCAAAATAAAGATAAACTAAAAAAGAAATCTAGAGTTTTTCTAAAATTTAAACAGGGTCCGCAGGCTTCCAGAAGTACCAGGTGCGGTACCGCACTGTTTACTAAAAGAAGATGCGAAACTGCCCGCACTGTCAAAAGAAGACAGAGTGCGGTCCCTGAAAAAAGTAGAGAAAAACACTAAAGATTTGAAAATTTTCTAAAACGGAGAAAATATAAACTACCCAGGTAGATGTCTATCAATCAAAAACTAAGAAAGATGTTTCCTCGAATCAAAATAAAAGAGAACCAAAAAACACAACAAGTTCTTCCCCAGTGGAGTCACCAATTTGTTGGACGGATAAATCGTTCTTGCGGACAAGACCGATATCCCTAGTACTAAAATTATCTAGCAACAAACATCCAAATAAAATAATATTTCTCTAAGCATATATGATTTACCAATAGTTCTATAGAGGTGTAAAAAACCTCTATTTACTAAGAGGAGTCGCCAATTTGTTGGAGAAGCATATATTTTCCAGAATCTTCACAGGAAATTTTATAATGGAAAAGAGGAGGTTTTTCTATTCCAAATATGAAGGGATAGAATCCTTCTTCAAAGGGATAAGCTCCTCACATCAATGGGTTAGCTTCATAAGGTAAGGGATACATGTACCTTATCAAAGCGCACCTATTCCCGAAAATTATCGTCTAGAATCTTCTAGAATTAATCTCAAATCAACTTTTTAACTTTACTTTCTCACCTTTTTAGTTTTACAGGAGTCCGCACCTATAACACATAGAAAGTGCGGTTCTGGTCCGTAGGATAGCTGAACATCAGGTGCGGGCCCGCAGGCAATGTATAGAGAAAGTGCGATACCAAAGTTTAGGAGATTTTTAGGAACTTTTCTCTGATTTTCAAGTCTTGATATGAAGAACTGATATGTTAGACTTGCAAAAGGAGGAAGTATGAGCTATAATGAGCTCATACTCATAGCAGAATTTCAGGATGACAATTTTTAGTGTAACAGATTTCCCCCTAAAGTGCAAAGTCTGGAATAGATGAAACTGAAGTTTGTCATATATGAAGAGTGTAGTACTTTATCATTTCAAGGATCACCCTGTGGACACCCCAGTCGGAAATCTTAAAAACATTCAATGCAAAATATATATATGTAATCATATTATCGCTGAGGTAGGCATTCCCATACTCAGATCAAAACTAACTAGAACTAACTTAAATTGTTCTGATACAGGAATGATTTTGAATACATCACAGCATAGACATGTGTAGACACAGTATGGACACAGCCATCTGTTTATAAATAGTCTACTATATGAATGATAACAAAATTCCTCGCAGCCTAGATGGTAGAAAATAGACCCAGGGTCTTGATTTCCGCATCTCGAACTAGTACGATTCTATCCATGTGAATAAATGTGTTGAAGTCGAACATGGTAGAAACCACTTGATTACCAGTCAATGATGTAAACTGTTAACAAGTGTGAGAGTAACCACCAGTAATGTCAATGGCTCTCAAAGTACTCAGTACAATCCATGAAATGTGACTGAATGAGCTGAAGTCAAACATCTCACGGAATCATTCGATCGAAGGTCAATGATGCAACCTCTCGTCGAAGGCGAAAAACCTGCCATTAAGGCATGCAGATTCCAAGGTACTGACGATTTCTGGATCAACTTCCTAGATAATGAGTTGTCGTCGATAGAAAGTGATCCGTCGTAGGAAAGCCCACAACACGAAATCATAGATCAAGTTTTGAAAATATATCAGCAAGGACTGACTCAGGGATGGTCAAAATGGATGACAGATATTTTGCAGATGAATGGTTTATTTGAACTGTCCTCTTGAACACATAACGACACTGCAGATGGCTTGGTGACAATTGACCCAAAGCTAATACCTAGAAACCGGCTGAAGACTTTCAATGTGGTTTGATTAACTGTTAGGCAAAGGATTTCCCAACCCAGGTAAATGAAAGTGTCGTGTTCAAGAGTGGTTGACTGGATTTTCGAAAAATCAAAATACAACAAACACGCCCATTTTTCTCTCTTTTCCCCCACCATTTCTGGCAAGTACCTCTTTATTTTTGACAATCTTGAGGAGGATAACATTTTCTTGTTTATAAGCTCATCCTTTGGATGAGTCCAACTTAGTTTAAAATTCGAACCCTAAGAAGGAGTGGTTCGTTCCTGTTTTTAAAATTGAACAGGTCCTTTACTGTTAAATTTTAACGAGTCCAGTATAGGAGAAACTCGATGTTTTTCAATTTTAGGGAGTCAGAAGAAAAAACTTAAGAAAACTCCATGGGTGTACTTTTTCGTAAATTTAGTCTCTCGAGCCCGAAAAAGGATAAAATAATGCGGGAGAGAACTCTATTGATCGTAATTAGTCAACGTATACCTTTTTCGTAAATAGTCCATTTCAGTCCGTAAAAGGGGTAAACTTATACTGAAGGGACGATCATTCATTTACTTTAACGAGTTCGAATAATCAAGTGCTCGGCAATCTTTTCATGTTTAGAGAGTCTGAAAAGGGCTTAAAAGAGGACTCCAATGTTTCGCTTTTTCGTAAATTTTTTAAAGAGTCCGAAAAAGTGATAAAAGTATGCTCTTTGTTGAAAAATGATCAGTTTTCCTGAAAAATCCAGTTTCTGCTTGTGAAATCATCCTTTATTGAGAAATATAGCTACTTGTTTCTTTGCAAATCTTTGAAAAATAACTTTGTTATTGATTTTTGAATTTCATTTTTATAAAACATAATTGAGTGTTTTTGATCTGTTTGTTGTTCTGGACGAATAGATCCTTAGTTTGCTGAACAACTAAGTAAAACATTCCTCAGATCCTTAGATCCTTAGTTTGATGTGGAAGTGGTTGATGCCCCTCAATAAATTTTTAGTCACCATGATCAGACGCATTATTGGTATTCACAAAACGAATTGGCATTCCATGTTATTTTCAGCACTTTGGGCATATCGAACCTTAGTTAAAACATCAACAGGTTTCACTCCCTTTCAACTCGTTTACGGTTTGGAAGCTGTGTTTCCGATTGAATGCGAAATTCTGTCACTGAAATTAGCCATAGAATTACTCCCAGCTGCTTCTGAAGAGGAGAAACGTTTCTTGTACTTGGCTCGGCTAGATGAGAATCGACGAAACGCTACAATAGCAAACAAGGCTCATGTTAAACGAATTAAAGCTCAGTATGATAGAAGCGTAACCCTCGAAAAGTTCCTAAAAATCTCCTAAAATTTGGTATCGCACTTTCTCTATACATTTCCTGCGGGCCCACACTTGATGTTCAGCTATCCTGCGGACCAGAACTGCACTTTCTATGTGTTATAGGTGCGGACTCCTGTAAAACTAAAAAGGCGAGAAAGTAAAGTTAAAAAGTTGATTTGAGATTAATTCTAGAAGATTATAGACGAGAATTTTCGGGAATAGGTGCGCTTTGATAAGGTACATGTATCCCTTACCTTATGGAGCTAACCCCTTGATGTGAGGAGCTTATCCCTTTGAAGAAGGATTCTATCCCTTCATATTTGGAACAGAAAAACCTCCTCTTTTCCATTATAAAAGTTCCAGTGAAGATTCTGGAAAATATATGCTTCTCCAACAAATTGGCGACTCCTCTTAGTAAATAGAGGTTTTTTACACCTCTATAGAACTATTTTTAAATCATATATGCTTAGAGAAATATTAGTTTATTTGGCTGTTTGTTGCTAGATACTTTTAGTACTAGGGAGATCAGTCTTGTCCGCAAGAACGATTTATCTGTCCAACAAATTGGCGATTCCACTGGGGAAGAACTTGTGTTTTTTGGTTCTCTTTTATTTTGATTCGAGGAAACATCTTTCTTATTTTTTGATTGATAGACATCTGCCTGGGTAGCTTAGATTTTCTCTGTTTTAGAAAATTTTCAAATCTTCAGTGTTTTTCTCTACTTTTTTCAGGGACTGCACTCTGTCTTCTTTTGACAGTGCGGGCAGTTTCACATCTTCTTTTAGTAAACAGTGCGGTAACTGTTCATTAAGCAGGTTGTCGGGGTAACTGTTCCAACCGCCCTTTCTGTATTAAATTCTACGATGTTGGATTTCATCACCAACTAGTGTTTTTAGTACGGGAAGTTACTGTTTGTGTGTGGTTTGACTCCTAGATTTGATAGCGCATGTTAATTTGTTTGTTTTTACTTTTAGAGACCATAGGTGTGAATTGTGAATTTTAATTGTTAGGTGTGAATTGTGAATTGTTAATTTTAGTTTTAAATTGTTAATAAAACCATCTCGAGTGAAGAGAACCCCCCAGAGAGTCCAAGTGAGTCTAGTCGACGTCTGCTCCAGGTACAGTGAGATCTTTCCTTCACCGTCACCTTAGGAAATAATCTTAAGCTTATGGACACTAAGGTTACCAACAATAACAAATACAACTGGGGGAACAGTCTACGATCCGATCCCACGCGCAAGGGCAGAGTAACAAAGCTCAATCCCCTTGAAGGCTCCTCGACATGGTCAATCCGAGGTTTACCGATAAGTGAGCCCAGGCTCTCGACAATGGTTAATCCAAGGTTTACCATTTGTAATGCGTGCAAAATCTTCTATCTTCCCCAATGAAATAGAATTTATTGTCTCAAAGGTTCGGACATGATCTCGTGATTAACTTCTTTAAGAGAAGCTTCCCAGATTATACAAATTACAATTGGATTTATTTCCTACCGCAAGATTTATCTACTTGTTTGTTTTAGTTGCTTTTGAAATTTAACTATAACCTATTCCAAAACACTAATCCTAAGCTATATTGGTGATAAGAGCCCTAAAAATGTAAAAATTACTAGATGAATTTTAATTAAGCGTTGTGTTATTTAAGCTGTTATTACTCAAAAGGGTAAATGGATATGAAACCAATGGTGTTATGACCCGAACCAAAACCGAATGCAATCGAATATGATAATGTAATCTTTTCAATTCGATGAATCCTAACTAAAGTAAGGAGAGAGTTTCCATACACTTCCAACAATGCAAAAATTTGATCACTAAGAGAAAATACATCAAATTCTCTAATGCACTAATTTTATCAAGAAAAACTAATGCAAATCAATCCCAAAACAATTTTTATTTTTTTGTTTTTAAAACATTCATAAAAACATATAAATTCAAATCAAAGAAAATTGATCTAAATCTATGATTGATTTTTCAGAATGTAAACTATGCAATTGTAATCTATTCACAATTCACTTGAAAAGTATGCAAATGTAATCTATGCACATTTTTCATTCATATTCTGAAAATGAGAATTCTAATTATGCAAATGGGATCTATGCAAGAGAATTCTCAAACACAAGATGATTCTAATGTAATCTAAGAACCAATCAAGTGGAAGTCAAGAAAATCGGGTGAGAGTTCCAAAGATCAAAAAACACTCAAAGGCGATTAACACTCATACACAATTTAGCGGAAATTTTTTTGCAAAAACAAAAGCAAAAAGATATAAAATTGTGAAAATACTGAGACAAACCTCCAAGTAATGACCAAAGGAAATCAAATTAAGAAATTCTCAAAAAAGAGACTCAAAACACCCAATTAACTTAATGGAGATTGATGAGATGAAGAATTGCTGAAAGAAATTCAGAAACAAGAGATTTTTGATAGAAAAATACAGATCTGGGTAGATGCTAAGAATCCTAAATTAAATCTAAACTAAACTAGAAAAAAGAAATCTAAAGTTTTTCAAAAAATTTAACAGGGTCCGCAGGCTTCCAGAAGTAACAGGTGCGGTCCCGCACTGTTTACTTAAGGAAAGTGCGAAACTGCCCGCACTGTGCAAAAGAACAAAGTGCGGTCCCCAGAAAAGTTCAAGAAAAACTTAAAAGATTTCAAAATTTTCAAAAACAGAGAAAAACTAAGCTACCCAGGCAGATATCCATCAATCAAAAACCAGGAAAAACTTTTCCTCAAATCAAAATAAAAGAGAACCAAAAACAACAAGTTCTTTCCCCAGTGGAGTCGCCAATTTGTTGGTCGGATAAATCGTTCTTGCGGACAAGACCGATCTCCCTAGTGTCAGAAGACAATCTAGCAACAAACGAACAACTAAGTTTGTCTTTCTCTAAATATATTCGTTTTACAAATAAATGCTATGAAGGTGTCGATCCTACCTTAGATCCAAATGCTTATTTGTGGTCGTAGTGCTTTCGTCGCATCAATAATCCTTCCGTCGCAACAAGAGTTCTTTCGTCGCAAGAAAGTATCGTTTTTCATTGATCTGCAATCACAAACAAGAAAATATCAATAGCACCTGTATAAAAAATAATCATAAAACATACCTATCATAGTGATCAAGGAATCTATGAAATAAACGATCAAACGACAGCTTATTGAAATAAACAATCGAACGACAATTTATTGAGAAAAACAAAACTTGATTGTATTAATCTTAAAAATAACAGAAGAACCTTACAACCTTAGCCTTGATGTTCGGAAGGCCTTCCCGGGGTCCGACGCAGGAGTCTCCTCTACTTTGATAAGTCTTGCACTCTTCCTCCAGGAGCATAAAGAGGTATGTGATCTTTCCTCTCAAAAGCTCAGCAAAAAGAATTCTAAATCTTAACAGCACTTCACCCAAAAATCTTCACTTTTTCGTAACTTCACTTTTTCTTAATAAAATCTTAACCCTTTGAGGCTACCCAATACCTCCTTTTATAGAGCAGATGAGGAGGTTAGGATTCCACCTTTAAAGGGATAGAACCCTCCTTCAAAGGGATAGGCTCCTCACATCAAGGGATTAGTTCCTTAAGGTGTGGGATACATGCACCTTATCAAAGCGTACTCATCCCCAAAAAATCTCATCTAGAACCTTCTAGAATTGACCAAAAATCAACTTTTTCACTTTGATTTCACGCTTTTTTGACTTTACAGGAAGTCCGCAGGCATAACACTAGAAAATTGCGTTCTAGAACGCAGTTTCTCTTCACATTACCTGCGTACCCTAGTCAGGAACGCAGGAAGGCTTCATGTTACCTGCGTACCCAAGGCTTTTTTGATTTTTAAGGGTTTTTCCTCCATTTTTAAGGCTTGGAATGAGGAACAAAGGTTGTAAGACTTGCAGAGGAGGAAAGTATGAGTTTTAATGAGCTCATACAGTTAGCAGAATGTCAAGGTGATAATTTTTAGTGTAACAAATTCTTCAAAAATTCCGATGATGAAAGGGATTTATTTTCTTCAATTAGGGCATGTGGAGAAGGCATTAATGTAACAAATTCCAATAAATTTTTCATCCCTGATTTTCATGGAATCCTTCTCATGAGATGTATGAACAATAAGGGAAGAGTGATGTCCAATGGCATAAAACAAAATTGGCATGACCATATGAGATTGATGTTGTTATTCTATATACAATGGAAATCAATTCTACAGGTGTTAGCGCTACACATAATAGTTGTGACACAGTTGTAGGTGGGGGAAATGAGTGTATTTTTGTGGAGAATTTTAATCAATTGGTTGAGGATATACCCTAAGTTATTGTGGATAATACAACTACCGTCCATCACCTGCCATATATCATGGAATCCAAGATTTCATTGGATGAAATAAATATTACTTTAAGCTCTAATAATGTGCCTATTGTGACCTCACATCGAGTGTTTGATCATGATCCCAGTGGTTGTAAGACTATCGACACTAGATTTTTTAGAACAATACACGTGGAAGAAACTTAGAAAAAAAAAAATTCAACTTTAGATATGATATCACAACCAACAATCTAATGTTGATAAGTTTATGTTTTGTTTCTAATGCCTTTTGTGGTTATTGGTATAAAAGATAATGCTAATGAACAAACACAGGGGAAAGAGGATACTGATAACAGATTGTATTTATTGTGTTCTATAATTAGCTTACAATATTTATGTGGCAATTGAATGTCCAAAGATATCTTCTTTCATTAGGTAAACAATTTTGGATACATAATGTGCATAATAGTTAAAGACAACCCACTAATTGCAATTCTAAGTAACTAATATATCTCAAGAATTAGAAAAGATGCCAACACTTAAAGGACTGCAATCTAGTAAGAGGAAAAGCATTGATTAGATTGCAAGGCTCATAAACATCTTGCAAATATGGACTCTACAAAAGGAAATGAGAAGAATTTCAGGAAAATTCCCTAAATTATTTTGAATACCATATAAGACAATTAAGATGTAAATCAAATAAAAATAAATGTGATGCAACCAAGGACATGATAGATGTATCTTCTTTAAAAGGGAGAGGTCCAAGATAATTATTGAACCCCTTAGCAGAATGAACCATATCCACTAGCAGACAAAAATATTCCCATTATGGTAGCTCAATGCACAATTTAACATTGAGGTTTGAGTAGCACTTTTGTTGTTACAGGTTCCAGTAGCAATATTGGGAGCTGGTTGTGGACTTCTGTAGAGGCAAAGGACAGAGGATGGAATCATATTTTTTCCTCTTACTATTGTCTATTATAATCTATAGCCTATCCCTCTGGACCAATAGTGACCACTGATATCTGTGTGAGAAAATATTATCCCTCAGATTACCACTCGGAAACAAATGATAGGTAGGCTATATAAATAACAAACACCAGAAGGACCAGTTAAGAGATATTGATATGCAGAACCCAAAACTTTTTTTTGCACATTCATACGGTTCCTCAAAAAATGATTAAATGGAGGCTTTGGCTAGATAAAAATTATCTTTACTTTTTTCATCATTCAGCTTGCTTGCATGATAAACTTATGTCATCATTCAGATTTCTTGCATGATAAACTTATGTCATCATTCAGATTACTTGCATGATAAAATTGTTAGGGCATATAAATGCTAAGGAGAGACAGAACTAAAACCTACCTACATTTTAAATAGGAAGTTTCCTTTTTCGGGATGATCAACTAGAAAATAAACACATCCCACACTCTCCCATGCAACAAGAATTGATATATGTGTGATACCCCTTCTTTGCTTTAATATATCCAAAGCGTCATGACTGGAAGTGGAACCCAAATGTATACAAGTGTAAAACCAAGTGGAATCTAAATGTATACAAGTGTAATAAATTTGTAAAAGAGGTGCAGATCATGAAATGTAATGCTAGAGTCTATTATTACACTTTACCATGGGAAAATCCAGTTGCAGGGCATGTTCATGGATGTACATCTTCAGTTTTCAGCATTCTACAGCAGAATTAGTGACTGCTTCAAATCTAACTCAGTCCTGCTACATTCTTCAGCGAAATTAGTGACTGCATCAAATCCAAATCTATCCCAAACTCTTCAGCGGAATTAGCACCGAACCCTTCTTTAGCGGAATTAGCACTCTTCAGCAGAATTAGAACTGAACTCTGTCCCAAACCTGGCAAGGAGAATAGTGGCGGGAAAATAAATTTGAATAGGTCGATTTGGATTTTAGAGTAGCCACCAAATTAGATTTTAATAGGTATTAAAATAAATTTATATAATTTTTGATCGAAACATAAGGTCATTAGCGATTTTCGACTTGAGCCGCGAGGAAGGAAGATGAACCCTAGACTGTACTCTTCTGCTCTCCTGTTCACCGAGGTGGTAGAGCCGCCGACAAGCTCTGGTTATCTCTGCATACAGAGGAATGCGAACTTACCAACCTCACATTCGGTAATTGCCAGGCCTCCACTAGCCGCTTTCTCCCTCGATCTAGCACGAAGGGACGTTGCAATCTACGCCTGGAATGAGGATCCGTCCCTTCGGCATCACCATGACTGTCTTCACCTCAGCCGAGAGAAGACATTGATCGATAATAGGGCTTTTTTCAGCGTCTATGCAGCTGTTAATGTTTCAGCGAGTCCTGGTCAGGCTCCAGCTCAACTACCCTCTGCCGCCCTTCAGTGCTATCGCGCCAGGGCTCTCGCGGAAGTTGTTTCAAGGGTCTTTTTCTGGATGCAGGGGATAAACTTGAGGGTATAGCACATTAGAGTCCAGCTCGGGTCACCTGAGCCTTGCCTCTTTGGGGCTGTCTTCAACTCGGCAAGTTTGGCTAATACGAGCCCTGCAGCAAAATTTTCAACCGCAGCATTGAATGGGACTCTGGCCGCAAACCCCCGAGGCTTCATTTTTGGGCTCTGGAGTTGGTCTACAGGCGTTTCCCGCCCTCACGGACTTTCTCAGCAGAGGCTTGGAGTCGCAGGCAAAAGCAGGGACGCCCTTCGTTGCCGCGCAGATCCTGCCTCTAAAAAGAACCCTGCCTCATTTCAGATCCAACTCTGGTTACTCTCTGGAAAAACTATTTTGCTTTGGGTTTCTTCTTCAGATCTGATTCAGAAGCTTAAGCTTAACCTGGAACAACGGACTGGAATTCCCTCGATTCACCAGAGACTTCTTTTCCAAGGTAAACATCTTGAGGATCTTCTTCCCCTTTCTGCTTATAACATTAAAAGAAATGATTCCATTGTACTTACCCTTCGTTTGAGAGGTGGTGCTGCCGGACAGTCTTCTTCAGCCCCTATCTTCTCCTATAAAGAAGTTGTTCACTCTCAGAACCCCAAACCCTCTGCTGCCCCCAAACCCTAGCCTTTTCTGGTTGACAAGCTGGATGAAGCACCTTCTGTTGAGGTCTCTCTTCCATCTGTCGCAGAAGATCTTCAAAAATATGCAGAGAGAGCCATCATTTGCAGATTTAATGGGCTTTGGCCGCGAACCAAGGAACTCTTTGATTGGATCTACGATAACTGGACCAGCAAGTGCCTCGTTAGCTGCTGCTCACGAGGGTTCTTCATAGTATTGTTCGATCATGCAAAGCATTATGAACAGGCCTTACAGAAAGGTCCCTGGTTTTTTGGAAATGCTGGGCTCTTCTTAACCCCATGGTTCCCAGATTTTGACCCTGCAACAGCTACCATCACCAGGACCCCTGTTTGGGTCAGGCTGCCCAACCTTCCTGTCCATCTATGGCAGCTGGCAGTGTTCAGGCGAATGGGCGATACCTTGGGACGCTTTCTCGATGTAGATTATGATAGGCCACTTCAGGGCCTCTACACATATGCCAGAATGTGCGTGGAGGTTGACATCAGCAAAGGCTTGCCCAAACAAATTATCCTCAAGGTCGGTGATCTTGTTTGGACTCAGTACTTAGACTATGAGAACACTGCATTCCGTTGCCGCCACTGTAACCAAACAGGGCATCTGCAGAACTCATGCCCCACTCTTGCAGAAACAAAGACTAAAGGAGATTATACAAAGTCCAAATCCAAAAAATGGACTCCCTGTACCCCGCCGCCTGCTGCAAATTATACTTCCTCGAGCTCTGATGATGATGGGAGTGAGGCAGATTCAGACCTTGTTCCTCAAACTCAGAAACTGTCCACTGATGCTCCCGAGCATCCCCCTGATACTACAGTCACTCAGAAGCGTAGTCATGAGTCCGCCTCCTCCGATTCAGATAAGGAGGCCCCTCTTTTGGAGAACTCCAGTCTTCAAATTGTCCCAGCACAAACTCACCAGGATGGCTGGGTTAAAGTCAAAAAAAAGAAAGGGAAGAAATTTCGTGTAGAAAACTCTACCAATTCTGGGTAGAAGTCAGTTCCTTCCTGTTTTTTAGTTGCTTATTGCTGCTCCTCGTTTGTCTCATCTCTCTATCCGGGGACCGAAGTTGATATTTTATCATTTCCGGTTGGCCGTGTTTTTTGTCTCTCTTGAATGTACTTTCTCATGTACCATATTTTCACTTAATAGAATTAGTCCAATTCAGAGAAAAAAGGAAAAAAAAAAAAATTTATATGGCCACTTAGGTTTTAACTAAGTTTTATTTTAAGATAGAGGTTATATTTAATGATATTGAAGTCCAAGAAAAAGTAATAATGTTAGTCTAATTAGGGTATTAATAAAAAATATATTATACCTTTCTAATATAAGTAAGAATGTTCATAAAAAGAGGGAAAAGGGACATAGGAAATATCTATCTATAAACCCTTAAGGAGGTGAAAAATATCTTTAAATATATGAATAATGTTATCGATAAACTTAAGTAGCTATGGGTAGCCCCCTATTTTTTAGGAAGTTCACTTAGAGCTTAAAAATACCATATTAGAAGCTATTCATGGCTTAGAAGGCTTTCACATGTGTTGTTAAGAGAGACATGTGATACATTTTGACTAAATGAAATAAGGGGTAAAATAAAATCAATGTATAACACCTACTCAAATCACCAAGAATATATCCAAACCATAAAGATGACACACTTCTCTGAGAAAAATTATTAAACACCTTGTAACAACTCAGATTAAAACTTATAGCCAAACAATCAAGAGTTAGAATAGAGTGTTTAAGTGAAAACAATAAAAATAGTACACATTGGACATAATATCATATACAAATGGATCATACATATCCAACTAAATGTGGTATTTAAATGAAATTCTTCCTAAACATAGTCTCCTATATGGCTAAGGTAAGGTGTCATCAAACCATTGATACATTCATGAATTAAATAAAATCCATATACCTTAGATGGAAAATTATCAATGTGGTAGGAATCGTAGGGGTTGAGATGACAATAAAATTTTAAAATTTCCTCTAAAAGCCCATATAGAAAATGGGATAACAGATCCTATGACATCCAACTTGTGATATATATATGGTGGGAAATCTTCAAAGTATCTCTGAAGAAAGATGTCTCGTTGAGGTCGAGGTCAAGAAGAGGTATGGTGCCTCACTAATTTGGTAGTTGAAGAAGTTTGAATCTTGGTTTGTCAATTTTGCCCTAAGTAGGCAAGGCAATATGGAAAGAGGTGACCCCCTTGAATCTTGGTTTGTCAATTTGGCCTTAACTAGGCAAGGAAATATGGAAGAGTTATAAAGGGGAAGGGCACATAAGGCCTTATATAAAGATATAAATCAAAGTACCTCCCTCATAAAAAGTTCTAGACATGTATTTAAATAATGTAGATAATGACCCATCCAAATGTTGCTAAAGGAAATGGAATATCCCTTGAATCTCATAATAAATGGGGGCATCTACAGATGAGGTGATCCTTTAATTATATCTCTTATATATGGAAATGCTAGTAGATGTTATTTAAGAAGATTAAGGTCATTATGATTAGTTTCAACTCGACGTGAATGTAAACCCACTTTGAATGCACCAAGGGGGGTCTGAAGGGCAGCATCTGATGCTCTTGTGTGTATGTGGTTAAACAAAAAGGCCCCCTTTCATTTGCATGAAGTGTTCCTGGTACAAAATCCATATTATAGTCGAGGCCCTAAAAAGATGAATTCCAAGTACATTGAATGTATTTTCTATAAATAACCTTTCTAACAACCTGACACAAACATACAATTATGTCATTTATAGTGGAGGTGTAAATCACTTGAATTGTGTTACAACTTTAATCGCTCCCCCAAAAAAATGTGCCATGCTTCCATGTGATGATGCTTCAACCATATTGGAGAACAACCTCACAATGTAAAAGGAATTTAAACATGATGTAACTTTAATATTGACCCACATTCACCCTTTGGCTCACTACTCATGGCTAATTTGAGTTTATTTCAAGCACTGGTTGGATAATATAATTTTATATTCTCTTATGTATAGTATTATACATTGACACAATTGAGTTTGTTTAAAAAACAAAATATTTGTATTGAGATTTCAATCCTTGTGCATTAGGGATAGAGAGGCATTGTCTTTGTGAGTGATCTATTCATTTCCAACTCCTTATGTGTGAGAGCACTACAAGCTCCATCTCAACATGAAGTGTGGATATTGTGAGCGATTCAAATCTTAATTTTTCTATGTTTGGTATAAATGGTAATAATGGTATTACCCACAAACACATACCCTCATAACCAATACCTAGTTCTCTAAAAATCAAATGTTTCCAATATGCTTAATTAGAGGTGAAGGATTCTCTTAGGAGGTCAATGTGTTGGTTTGGGGTGTTATTTTCAGCCTTGGATACTTAGTGGTTAAGGGCTTCAAGGGTCAAGGGTTAAGGTCCAAGGGCTTTAGGGTCAAAGGATTTAGGGGACTTAGGTGTTGAAGGGGTTAGAAGTTAAGGTGTTTAACAGTGAAGCAATAGGGGTTAAGGGTCACTGGTTAAGAGGATAAGGAGTTATGGCTTACGAGGTTCATGGGTTATAGGCTAGGGGCTAGTTTCTTAAGATTTAATGAGTCAAGGGGTTTATGGGTTATGAGTTATGAGTGTAGGGGTTAAGGGATTATGGATTGGGGGTTAAGGGGATATAGAATTAAATGGTTATGGGTTAAGGGCTTATGGTTTGTGATAATTGGACTCATAATCCCCTTATCACCACTATTGGGGGTTCCCCTATCGATTGCTCTCACTACCTTCCCTCTAGGCCCCCTTCTCATCCTTTGATGCTAGGATTATAGATCATAGTAAACCATGCTTGCACCTCTAAATTATACCCATCCATGCTACCCTTGTGTCCCTTTTCCCTGTTATTTCACATTCCCCAAGGCACAAAACAAATATTTGGATGTATCTTGGATGACTTGTCACATTCCACTAGCTTCACACATGAATAGGAGTTCCCATCATTTAAGAATTTTTTGGAGGGTTTTCATGGCATATTAAAGGGTCACATTTACAAAAAAAGAGCATTTAAGTATATGTTAGAGGGATTAAGGACTATAGGGTTGTTGATAGGGAAAAAATTCCACCTTGACAACAAGGCGGAATTAACCCGATCTTAGGTTCCAACTAGACCTGCTCTCGTTTGGAATGGATTAGGGGGTTAAATGTGTTAGGGGTCTGGAATTAGTGTTTAAATGGTTAGGGGTTAAGGGTTTATAGGTTTAGGGTTTATGGGGTTAAATGGGTTAAGGGTTTAGAGGTTTAGGGGGTTATGGGATTTAGCAGTTAAGGATTTTAGGGGTTATGGTTTAGGGGTTTACGGGGTTAAATGGGTTAGGGGTCAGGAATTAGAAGTTAAGGGGTAATTAGAAGTTAAGGTGTTTAAGGGTGAAGGATTAGGGGTTAAGGGTCATAGGTTAAAAGGATACAGATTTATGGCTTACGGGGTTCATGGATTATAGGTTAGGAGTTAGTTTCTTAAGATTTAATGAGTCAAGGGGTTTATGGGTTATGAGTTATGAGTGTAGGAGTTAAGGGATTATGGATTGGGGGTTAAAGGGATATGGAATTCAATGGTTATGGGTTAAGGGATTATGGTTTGTGATAAATGGACTCCTAATCCCCTTATCACCACTATTGGGGGTTCCCCTATCGATTTCTCTCGCTACCTTCCCACTAGGTCCGCTAGCCCCTATGAAACTAGGTCCTAAGCCCCTTTCTCATTCTCTAATTATAAGATTATAGATGATAGTAAACCATGCTTGCACCCATCCATGCTACCCTTGTGTCCCCTTTCCCTGTTCTTTCACATTCCCCAAGGCATAAATCAAATATTTGGATGTATCTTGGATGACTTGTCACATTCCACTAGCTTCACGCATGAATATGAATTCCCATCAATTAACAAATTTTTGGAGGGTTTTCATGGCATATTCAAGGGTCACATTTACAAAAAAATAGTGTTTAAGTATATGTTAGAGGGATTAAGGACTATAGGGTTGTTGACAGGGAAACAATTCCACCTTTCCAACAAGAGGGAATTAACCCGATCATAGGTCCCAACTAGACTTGCTCTCATTTGGAATGGCTAATCCCAATGGGTTTTAAGGACTCTTATAAGGGTTAGGGGAATAAATAATTAGTGGTTAAGGGATTAGGGATTAGTGGCCTAAGGGTTAGGGGAATAGGGGATTAGGGGTTAGGAGAATAATGAGTTAGTGGTTAAGGGGTTACGTATTGGGGACTTAGGGGTTAGGGGATTTAGGTACATTTAGGGGTTAGGGGAATAACGAGTTAGTGGTTAAGGGATTAGGGATTGGAGTTAGGGGAATAATGAGTTAGTGGTTAAGGGTTTAGGGATTGGGGGGTTAGGTGCCCTGATATGACCCTACCAGACCCGTACGAATGCGTTTCCTAGGGCTCGTGGTCACAACTTAGCATTTTTTATACGACCACCCTCACAAGACCCGACTCGAACTGACCCGAATCGCCTGAACACATTTCCCTGGGTGCCCTCACATGACCCAACCCGACCCACCCCAACCCGCCCGAACTCGTTTCCTTGGGCACCCTTCCATGGCACGACCCGACCTCATGACCCACCCAAACATGTTTCCTTAGGTGCCCTCACAAGACCCGACCCAACCCACATGAATGCATTTCCTTGGGCACCCTCTCACGACCTGATTCGCCCGAACGTGTTTTCCTAGGCGCCCTCATACGACACGACTCAGCCTGACCTGACCTAACCAGACCCGCCTGAACATGTTTCCTTGGGTAGCCTCACAAGACACGACCAAAATCGGCCCGGCACGACACCGACAGTCACAACTTAGCATTTTTTATAAGCCCACCCTCACACGACCCTACCCCACTCGACTCGACCCAACCTGACCTGCCCTAACATCAAAGGCACGAGGGAGAAAACGGAAAACAGGTCTCACAAATGTGTAGTACAAGGCACGTAGGCGATTAGTACAACTTAGCATTTTTTATATGGCCAACCTCCCATAACTCGACCCAACCCGACCCGCCTTGCCTAAACGAGTTTCCTTGGGTGCTCTCACACAAACCGACATGACTCGACATGACCTGACCCAGTCGGACACGTTCCTTAGGTAGCCTGACATGACCCAACCTGACCCAACCCGACCCACCTGAACGTGTTTCCTCCTGAATGCGTTTCCTTAGGTGCCCTCACAGTATGACACAACCCGACCCGACCCACTCGAATGTGTTTTCTTGGGTGCACTCACACGACTCGACCCACCCGAACGTGTTTCCTTGGGCACCCTCACATGGCATGACCTGAGCTGACCCGCCCGAACGTGTTTCCTTAGATTCCCTCACAGGACTTGACCTAATCCGCACGAACGTGTTTCTTGGGCACCCTCACACGACCCAACTTGACGCGACCCGCCTGAACGCATTTCCTGGGCGCCCTCACATGACACGACCCGACCTGACTTGACCCGCCTGAACGCATTTCCTTGGGTGGCCTCACATGACACGATCGGACTCGAAATGACACGGGCGATCACTACTTAGAATTTTTTATACAACCACCCTCACACGACACGACCCGACCTGACCTGACCCGCCCGAACGTCGAAGGAAGGAGGGATCAAATGAAAAATGAGTCGCACAAACGTGTCATACAAGGCACACTGCAGGTAGTCACAACTTAGCATTTTTGATACGGCCACCCTCACACGACCTGAATTGACCCACTTGAACGTGTTTCCCTGGGCGCCATCACACAACTCGACCCATGCCGACCCACCTGAATGCATTTCCTTGGGCGCCCTCACACGACATGTCCCGACCTCATGACCCAACCGAAGGCATTTCCTTAGGTGCCCTCGCACGACTCGACTCAACTAACACGAATGTGTTTCCTTGGGCGCCCTCACATGACCCGATCCTCGCCCCTCCCCCCGACTTGCCCAGATGCGTTTTCTTGGGCGCCCTCACATGACTCGACCCGACCCGACACCACTCAACCAGACCCACTCGAATGCATTTCCTTTGGCAGCCTCCCACGACATGACCCAACCCGATCCAACCTGACACAACATGGGCGGTCACAACTTATAATTTTTTATATGACCACCCTCACACGACCCAACCCCACCCGACCCGACCTGACCCAAACCACCCAAACGTCGAAGGCACGACGGAGAAAATGAAAATTAGGTCGCATAAACGTGCAATACAAGGCACATGGGTGGTTAGTACAACTTAGAATTTTTGATACGGCCAACCTCACACAACCCGACCCGACCCGACCTTCCCTTTCGTGTTTCCTTGGGCAACCTTACATAACCTGACATGACCCAAACCGATAGGAAACTTTCCTTGGGTAGCCTACCATGACCCGACCTAACTCGACCCACCCGAATGCATTTCCTTGGGCGCCCTCACAGTACGACACGACCCGACCCAAATGTGTTTCCTTGGGCACCATCACATGACCCGACCCGACCCGACCCGACCTGACCTGCCCGAATGTCAAAGGCACAAGGGAGAAAATGACAAACAGGTCGCACGAATGTGCACAAGGCACACAGGTGGTCAAAACTTAGCATTTTTTATACGGCCTCCCTCACAAATCTGACCCAAACGCGTTTCCTATGTCACCCTCACATGACATGACTTGACTTGCCCAAACGAAGGGTGCACGAGGGAGAAAATGGAAAATGGATCGCACAAACATGCACAAGCAACACGAGTGGTCACAACTTAGCATTTTTTATACGACCACCCTCACACGACCCCACCCGACCCGCCCGAATGCATTTCCTTGGGCGACCTCACATGACACGACCTAACCACACCCAACCCAACCTGACCTGACCCACCCAAACACGTTTCCTTGCAAGGCGTCCTCACAATACAACATGACCCAACCTAACCCGACCCGAATGTGTTTCCTTGGGCGTTTTCACACGACTCGGCCTGTCCCGCTCGAACTTGTTTCCCTGAGCGCCCTCATGACAAGGCCCTACATGACCCGACCTAGCTGGACACATTCCTTGGGTGCCCTCACATGACCCAACCTGACTCGACCCGCCTGAACGCGTTTTTTTGGGCACCCTCACGGTACGTCACGACTTGAACGTATTTCCTTGGGTGCCATCACACGATCCGACCTGCCTAAATGTCGAAGGCACGAGGGAGAAAATGAAAAACAGGTTGCACGAATGTGAAAAAAGCACATGGGCGGTCACAACTTATCATTTTTTACACAAAATCCCTCACCCGATCTAACCCGAACTCATTACCTGTGGTGCCCTCACACATCACAACTCGACCCTCTCGAACGAAGGGCGCATGAGGGAGAAAACAGAAAACAGATCACACAAACATGCATAAGAAACATGGGTGGTCACAAATTAGCATTTTTGATACGACCACCCTCACATGACCCAACCCAACATGACCCGCCTAAACACGTTTCCTTGGGCGGCCTCACACGGCATGACCTAATCGGACCTGAACCAACCTGACCCGCCTGAACATGTTTCCTTGGGTGCCCTCATAATACGACACGAGTTGACCTGACCCGAAACAAATGAATTTCCTTGGGTGCCATCACACAGATCAACCTGAATCGTATGAACACATTTCCTTGGGCGGCCTCACATGACACGACTTGACCAGACCCAACCTGACCCGCCCAAATGCATTTCCTTGGGCGAACTCACACGACCCGACACATTTTTCCTAAACCCTAAACCCAATCACATGACCCAACACATTGTTCCTAAACCTTAAAATCTAACTCTCGAACATTGTTCCTAAACCATAAACCCTAACATTGTTCCTAAACCCTAAAACCTAACATTGTTCTAAAACTTGTCTCCAAACCGTCACAATACCAACACTTGTCTCCAAACTATCGCAATACCGACACTTGTCTCCAAATGTCGCAATACTGACACCTGTCTCCAAATTTCACAATACTGACACTTGCCTCCAAACAGTCGCAATACCAAAAGTTGTCTCCAAACCATCGCAATACCGACACTTGTCTCCAAACTTTGCAATACTGACACCTGTCTCCAAACGTTGCAGAGATTAAATTCACTCACTCATCTCTCATCCATGGTTATACGGATTAATGTGATATTTTCACTCTAACACCAAATGATTCAGGGATTCTACTATAAAACATATCCTTGCGCACAATATAGTATGTGTTTCATTAACATGGAAGCTTCATCAAATTCGTCATTAAAAACCACTTTTTAATTCAGCTCAAAACATATACAAAGAAGAGAGAGGCAACAAAAATAACATACTAGCATACAATAATAATAAGAAAATTACAGATTCAAACCAATTTCCCGAATATTACATTTGTGGGCCTCTCGGATCTCGGCCTTTTCAAAAACTCTCACATCGTTTCTCTCTATCTCTCTCTATATTCCTCTCTCTGTTTTTTCATCCTCACACAATCCTCACATTTATACATGATTATGGATTAATCCCAATCCATGATTTCCTCCACAAAAATCTCAACCAAAATCTAAAATAGATATATCCCCTATTTGACTCAATTGAGTTCCATTGAAGGAATTCCTGATCCCTAAATTATCTACCTAACTCAACTCCCTCATATTCTCAATTAATTAAGAGAATATTTACAATAATCCTCAGATTTAATTTTTCTCTCAAATTATTTTTAAAATGTACATAATTTATAAAATAAATAAATAAAAACTCACCCCCTAAATCACACAAATAAATAATGAAAATTTAGCTTGATGCTCCTGCATCAACCGACGGCAGCAAACACACATGTAAAAAAAACGTTGGAGACCAATTTTAGGTTTTGTGATGTTTCCCTGCTCCCAAGCTTTGGTCCTGGTATTCCGCTTTGGAGATCTATCCTTATCCGACATTATAAAATGGGCGTATTCCTATATATTCTGCTTTGTATAATTGTTTCCAACACCCAGCAATTGATTACCTTCAAATCCAAAGCCATATTCATGCCATAATTGAGATTTCTTTGCCTGTAGATGGTCTTGGTCATCCAGGAAAAAAAAAAAAAGGGAATCTTCAGCAAGAAACAATCTCACCTGAAAATGAAAACTTGAAATCAATATCTATTTTATTGGTTTGTAATAAAAATAGAGAGGTGATGCCATAAAGGAATGTAATGTTCCAAAATTTTCCGACAATAATTTGGAACATTAAATTTTGCTGATTTCACCTAGGAGGAGAATAAATGGGTAAGGAGACCCATGAATATTAAAAATATCAATAAAATCCCTCTATGTATGAAAGGGGATCATATTTGGAGCTAGTTTGTACACCCTCATGTGTGGACAAGGCTATTTGCAAGGAGGCTTGGTTAAGTTTGACCAAGTCAACAGCGCTGCCATAGGAGGAGTGGCTTACTTAGGAAGCTAGCACAGTATGAATGAGGAAAGGGTTATTTGGTGGAGGAAACCCTAAAGGAGTGGGACCCATGGAGAGGGGCTTTCATTTGTTTAAAAGGAGGACAAGGAAACCATTGTTTCTCATGCTTGTATTATTCATCTTATTGTCCTGTGAGACAATTGTGCATTCTTTGCTGCTTAGCAAGAATTGCCGGAGGAATTCCTGTTTAGGATTCCTTCTCCTTATTAAGAGGTCTCTTGAGGGATTTTTCTTCATTTTCCTCACATCCAGGCTTGAGGCCAAGCATCCTCCATCAAGACAGCGTTATTTCTGCAGCAGATTAACACTGTGTTGCTGGGTGTTGCAGTGAGGGTTCACTACATCATCTCCTTCAGCTATTTTTCATAGGAGAAGTCTCTCTTATCTTTGATATATCAGTTTGGAGGCTTTCCAGAGAATATTGTAGACTTTGGCATCAAGTCCAACTCTTTCCATAGCCCTACAACACAGTTCCATTCAGTGACTACGTTATTTTGAGAGGAGCATTTGCAGTGGGGCTCTTGCAGAGTATTGGAGGGAGAGATCTTTGGTGAAGGGATCAGAATTTCACTTGTAAGATCCATTGGAGGAGGCACATTCAGTTTGAGCATCAGATTCATCCATCTCCATCCAGGTCTATTTCTGGGTTGCTGCAGCAACCCAGCAAATTAGGAATTTCTGAGGAATTTCCATTTTGTATGTATTGCAGCCAATCATTTTAGGGATTGTGTATTACTTTTTCTAGGGGTTGATATCTTGCCCCCCCATTGTATTTGAACCACATATTGATATATTTTTGTATTGACACTATTATGCATCTGTTTCCCTTCATAGACTTCGCAGTCATAGCTGGAGCATACATTTGTAGCAGTGGTTTTGTCATAGTTTATGTACTTGTTCTTTGAGGTTGAGTATTGCTCATATTGAGTATCATTTTCCTCAAGATCTTGTACTATATTGTTGCTGCTATTATTTAATGAAATGGCTATGGTTTTCTCTCACATTTTCATGAGTTGAGTGTTTTTGTTGCACCATCATTGTGCTTTCTCATTGCTGGAGCTCCAACTTTAGAATATCTGAAGATATTCTCATTGTTGTAGCAATTTCCTAAAAAGGGAACATTAGTGTGGTATTAGAGCATGATCTTTGGCTCAGCCTGTGGCTTCAAGCCAAAGTGCTAAGTCCCTGAAGAGGAAGGTTTCAAACTCTATAAACAGAGTTTGCAGATGGCCAGGTAGCCTCTGGATCTCATCCTTTTTCAAAGGTGACATATCCAGTAAATGCCCCTGCAGTCAATCTTTGGAATAGAGCTTTGATATTCCTGAAGAGGGAATATTACAGGCCCGTGCATCTCAACCATAATATCAGAGAGAGAGAAAATTAAGGCTCTATCATATGAAGAAAAGAGGGAAGGAAAGCTTGCAAATCTTCTTCCAAGATCCTTACCAAGCATTCATGAAGAATTTGAGAAGATAAGGAGGGAGATTTGTACAGGATCTCCAAAAGGGTTTGAAGTTGAGTTAAACTCTAGATTTTCTTGTAGGGGATGTGAGCATGCAGCTACAGCCTATAATACACAGCACAGTCACATGGCCAGATTTTCCATTAGAAGAGAAGAAGAAGAAGAAATGCCGAAGAAATGAACTCTTAGAGGTTTCTTGCATGAGTATGAATCTCAAACCCAGAGGTTTAGAGATCATATTAATTTTCTGGAGTTTTGCAATATCATGGCGAGGAGAAGCAAGCAGCATGATGAGGATAGATTTCTTCTATTTGTCTTTGATGGTTCTCCTACTTGTTCAGCCAAGGCTTGGATTGGAGAGCTAGAAACCTTTTTGCAGCAGCGTCAAATTCCTGAAGAAGAAGCCATCAAAGTAGCAGCGTTGCACTTGGGAGGTAAAGTCTATGCATGGTGGTTATTTGAGTCTTTTACTTTGAAAAATGTAAATACCTCTTTAGATGCAATGTTCATTAGAAATTTGATGAGGATAATTGATAGAATAAATTATGAAACACATGTGGAGGAAGAAAACACATTCAAACAAACAAAACCCTTGCATGTATTGAAGAAAACCATAGACTCAGAATCACTACAGAAAGCTATGAAGGAGGCTGATATCTTGCATGATGCTTTAGTAAAGGTAAGATATTCATTCTTGGCATAAAAAGGCAAGGATATCCCTTTTCCAAAAGAGGATCCAACCATTGGAGGGTTGCCCACTCATGTTGAGGAAGCTGAGGGAAACATCGCTGTCATTTCTAGAGTTGATCTAGTACCTCATGCAGAGGAAGGAGGAGCTCTTGCTCCAACTAGAGGAATTCTTGCATCTTGGCAAGGAGGTCCCCAGGATCTCATTCATGGAGGTCCAAGCACAATCAATGAGCAACATGATTGTGTAGCACTACAGCTGGAAGAAGGAGGAAGGGAGGAAGAGCAGCATCAGGTGATGAGAGGCACACACCCTTCTCTATTTCATAGAGCTAGTGCAAAGAGGAGGAAGACTATATTGCGCTGTGAGAACAAGGGAAATATTTCCCAACCATATGTGCAGTCCACTCTTGACATAGATGTCTCATTGCATAGAGGCATTCCACCAGGGAGGCCACCTGATCTATCATTGATGAGAGACATTTTGTCTTTGGATTCACCACTCTTGTATTTTGGAGAGGTGAAGAGTTTGGAGGAGAAATTTGGCATGAGGGATGTCAAAGTAGTAGACAGTAGCTTGAGGAGAGCTACACATGCCAGATCACCAGCGCTGTCCTTGAGGAGGATTGATCCTTACTGGAGATCTCAGCTCTTCGTTGAGTACTCTAAGGATCTTGATGCATGCATGATTCTAGATGACCCGGATAGAGATGATGAGTATATGATGGATGATATGGTCATCTATTCCCATGACGGGGTCTTCTTGACTAGAGATTCTAGTCTCAAGGAGAAGCTATTGCATGCAGCACAGGAGGACTTCTTTTCCATGCATTTTGATGCATATCTTTCCTTGGCAGAGGAGTTCATTTGGGAGGGCATCCAGCAAGACATACATCAACATATGGAGAGATGAAAAACCCGGATGATGATGGATAGGATGTCACAGCCACATTCCTACTCATTGAGAGTAAGGGAGCATTTTTAGTTGAGCCATTTCAGCTCAAGTCTTCTAGTGCATGATGAAGAATGTACAATTTCACCTTATGTTTTGTACTTCTTGTATTTTTATGTGCAGCATATTGTACCAAGGAGAATTATCCCTTCTTGCATATTGTATCATGATGTACTTGAAGCCATTTGTAGCATTGAGATTGGCTATCTCATTGGTGGTTTGTGGGGAGAGCCACATGATTTTTGGTGTGCACCATTGACACCCTTTTGTACTTTCATGTTCACATCTTGTAGGATGATTGTGGCAGCAAACAAGTGGCTGGGAGAGCACTTGTTTTTGTTTGACTTGATGCAGGAAGGGCATGCACTGCATTGGTTCCTTGTATGGAGCCTTGATCCACTTTCTGGTTTTCATTTGGCAACTTGTTCTTATTGTACTATGCTTCCATGTATTGCTGATATGTTTATATGTATGGGGAGCTTTACTTGGAGAGTGGGATTAGGATTAAGGATGCCCATTGGGAGCATGATTCTCCTTACTATACATGTTGTACATTTCAGGAGAAACCATGGGCTAACCATGAGGGCCACACTAAATTTCTTTCCTTCTTGTGGGAAAAACCACTTGAAGACTTTGAGGAGGCACTCCATGGATCATAAGGAGTTGGAGGAGTTAGCACAGTCAAATTTTTTCCCTTTGAGAATGAGGGGAGAATCATCTATGAGCCACTCCATTTATGTGAGAAAAACATGTGGTGAGAGTGTTGTTGATTTGCATGATGATTTTTATATATATATATACATCTCTTAACCATATATGTGCAGGGATTTTCTCAAAGGAAGGATATTCTTCCTTCTAGATTTGATGGTCTACATAAGGCCATAATGGATAATCACTCCCTAAGAGGATGTGGGGAGGATATTTCTCATGGAAAATGTACTCACAATGCACATTACATCCTACACTTTCTCCAGATTTGTGAGAAAACTGGGGCAGCAAGAAAATGGTGGGGAGGCCACCCATCATTTTATTTTCTATGGCAGTGGAGAGTCAAACTGCATTAGCTACATTTGAGGGACCATTGTACTTCTCCTTTACTACACATGGCAGCCAGAATGATTCTCCTTATGGTTCCCTTGATTGATATTGCTACAAATTTTCTTGGGAGCATGATTGGAGGAGAGACACATTGGGTGGATGTGTCCTTGGAGGGAGGAAACTCCCACACACTTTTCACTGCATGTTCTAAAGGGAGCATGGGAGATAGTATGGCCACTACAATAGCTCATTTGTTTCATTATGAGGTGAGACATATGAGGATTGAGATGCCATATGATGATGACTTCCAAATCATCATATATGGAGAGACTTGGGCCAGCATGATTTGCAGCGTTGGAGGAGAGGTCCTTGAGGATCCAGTTTTCATCTTGCCACTTGAGGGAAATTATTTTGCAGCCTAGGATTAGAAATTTCTTTACACTTATCATGAGTGGAGATATGGACAGCGTGGGGGTAGGCTACCTTGTCTACCATGAGAATATTTTCATCCCACCTACTTTGCTGGAGCCAAAGGTGGAGGACAGCTTCCAGGAGTTGCCTAGTTGGGAGGTAGCTCATTTTGTATGGATGATTGCTTAGGGATGGAGGATCCACATGAGGAAGATGTTCCTCAACACTAAATAGACTCCATGCCTTGAGATAATTCTTTTCAATTCTATCCTTGCAGTTTCTTGAGGACAAGCAACATTTGGGAGGGGAGGACTGTTATGTTCCAAAAATTTTCGAAAATAATTTGGAACATTAAATTTTGTTGATTTCACCTAGGAGGAGAATAAATGGGTAAGGAGACCAATGAATATTAAAAATATCAATAAAATCCCTCTATGTATGAAAGGGGATCATATTTGGAGCTGGTTTTCACACCCTCATTTGTGGACAAGGCTATTTGCAAGGAGGCTTGGTTAAGTTTGACCAAGTCAAAAGCTCTACCAAGGAGGAGTGGATTACTTAGGAAGCCAACGCAGTATGAATGAGGAAAGGGTTATTTGGTGGAGGAAACCCTAAAGGAGTGGGACCCATGGAGAGGGGCTTTCATTTGTTTAAAACGAGGACAAGGAAACCATTATTTCTCATGCTTGTATTATTCATCTCATTGTCTTGTGAGACAATTGTGCATTCTTTGCTGCTTAGCAAGAATTGCCGGAGGAATTCCTGTTTAGGATTCCTTCTCCTTCTTGAGAGGTCTCTTGAGGGATTTTTCTTTAATTTCCTCACATCCAGGCTTGAGGCCAAGCATCCTCCATCAAGACAGCGTTATTTCTGCAGCAGATTAACACTGTGTTGTTGGGTGTTGCAGTGAGGGTTCACTACATCATCTCCTTCAGCTATTTTTCATAGGATAAGTCTCTCTTCTATTTGAAATATCAGTTTGGAGGCTTTTCAGAGCATATTGCAGACTTTGGCATCAAGGCCAACTCTTTCCATAGCCCTACAATGCAGTTCCCTCCAATGACTGCGTTATTTTGAGAGGAGCATTTGTAGTGGGGATCTTGCAGAGTATTGGAGGGAGAGATGTTTGGTGAAGGGATCAACATTTCACTTGAAAGATCCATTGGAGGAGGCATATTTAGTTTGAGCATCAGATTCAGCCATCTCCATCCAGTTCTATTTCTGAGTTGCTGCAGCAACCTAACAACTCTGGAATTTCTGAGGAATTTCCATTTTGTATGTATTGCAGCCAATCCTTTTAGGGATTGTGTATTACTATTTCCAGGGGTTGAGATCTTTCTCCCCCTATTTTATTTGAGCCACATAATGATATATTTGTGTATTTACACTATTATGCAGCAGTTTCCCTTCATAGACTGTGCAGTCATAGCTGGATTTTACATTTGTAGCAGTGGTTTTTTCATAGTTTATGTACTTGTTCTTTGAGGTTGAGTATTGCTCATCTTGCGTATAATTTTCCTCAAGATCTTGTACTCTATTGTTTCTTCTATTATTTAATGAAATGGCTATGGTTTTCTCTCACATTTTCATGAGTTCAGTGTTGTTGTTGCACATTCATTATGCTTGCTTATTGCTGGAGCTCCAAATTTAGAATATCTAGAGATATTCTAATTGTTGTTGCAATTTCCTGAAAAGGGAACATTACAAGGAACCTGAATCATTCTGCAGAAGACAACTAATATAAAAAACTTAAATGTGTGCTCGCATTATTCCACAAGAGATAATATATGTAACAATTATATCGGGGACACAACTCAAAAAGAAGTCCAGAAAACAACATATTTGATTCGAAAGTAATGACATCCAGACCTAACTGGATAAAATAAGTGAGAGATATGGATAAAATAAGTGAGAAACCCACTGAAAATAATGTATTGTTATGGGGTGTGCATAGTTTCAATGTCGTGAGGTTGTCCTAAAAGTTGGCATCAATTTAAAATTAACTTTACTAGAATCACATAACCACAAAATAATAAAGCACTAAGTTTTTATTTTTGTCACAATAAGTGAGGGCCAATAGTGTCCAAACTCTAGATGGTGTACAAAGAACAAAATAAATTCTAATTTAGAATAATTCAAAGCTGTCATGAAGTGGCATAAACTGAAAATTGTTTACTGGTCCAACAAAATCTTCATGCATCAAAGAAACATTGTAATAGCTACTAGAAGCTGCAAAAGTTAGGTTTCTGACATGTTTCTGGATGATTTGTATGGATAAGATAAATCCAATTTTGGATACAAAGGTTCAAAAGGTGCTAAATTCAACTTAGTGAATTCAAAAATTGAAGTAGCCAAACATAGTAACAAAGAAAAGAGAAATAGAAAATTATATGGTACTCATTTCTACCAATTAGATGTAATAGATCAGAAGTAGCATTCCCTTCTTGATACAAGTGAAAAAAAAAGTACATATGATGATCAGTAATATATAGAATTGCTCTGGATTTGATTATCCTTAGAGAGTTTACAACATTTTAATTTAATTCAATTTAAATATTAAAGTCCACCAATCGAGGAATGATAATGTAAAATGTGGACATTGGGAGTGCCAAAGCATCTCCAGGAGAACTACAAAAGAACAAAAACAAATGAGAACATCAGTAGTGCCAGAAACAGAACTATGTCCTAAACAAAAGCAGGAAGAGAGCAAGAGAAGGAAAGAAGGCTTTAAAAATGATATGATCAAGAACTACATAACCTAAGAAAAAAATGGGTGAGGATTTTAAGAGTGCCCAGGAAGAAAGCTTTAACCAAAAATGCCATCAATTAGCAGATTTCCAACACACAAAATAAAGAAGTTAGTAATAATATTCTTGTTGACAATAAGTTGGGTGCCCTAGAGTCTACCTTGACTGACTGACCTTGTAATAGAAATTTGGTTATGAGGCCTCTTGTAGTCAGAACTATCTCAAGAATGGAAGTTAGAGGTAATGAATATGAATCTATTAAGGCTGCAAATAAGAGGTATTGAATCCAGAAATGGAGCTAGAGGGATTTGCAATCTACCTAGTAATTGAAACCTAATATATTCTAGAGTAAATATGAGGGCATTCTTGAAGTGCATGTAAGAGTGGAAGTAGTGATGAAACTTTAAGAGTTAGGATCTCTTTTGGCACAATCCATCTCCCTTTAAATTAGGATTCGTACATCTCTACTCTAATAACTCTATTAATATCTCTATCTTAGTGAGGTAAGGAGCATATAAATAGAACTTTAAGGGATAAGGCTTCTTGATATCTAGGTTTATTTTTTGGAGAAGAGAAGTGCCAGTGGCTCTAGTGGCTCTACGGGACTGCAAGTAATTCAATGCAAGTCTCGTAGAACATTTCATTCATGGCTATCCAACCTAAAAACATAAAAAATGTAGCTACCTTGGTGGAATAGAAGATGGGAGTGGGTATATGGTCTCCAAATTATTGACTTCTCATTCACGTTGTACTTTCAATTCTAAACTTTCATCCCCATCAACTACTCGCCATGAAGGACTAAGGTCAAACTACACAAACATTTAAAAAAAAGGCTAGTGACAAGATCTCTAAGTGAAATAAAATATTTGAGAAGACCAAACCTAATAAAATGACCTTATTAAGAAAAACATTGGCATGACTACATAAAAATTACTTGATATACATTTATAAATATTCATAATTGACATTGTTTTAATCTTCATTATGCATTTTTCATGTTTTATAATACACATATGATTAACCATTTATTGTTGCATAATATAACATATGAGTGATAGTTCCAAATCCCATATAAGAGCAAGAAATTATGTTTGCATACCCTAGGGGAGCAGCACCAAGTGGTCACAGGTAAAATAGAATCTTCCTGCATATTATTCTTTATATAATTGTTTCCAATGCCCAACAACTGATTACCTTCAAATCCAGAGCCATATGCATGCCACAACCAATATTTCTTTGCCTGTAGATGGTCTTGGTCAGCCAGGCTAGAGAGAAATTGGGCATCTTCAGCAAGAAGCAGTCTCACCTGAAAATGAAAACTTAACATCAATATCTATCTTATTGGACCGAATGACATAAATTTTGCAAGTGATAATAAATTCTCTACTATATTTTTTGCATCAACAGAAGGGGATTATTTTAGTGCAAACTCCTTTTTCAAGTTAAATCCTTCACATCCTATGTTGAGGGCATTGAAAAATGTTTTCACTTCCATGTTTTTAAAAATCCAATGACATAAGAATAAGACCAAATTCTTGATTTCTGTGGATACATATTACAGACTACTCCAAACCAAAACTATACAAATATTGTGTTGTGTGATAAAGTTCTGGGAAATGTCCTCTTTTTTAAAAATGCCTCATTTATGGTTATTATAATTTCCATGTGCATAGAAATCAATCACTTATACCCTCGTTAGTCAGGTGTGATCCAAGGGAAAGGAAGAATTATTGTGTTTTGTAGCTTGTTATTGAACTTATAAGACAAGTATTAATCTTGGATATCAGTCTTATTGAATGTCATATGAATGTGTCGTGAGTAAATTAGTCTTTCTTGCACTATATGTTGTGTTTTTGTTATTCTTTATTTACTTGGAATTATTCTTCATTCAGTGATGAAATTACCCCCCTATGATTAGGATAGTCAGTAGAATGACTCTATCCCAAGATCAAATAAGACAATTTGTAGGTGACCAAAAAATAAAATAGCCAATTTAGGTAAGAGTAGAAAATTTGTTCACCACACTGGCACAAGATAAATAGCTAGCATTAAGATTAAGTGTTATGTGCACTAAGTATCAGAATCAAGAAATGGGAAATGTCAGGAAATGGATTTCCTGAAATGGGAACCAGAAGGATCTAGTAAGGATAGAGAAATTGACATAGACTTGTTAAGAAACGACCACAGAAAACAATAAATTCTAGGAAATAGTTTATGGAAACAAGAGAAGTAAATTCAAATTAACTCTATCATCTGTCTATTAAGTTTATCATTTAAATCAAACATAAAACAATAAAAGGAAAACAGTCACACAAATATAATCGATTCTCTCATACAAGTACATACCAAACATGTGATTCTATTCTCAGGTACATTTCCAAAATAATACTACAAAGCTCTTCAAGCTTTTCAAGCTGATAATACCAGGTACTCTATATGAAAAATATTTCAAAGTCATATTCAAAGGCATCATATTAAGTGAAAATTATTTAAAACAACAAATAAGAGACATTACATAAGCCCAAATGACAAGTTCTTCTATAGTAAACTTGAGAATTTCCTGCAAAATGGAAGTAAAGGAATGAAAACCCTTGCTGCAGGTGATCTTCAAAAAGTTTTTTATTGTTTTACCACTACTACAAGGGGGGTATTCGTCAAAAAATTCCCAACCTTACAGAGTTTGCAGTCATATTAAGACTCAATGATTTTAAAAAGGAAGTGTTTGAGACTATATTTGGTAGAGACACTAAGTATTTTTAAATGTGCATGCATCCTTCATTAAAAAAATAAAGTATTGAAAAATGGGGTAATTCTTCAGGCTGTATAGATTCTGATAGTAGCATCGCTAGTGATATTACTGCAATGGTGGACTGAAGAATCCTTGACATGTTGTTCCTTTGTGTGTTGAATAAGAAGAAGTTGCTTGTTTTTAGTCAGATCCTATCTCCTTTGGAATTATTTTGAATTATGATTATTAACTTGGAACTCGATTAAAGGTATTGAAGTACTAAGGCCTGATGGTAACACTTCTATATAAGATAGGGAAATAATTCTTCAACAATTCTGATGATGAAAGGGTTTTGTTTGCTTCAATTACGGCACGTGGAGAAGGCATTAATGTAACAAATTCCAATAAAGTTTTCATCCCTGATATTCCATGGGATCCTTCTCATGAGATGTATGACCAACAAGGGAAGAGTGATGTCCAATGGCATAAAAAACAAATTGGCATGATCATATGCGATTGATGTTGTTATTCTATATTCAATGGAAATCAATTCTACAGGTGTTAGCGCTACGCATAATAGTTGTGACACAATTTTAGGTGGGGGAAATGAGTGTATTTTTGTGGAGAATGTTAATCAATTGGTTGAGGATATACCCTAAGCTATTGTGGAGAATACAACTACCATCCATCACATGCCATATATCATGGAATCCAAGATTCCCTTGGATGAAATAAATATTTCTTTAAGATCTAATAATGTGCCTATTGTGACCTCACATTGAGTGTTTGATCACGATCCCAGTGGTTGTAAGACTATCGACACTAGATTTTTTATAAAAATACACGTAGAAGAAACTTTAAAAAAAAAAAATTCAACTTTAGATATGTTGTCACAACCAACAATATAATTTTGATAAGTTTACGTTTTGTTTCTAATTCCTTTTGTGGTTATTGGTATAAAATACAATGCTAATGAAAAAACATAGGGGAAAGAGGATACTGATAACAGATTGTATTTATTGTGGTCTATAAATAGCTTACAGTATTTTTGTGGCAATTGAATTTCCAAAGATATCTTCTTTCATTCGATAAACAATTTTGGATAAAAAATGTGCATAATAGTTAAATACAACCCACTAATTGTAATGCTAAGTAACTAATATATCTCAAGAATTAGAAAAGATTCCAACACTTAAAGGACTACAATCTAGTAAGAGGCAAAGCATTGAGAAGATTGCAAGGCTCATAAACATTTTGCAAATATGGACTCTACAAAAGGAAATCGGAAGAATTACAGGAAAATTACCTAAAGGCTTTTGAATACTATATAAGACAATTAAGATGTAAATCAAATACAAATAAATGTGATGCAACCAAGGACATGATAGATGTATCTTCTTTAAAAGGGAGAGGTCCAAGATCATTACTGAACCCCTTAGCAGAATGAACCATATCCACTATCGGACAACAATATTCCCATTATGGTAGCTCAATGCACAGTCTAACATTGAGGTTTGAGTAGTAGTTTTGTTGTTATAGGTTACAGTAGCAATGTTGGGAGCTGGTTGTGGAATTCTATAGAGGCAAAGGATAGAGGATGGAATTATATTTTTTCCACTTACTATTGTCTATTATAATCTATAGCCTATCCCTCCAGACCAATAGTGACCACTGATATCTGTGTGAGCAAATATTATCCCTCAGATTACCACTCGGAAACAAATGATAGGTAGGTTGTATAAATAACAAACACTAGAAGGACTAGTTAAAAGATATTGATATGCAGAACCAAAAACTTTTTTTTGCACATTCATATGGTTCCTCAAAAAATGATTAAATGCAGGCTTTGGCTAGATATCAACTCTCTTTACTTTTGTCATCATTCAGCTTTCTTGCATGATAAAATTATGTCATCATTCAGATTGCTTGCATGATAAAATTATATCGTCATTTAGATTACTTGCATGATAAACTTATTAGGGCATATACATGTTGAGGAGAGACAGATCTAAAACCTACCTACATTTTAAATAGGAAGTTTCCTTTTCAGGATGATAAACTGGAAAATAAACACATCCCACACTCTCTCATGCAGCAAGAATTGAAATATGTGTGATACCCCTTCTCTGACTTAATAAATCTAAAGTGTCATGAATCGAAGTGGAACCTAAATGTATACAAGTGTAAAATCAAGTGGAATCTAAATGTATGAAAGTGTAATAAATTTGTAAAAGAGGCGCAGATCATGAAATGTAATGCTAGCATCTATTATTACACTTTACCATGGGATAATCCAGTTGCAGGGCATGTTCATGGATGTACCTCTTTGGTTTTTTTCATTCTTCAGCGGAATTAGTGACTACATCAAATCTAACTTGGTCCCTCTACATTCTTTAGTGGAATTAGTGACCACATCAAATCCAACTCTTTCCCAAACTCTTCAGCGGAATTAGCACCGAACCCTTCTTCAGCGGAATTAGCACTCTTCAGCGGAATTAGCACTGAAATCTGTCCCAAACATGGCAAGGATAATAGAGGTGGGAAAATAAATTTGAATAGGTCGATTTAGATTTTAGAGTAGCCGCAAAATTAGATTTTAATAGGTATTCAAATAAATTTATATGGCCGCTTAGGTTTCAATTAAGTTTTATTTTAAGATAGAGGTTATATTTAATGATGTTGAAGTCCGAGAAAAAGTAATAATGTTAGTCTAATTAGGGTATTAATAAAAATTATATTATACCTTTCTAATATAAGTAAGAATGTTCATATAAAGAGGGAAAAGGGACATAGGAAATATCTATCTATCAACCCTTAAGGAGCTGAAAAATATCTTTAAATATATGAATAATATTATCAATAAAATTAAGTAGCTATAGGAAGCCCCTTATTTTTTAGGAAGTTCACGTAAAGCTTAAAAATACTCTATCAGAAGATAGTCATGGCTTAGAAGGCTTTCACATGTGTTGTTAAGAGATACATGGGATAAATTTTGACTAAATGAAATAAGGGGTAAAATAAAATCAATGTATAACACCTACTAAAATCACCAAGAATATATCCAAACCATAAAGATGACACACTTCTTTGAGAAAAATTATGAAACACCATGGAACAACTCAGATTAAAACGTATATCCAAACAATCAAGATTTAGAACAGAGTTTTTAAGTGAACACAATAAAAATAGTACACATTGGACATAATATCATATACACATGGATCATACATATACAACTAAATATGGTATTTAAATGAAATTCTTCCTAAACATAGTGTCCTATATGGCTAAGGTAAGGTGTCATCAAACCAATTATACATTCATGAATTACATATAAATCAATATACCTTATATGGAAAATTATCAATGTGGCAGGAATCGTAGGGGTTGAGATGACAATCAAATTTTAAAATTTCATCTAAAATCCCATATAGAAAATGGGATAACAGATCCTATGACATCCAACTTGTGATATATATATGGTGGGAAATCCTCAAAGTAACTCTGAAGAAGGATGTCTCGTTGAGGTTGAGGTTAAGAAGAGGTACGATGCCTCACTAATTTGGTAGTTGAAGAAGTTTGAATCTTGGTTTTTCAATTTGGCCCTAAGTAGGCAAGGGAATATGGAAGGAGGTGACCCCCTTGAATCTTGGTTTGTCAATTTGGCCTTAGATAGGCAAGGAAATATGGAAGAGTTCTAAAGGGGAAGGGCACATATGGCCTTATCTAAAGATCTAAATCAAAGTACCTCCCTCATAAAAAGTTCTAGACATGTATTTAAATAATGTAGATAACGACCCATTCAAATGTTGATAAAGACAATAAAACATCCCTTGAATCTCATAATAAATGGGGGCATCTACATATGAGGTGATCCTTTAATTATATCTCTTATATATGGAAACGCTAGCAGATGTTATTTAAGAAGAGGAAGGTCATTATGATTAGTTTCAACTCAACGCGAATGTAAACCCACTTTGAATGCACCAAGGGGGGATTGAAGGGCAGCATGTGATGCTCTTGTGTGTATGTGGTTAAACAAAAAGGCCCCCTTTCATTTGCATGAAGTGTTCCTGGTACAAAATCCATATTATAGTCGAGGCCCTAAAAATATGAATCCCAAGTACATTGAATGTATTGTCTATAAATAACCTTTCTAATAACCTGACACAAACATACAATTATTTCATTTATATTGGAGGTGTAAATCACTTGAATTGTGTTACAACTTTAATCCCTCCCCCCACAAAAATGTGCCATGCTTCCATGCGATGATGCTTCAAACATATTGGAGAACAACCTCACAATGTAAAAGGAATTTAAACATGATGTAACTTTAATATTGACCCACATTCACCCTTTGGCTCACTACTCATGGCTAATTTGAGGTTATTTCAAGCACTGGGTGGATAATATAATTTTATTTTCTCTTATGTATAGTATTATACATTGGCACAATTGAGTTTGTTTAAAAAACAAAATATTTGTATTGAGATTTCAATCCTTGTGCATTAGGGATATATAGGCATTGTCTTTGTGAGTGATCTATTCATTTCCAACTCCTTATGTGAGAGAGCACTACAAGCTCCATCTCAACATGAATTTTGGATATTGTGAACGATTCAAATCAAGGCTTGGAAAATTATATAATTTTTCTATGTTTGGTATACATGATAGTAATGGTATTACCCACAAACACATACCCTCATAACCAATACCTAGTTCTCTAAAAATCAAATGTTTCCAATATGCTTAATTAGAGATGAAGGATTCTCTTAGGAGGTCAATGTGTTGCTTTGGGGTGTTATTTTCAGCCTTGGATACTTAGTGGTTAAGGGCTTCAAGGGTCAAGGGTTAAGGTCCAAGGGCTTTAGGGTCGGAGGATTTAGCAGTTAAGGACTTAAGGTTTAGGGGATTTAGCTGTTGAAGGGGTTAGAAGCTAAGGTGTTTAAGGGTGAAGGATTAGGGGTTAAGGGTCACAGGTGAAGAGGATAAGGAATTATGGCTTACGAGGTTCATGGGTTATAGGCTAGGGGCTAGTTTCTTAAGATTTAATGAGTCAAGGGTTTATGGGTTATGAGTTATGAGTGTAGGGGTTAAGGGATTATGGATTGGGGGTTTAGGGGATATGGAATTAAATGGTTATGGGTTTAGGGCTTATGGTTTGTGATAATTGGACTCCTAATCCCCTTATCACCACTATTGGGGGTTCCCCTATTGATTGCTCTCGCTACCTTCCCTCTAGGTCCCCTAGCCCTTATGAAATTAGGTCCTAAGCCCCCTTCTCATCCTCTGATGCTAGGATTATAGATCATAGCAAACCATTCTTGCACCTCTAAATTATACCCATCCATGCTCCCTTGTATCCCTTTTCCCCATTATTTCACATTCCCCAAGACACAAATCAAATATTTGGATGTATCTTGGCTGACTTGTCACTTTCCACTAGCGCCACACATGAATAGGAGTTCCCATGATTTAAGAATTTTTTGGAGGGTTTTCATGGCATAGTCAAGGGTCACATTTACAAAAAAAGAGAATTTAAGTATATGTTAGAGGTATTAAGGAATATAGGGTTGTTGATAGGGAAAAAATTCCTCCTTGACAACAAGGCGTAATTAACCCTATCTTAGGTCCCAACTAGACCTGCTCTCATTTGGAATGGATTAGGGATTAGGGGGTTAAATGGGTTAGGGATCTGGAATTAGGGTTTAAGGGGTTAGGGCTTAAGGGTTTAAAGGTTTAGGGTTTATGGGGTTAAATGGGTTAAGAGTTTAGAGGTTTAGGGGGTTATGGTATTTAGCAGTTAAGGATTTTAGGGGTTGGGGTTTAGGGGGTTAAATGGGTTAGGGTTTTAGGGGTTTACCAGGTAAAATGGGTTAGGGGTCAGGAATTAGAAGTTAAGGGGTAATTAGAATTTAAGGTGTTTAAGGGGGGAGGATTAGGGGCTAAGGGTCACAGGTTAAGAGGATACAGATTTATGGCATACAGGGTTCATAGATTATAGTTTAGGGGTTAGTTTCTTAAGATTTAAAGAGTGAAGGGGTTTATGGGTTATCATTTATGAGTGTAGGAGTTAAGGGATTATGGATTGGGGGTTAAGGGGATATGGAATTCAATAGTTATGGGTTAAGGGATTATGGTTTGTGATAAATGGACTCCTAATCCCCTTATCACCACTATTGGGCGTTCCCCTATCGATTGCTCTCGCTACCATCCCTCTAGGTCCCCTAGCCCCTCTGAAATTAGGTCTTAAGCCCCTTTCTCATTCTCTAATTATAAGATTATAGATGATAGTAAACCATGCTTGCACCTAATTATACCCATCCATGCTACCCTTGTGTCCCCTTTCCCTGTTCTTTCACATTCCCCAAGGCATAAATCAAATATTTGAATGTATCTTGGATGACTTGTCACATTCCACTAGCTTCACGCATGAATATGAATTCCCATCAATTAACAAATTTTTGGAGGGTTTTCATGGCATAGTCAAGGGTAAAATTTACAAAAAAATAGTGTTTAAGTATATGTTAGAGGGATTGAGGACTATAGAGTTGTTGACAGGGAAAAAATTCCACCTTTCCAACAAGGGGGAATTAACCCGATCGTAGGTCCCAACTAGACCTGCTCTCGTTTGGAATGGCTAATCCCAAGGGTTTTTAAGGACTATTATAAGGGTTAGGGGAATAAATAATTAGTGGTTAAGGGATTAGGGATTAGGGGCCTAAGGGTTAGGGGAATAGGGGATTAGGGGTTAGGAGAATAACGAATTAGTGGTTAAGGGGTTACGGATTGGGGGCTTGGGGGTTAGGGGATTTAGGTGCATTTAGGGGTTAGGGGAATAATGAGTTAGTTGTTAAGGGATTAGGGATTGGAGTTATGGGAATAATGAGTTATTGGTTAAGGGTTTAAGGATTGGGGGGTTAGGTGCCCTTATACGACCCGACCCGACCCACACGAATGCATTTCCTCGGGTGCGCGGTCACAACTTAGCATTTTTTATACGACCACCTTCACACGACCCGACCCGACCCGACCTGTCTCGCCTGAACATGTTTCCCTAGGTGCCCTCACACGACCTAACCCGACCCACCCCAACACGCCCAAACACGTTTCCTTGGGCACCCTCCCATGGCATGACCTGAACTCATGACCCATGCAAACATGTTTCCTTAGGTGCCCTTACACGACCCGACTCGACCCACACGAACGCGTTTCCTTGGCCGCCCTCTCACTACCAGATGCCCCTGACTCACTTGAATGTGTTTTCCTAGGCGTCCTCACATGACACGACTCAGCCTGACCCGACCTGAGCAGACCCGCCCAAACATGTTTCCTTGGGCAGCCTCACAAGACACGACCAGACTTAACCTGGTACGACACCGACAGTCACAACTTAGCATTTTTTATATGCCTAGCCTCACATAACCCTACCTCACTTGAGCCGACCTGACCTGGCCTACCCTAACATCAAACGCACGAGGGAGAAAACGGAAAATAGGTCGCACAAATGTGCAGTACAAGGCACACAAGTGGTTAGTACAACTTAGCAGTTTTGATATGCCCAGCCTCCCACAACTCGACCCAACCTGACCCGCCTTGCCCGAATGCATTTCCTTGGGTGCCCTCACACAAACTAACATGACCCAACATGTCCTGACCCAGTCGGACACGTTCCTTGGGTAGCCTAGCATGACCCAACCTGACCTGACCCGCCCGAATGCGTTTCCTTCCGAACGCGTTTCCTTGGGTGCCCTCACAGTACGACACGACCCTACCTGACCCGCCAGAATGTGTTTCCTACCGAACATGTTTCCTTGGGTACCATCACAGTACAGCACGACCCTACTCGACCAGCCCAAACGTGTTTTCTTAGGCGCACTCACATGACCCAACCCACCCGAACACGTTTCCTTGGGCACCTTCACATGGCACGACCTAACCTGACCCACCCAAATGTGTTTCCTTAGGTGCCCTCACACGACACGAATTGACCCACATGAATGTGTTTCTTGGGTGCCCTCACACAACCCAACCTGACCCGACCCGCCCGAACACGTTTTCCTGTGCACCCTCACACGACATGACCTGACCCGACCTGACCCACCCGAACACGTTTCCTTGGGTGGCCTCACATGACACGATCAGACCCGAAATGACACTGGCGGTCATTACTTAGCGTTTTTTATACAACCACCCTCACACGACCAAACCCGACCCGACCTGACCTGACTCGCTGGAATGTTGAAGGCATGAAGGATCAAACGAAAAACGAGCCGCACAAACGTGTAGTATAAGGCATACTACAGGTAGTCACAACTTAGCATTTTTTATACACCCACCCTCACATTACCTGACCTGACCCACCCAAACGCATTTCCCTGGGCGCCTTCACAAAACCTAACCCACGCCGACCTGCCCGAACGTGTTTCCTTGGGCACCCTCACACGACACGACCCAACCTCATGACCTGGACGAACGCGTTTCCTTAGGTTCCCTCACACAACTCGACTTGACTGACATGAATGTGTTTCCTTGGGTGCCCTCACATGACCCGACCCTCCCCCCCCCCAGGATCTGCTAGGATGTGTTTTCCTAGGCGCCCTCACACGACCTGACTGGACCTGACCCCACTCGACCAGACCTTCCCGAACATGTTTCCTTGGGCAACCTCCCACAACACGACACAACCTGACCCAACCTGACACGAAATGGGCGGTCACAACTTAGAATTTTTTTATACAACCACCCTCACACGACCCGACCCCACCCAACCCGACCCGACCCAACTTGCCCAAACGTCGAAGGCATGATGGAGCAAACAGAAAATAGATCACATAAACGTGCAATACAAGGCACACGGGTAGTCAGTACAACTTAGAATTTTTGATACGGCCAACCTCACACAACCCAACCCGACTTGACCCACCCTTTCACGTTTCCTTGGGCGCCCTCACACGACCTGACATGACCCGACCTGACTCGACCCACCCGAACGCATTTCCTTGGATGCCCTCATAGTGGCGAATTTGGGCTTTAACATGTAACTGGGGCTGACTGTTGAGTTAGCATGGGTCCGTTGTGTAACAACCCAACCATTCATCATGAAACGATATGCTAGAGGGAAGAGATGTGATAGGGCAGATAAAACAGATGACGAAGGGCATGGTGCAGCATCATGGGTAACATTCAAATGGATGTGGTAGTTTGTTTGGTGGTGGAAACCTCTTTTCAGAGGGGGTCGAAGGTGGTGAGTGGTAATGGAGCGGGGGGCGAATAGTATGGGTGTGCCACGTAGCAGAGTGAGCGGTAATAGATACGACCCATTTTAGACCCCCCCCATTTGTTAACGTTCGATGGTTGGGGGGGGGGCGAAATGAAGTGAGGGTCGTCGGATGTGGGGTGAAGAGAGGAGATGGTGAAAAAGGTAGAGGATGTTTAGTGCATGATGTGATGTGGTGATGGGATGGTGGGGTCGGGTTTTGTAAATGAGCGTCGGGGATATGGTAGGACTTAGGATAAACAAAAATCATGTGGGTTTGGGGGTTTTTAGGAATACAACGAGTTGATAGCATCGGGACTTAGGATAAAATTTGACATAAGGTATGCATGGATTACATCGAAATCCACACTATTAAAAAAATTCCCTTTTTCCATATTTTGAGCAATAAATAATATCTATATTGGCTTTCTTCTTACAGCAAAAAATTTAAACTTGGATGTTGTACCTTGGTGGAATAGTCTTCACATTGGCCTTCCATTCTTCCTCTTCAACATATATACCTACCCAAAGCTACTCATCTAACATTTTTTCTTCTTTTTTAGGGTTCATTTGGAGTAGCAAACCCTTAAACCCTTTTTCTTTTGAATTTCTATCCTAACACCTATCCTTATTTCAGCCATTGGCTTAGCTTAAACTGTTGAGCCAATTTCATTTTCTACCTATCTATTGATAAGCCAAGAATAAGCAGTTTGGAAAATATTTATTCTAAAACCTATCAAAAGAAATTGAAAATTTTTCCACTCATGATTAAATTGTATGACTGGACAAACATATCTAATGAGTAGTGGCATTTGAACTTGCAACACTTTCAGTTTTATTTCTTTTTGGGGTTTTCTTTCTTTTTCTCTTTTTTTTTTTTAATACCCTATTTTCTTTCTTTTCATATTTTTTATTTGAAATCATTTGAATTTTTAAAAGCCTTTCTATAATGAAAACCTTGCAAGAAATTTGAAGTATCCAATCACCTTAAGATCCTATAATTTATAGGGTACTAACAAGTCCCATATACATATATGCTAGGAATAATACAATGAATGCTACTGTGCTTAATACATAAGATCAAATTCCCCTAAGCTGATATGAGGGGGAGATCACAGCCAAAGAAGCCCTGTTGAAGAGAAAAGGGATTTGAAGATCTAAATGAGCCAATTGAAAGTGGGGCTTAGGCAATGGGCTTTGTGATCAACTAAAAGTAGCCAGTAAAATCTATTGAACTACATCTTAGTTTGTATCATGAACTACTAACTGTCGATCATGTGGGGGGATGCTTGAAGGGACACCCCTCCATGAGGTTTTGGAACATCTTACACATACCTGGTGAATGATGGGACAATCTTCTAAAACACTAGACAAGTAAGTTTTATGATTCTCGATCATGTGATAATGATTTGGACTCGAGCATGTGAGAAACAACCAAGTCAAAGGGAACAATTAAGAATTTCGATCAAAGGTACACTTCCCTATAGTTCACTTTCCTGGAATAAATGTGTTAACGTTGACAAAGGAGGGCCTTCCAGGGTTGAGTCAATGAGGAATCGTCAACAAAGGCATGCGGAACATAAAAATGAGAGAGATTGAAACAAGGGATGATGATGGGAATGGTAGGATGGGTGGGATTATAACTTCCCTTTTTAGAGCATAACATGTGAGGCTAACATGAAAACGACTGATAATATTCTGGAGGGGATGGTCAATTACTCAAACGGAGAATTTTCAAAGATAGATCAAGACATATGGAGGTTAACTATAGAAAATAAAAAATGAATGTGACACATGGATGGGATGATATTTTGTAACAAGACTCAATGGGGCTCTAAAAAAACTCCATGGGATCTAAGGGTGACTCATATCTGATGCTTTGAACAAGGGAAAATCCATGTTGTTTCTTAGGGGATAGACCCAAATGGGATCATCAAAACATGAGAAAAAAGTGGTTACTCATGATGAAAATTGAAACAAAAGTCGAAAGGTGAAAATCCAAAGTGGTGCCAGAGTATGAGAAACAAATATGAAGAGATTCGATTTCAATAGGTGACAAAGTGAGACCTCATGGAAAAAATGGCTTCCAGGTGAAGTTTCAAATTACCAAAAATTAAGACAAAACCATTAAAGATCTCAGAGAGATATTTCTAATGGTGCAAACTATTCGTCAAATATATCTATGGTGAGAACGTAATGGCCAATGTAAATAATAGGGTTTTCCTATAAAGGGGATTTTTCGCCCAATTCAAATTGAATTTTGCATTGTGCTAGTGGTGAATTTGGAGAGGAGGAGAGATCCCTAAAACTTAATGAGTTCATAGTGGATAAACCCACTAGTGGATTTTAGATCTGTGACTTTTAGGTTGGTGGTCATACCCTACTCATCGATTTTTGTGGATTATTTTGCTAATTTAGAGATTTATTTGGCCTTAGGGAACCCTTGTACATATTCATTTTCATAACACACTTATTTGGCCATTTTATGCATTGGGTAATGTAGAAAATGGGAGAAAAAGTATGTTGGAAACACAAGTTCTAGTGGAGGACTTGTGTTAGGAAACTAGATCATAGAGTCCACAAATGAGCAGGGAATCGGTCCCTGAAGGTGTCCCTAGAGCTAGAAAGAAGGTTGATACTCTGATGCTAACAAAAAATATGGTTTTGTGAAAATATGGCGGAGTGAAAAGTAATATGGCGAGAAAAACACTTTTAGGAGTTGTGCTCTCAGGTTAAGGGGAACAAAGTAGTGAGGGGGTCTCTTGCATTCTATGGGTTACTCAAGTTCATTTAGAACCCACTTATGAGGGATGGTAAGCCAATATTCGCCCAAATAGTCAGTTATTGGGATCTAGATCAGGAGGATTTTATTATACAGGAGAATGAGATCAAGATCGTTATCCATGACATCTATTTTCTAATAGGGTTTCCACCCTTGGGGGTGGCTGGAGTGATACATCTAGTGTTTCCTCTAGGAAGGCATCTGGATGAGATTTTTTAGAGTCACTGTGTATCAGATGCTCAAATAAGGGCTCAACCATCTAGATACAAGACTTAGAGAGATTGGATACATAAGCTACTACTCTAGTGATGATGCACATAGTGGGTAACCATGCTCTAAACAAGATCACTAGAAGGTAGATGATGCTGGTGGAGAGTGTACTTTCATGGACCTACTATGTGTGGGACCAGATGTTTTTTAATACGATAAAGTTCCAATTGATTTCATGCAGGAGGGATACAATAGGGAACTTTTCCTTTAGGACAATATTATGGTCATTCTTCTTTCAGAAGATCCCGATTCTTCAACCACATGTCCAAATCTGGGATGGGGATCCACAAGAACCCAAGATGCATCGTTGGGGGTAGCTACTACTATGAGCAAGAGGAGGGGGAGTCAAAAGAGTATTTTGACTTTATTTTTTTTCCCATTGGGATCAACTCCCTCTATACATAGAGGATTATCCATACTTGAGTATGAACTTTTAGGGAGATCCTAAGCTACCATTGCCACCTAGATAAGCATGGAACCTTGATGGTATGCGATAGATATTGTATGCTTATGACAATATTTTTTTAGAAAATATTTGTATATGGTGCTAACTTTCAAAATTATTGCATGCAAATATAGAAGTGGTGAGACTGACAAGATATATGGGACAACTCGTAGTGCATGGGGCCAAAAATACTGGGGAATATTCATCTCAATGGAGATGAGAGACTCATGATTTTATGGAGGACAATAGATGGAGGTTTGAAATAGAATTGAGTGGTATTACATAACATGGGTGGCACGAGATGGAGGATCAATACATGAATGTTTGCGTCAATCTTCCCTTTGATTGGCGAGCTTTCTTAAGGCATGCTTACAGGTCCAGTCAAGTTGTCAAGGACCTATAGGCTGGGGGAATGGCCCAACTTGGATGAGATCCTCCAAAGGATGATGAGTAGATGTAGGGGCCTAGATGAACCCCATTTTTACATGTACGATTATAGCATATTATGTACTTGCTAGATGTATTTAGAATAATGGATAAACACTTTATGGATATTTTGATACATAATATGATTATGATTTTTGTTATGTCATCACCATTTGTTGTTATGAATGTCCTGTTATGGATGCATGCGATAAATTCCAATCTAGAATATTATTTGTAGTGCTATCTACATAGTTACTTTTGAGCTCTAGGAACATGATTAAATGATATGGATTCAAATTAACGAGCCAAAATTTGAATTCGTATATATTTTCTAAATAGGACACATTTACACACATGATTGAAATCATTCAATTGCATGATGAGTAACATGGAATAAATACAAACATGAAGGTGATGGATGTGAATATCAAGGGAATTGACTAAGAAATGTACCACTACATCATATTCCACCTGGTTACTGATGGAAAATACGATGCATACACCATTGGAATGGAAAAATGAATGCAAAGGGGTAAAAATGGCTCGAGTTACCAAGGCTAGATTATTGGAGAAGTGACTCAGAACGTTGTGATATCCATTATACAATATGGATTATGGATCCATCTAAAAGGAATAGGAATACAACCAATGAGATGCCGAAGGATGTAATCTACCTAATAAATGAAAAAAGAAGCAAAACGATGCATTCTAAGGGAAACTCCAAAGGGTAGAATATATTAAGATAGAGGGAAATACGATGGTTGAGGAGAAGCTCTCCTTTTGGTCCCTCTAGGATATGTTCCCCCTGACCCAAAAAAATTTTAACAACGTAAAGCCCATGCCATAATGGTTCAAAATTTATTTTCCCTAGAATATCATGGGCCTAATCATAGACGAGGACTATATCACCTTCGTGATAAGTACGCAGGTGGAATCGACGGTCATACTGGACTTTGGTGCACTTCTTGGTCTCTTTAATGGTTTGCAAAGCAATAAGAAAATATTTTTTGGTGCACTCTAGCATAATGAGCATCTGTTCTAAAGGTTGGGTATTAGGGAGGAGTTCGATAACAAGATGAAGGGAGGGAATTTGACACTAGATTGGTAATACTTCCTCCTCTTCGTGAAAAAGGTGGAAATGAGTGAACCTAGTTGCGGTCTCAACATAAGTTCTATAGGCCCACAATGTAGGGAAGATAATTAAATTCTAGTTGGTCTAGTGTTTATCCACCATCGTTGAAGCATAGTCTTAAGGATATTGTTAACAACTTCAAATTTTCCATTGCCAACACTGTTACCGATGAAATAGGTAACCTGACCTCAAAACGGGAACTCTAGCCCAAAAAGACTCAAAAAACATGAAAAAACACCCCAAAAACAAAAAAAGTGTATTCCATAACGCACTTGGTTTTTTTTGAAGGTCAAATTTCAACATTTTATAAAATTATGCTAAAAACAAAATTGTTTCTTGGAAAAAGGATTGAAAAAACACCCTCAAAACAAAACCAGTTAACGCTAGAATAACCAAAAAAAAAAAAAAATGTCATATTTTTGACATTTTTAAAAATAGAAATAACATTTTTTAATTTTTAAAATTTAAACATTAAAAAAAAAACCTAAAATTTAAGAAAAAAAATAAATTCAAAAAATAAAAACATTTTAAAGCTTAAAATTTAAAAATATATTGGAATAAAAAAATAAAAATAAAAACAAAATAAAAATTTTAATTCAAACATTAAAAAAAACATAAAATTTAAGAAAAAAAATTAAAAATTAAAAATTAAAAAAAAATTTAAAGACTAAAATTTCAAAATATATAGAAATAAAAAAATAAAAATAAAAACAAAATAAAAATATTAAATTAAAAAGAAAAACAAATTAAAAAAATAAAGAAATTATAAAAAATAAAATATAGAAATTAAATTTAAAAAAGAAAAAGAAAATGTTTATTAAATTTTTTTTTTTTATTTTAAAAAATTAAATTTAAAGAAATATATTAAATTTTAATAAATTTAAAACTTATTAAAAAAAAAAACATTATTGAAATTAAAAGTAAAAAAATGAAAAATTAATTAAAAATAAAAAATGAAAAAAAAAATACAATAAAAATATTAAATTTAAAGAAATATATATTAAAAAAACAAATAGATTTTAAAAAATGTATTAAATTTAAATTATAAAAAATAAAATATATATATATATATATGAACTTAAATTAAAAATATATATATTAGATTTTATTAAATTAAAAAAAAAAAATGTTAATATTAAAATAACAAATTAAATTTAAAAAAAAAATATTAAATTTTAATAAATAAATGAATAAACAAATAAATTTTGAAATAAAAATTGAATGTTAAATATAAAGAGGAAAAAAAAAAAAAAAACATTGTTAAAATAAAAAGTTAAAAAACTTTAAAAATCAATTAAAATTGAAAAAACTAAATTAAAGAAAAAATAAAATAAAAAACAAATTAATTTGAAAATATTAAGTTTAACTTTAAAAAAAAATCTAATTTTAAATGCACAATTTTAATTGTAATAAAAAAATATAAAAATTTTATGTAATTAAAAATAATAATAATAAATAAATAAAACATTTAAAAAAAATATTAAATTCAAATAAATAAATAAATAAAAATACAAAATTTACTAAATTTTAAAAAATTAAATGAAAAAACTAAACATAAAATTTAATAATAAAAAAAATATGAAAAAAATATATATATATATATAAATAAAAAGTTTAAAAAATAAAAATAAAAAAAAATCAATTAAATAAAAAAAAAAAATACAAAATTTAATAAAAATTATTAACAAAATTTGGAAAAAAAAAAATTAAAAACAAAAAAATGAATAAAATTTAAAAAAAATTAAAAACAAAAAAAAATTAAAACAAATTAAATTTCAAAAATAAAAATTAAATTTAAAAAAAAAAAATTGAATTAAAAATAAAAATCAAATTAAAAAAAATAAAATTAAAAATTAAAAAAAATAAAAATTAAAAAGAATTTTTTGATTGTGGTGGTGCCGCCAATCGCCCTCCCGCCCAAGTGACGGCGGAGGCTGGCTGCTGGGCGGGAGGCCAATTCCGAGAATCGCCCTCCCGCGGCAGGAGGCCGATTCCGGGAATCGCCCTCCTGCGGCGGGAGGCTGATTTCGGGAATCGCCTTGAAGCCGATTCAGGGAATTGCCCTCCCACGGCGAGAGGCCGATTCCGGGAATTGCCATGAGGCCGATTTCGGGAATCGCCCTGAGGCCGATTCCCAGGGACCGCTCCGCTGGCAGCAGTGATCCCACGATCGGTTCTCCGCCGTTGAGTGTATTCGACCGTCTCGCTTGTGTGGAGGCGGACGCCACACTTGAAGGCGGGGCCACGCTCGCACCTTCCGCTTGGGAAAGGGCGGGAGGTCGGCCGGGGGCTGGAGGGCAGGGGTCGTAGCCCCCCGCTCGGCCTGGGCCGACGCCTCCGCCGTCACCTCCGAGCGGGGAGGCCGACTAGCGGCGCCACCACGATCAAAAAATTCTTTTATTTTTTATTTTTTTTTATTTTTAATATTTTTTTTTTTAATTTGATTTTTTTTTTTAATTCAAAAAATTTAAAATTATTTTTTTTTAATTCAAATTTTTTATTTTAAATTTAATTTGTTATATATATATATATATATATATTTTAATTTAATATTTTAGATTAATTTTTTTTTTTAAATTTAAAATTTATTCATTCAATTTTTATTTTTTTTTAATCTTTTAGTTCATTTGGTTTTTCATTTTTAAAATTTATAAATTGTTTCACTGAAAAAAAAACAACAAATTTATGGATATTTGTTTTTTAATTATTTGCACGTGGTTTTTTTCATTTTTTTTGTTTTTTAATGATAGTTTTTTTTATTATAATTCTTTTATTTTAATTTTCTTTTTCAATTTTAAATTTTGCTTTTTTTTTTTAAATTTGTTTTTTTTGTTAATTTTAAAATTTGTATTTTTGTTTTCTTATTATTATTATTTTTTTAATTTAAATTTTTAAATTTAAATTTTTCTTTTTTGTATTTTATTTTTTTTATCTAAATTTTAATTTCGTAATTTAAATTATTTTTGAATTTTCTATTTTAATTATATGGATTTTTTTCATAACTTAGAAAAAAATGTTTTTGATGTTTTTTTAATTTTTTTTTTGTTAATTTTTGTTTTTTTTTCTTTAAATTATGTGTTTTTTTTTCAAATTTTGTCATTTCTTTTGATATAATTTTCGAATATTTTTTATTTATTTATTTATTTTTGTTTAAATTTTTTATTTTTACGAGTTAATTTTGTTTTTTTTTACATTTTTATTGGTTTTTTTTATTGTTTTTATATATATATTTTTTATCTAAGTTTTGTGTTTTATTACCAACATGAAAATCACCACTCTAAAAAAAAAGGTTGATGTTGCATCAATACGTTTCAAAATTAGCATGAAAATCACCAATTTAAAAAAAAAATTGATGCTACATCAATACGTTTCAAAATTAGCATGAAAATCATTAACATTTTAAAACAAATATCCATACTTCATAAATAAAAATATTAGAGTGTCAAAAATGTGCTGAAAAAAAAAAGAGGTGATTCTGCATCACCACTTTTCAAAATCGGGTGCTTTTTATGCTACCAAAAAAAAGTAGGTAACAGTGCGGTTACCTATTTCATCAGTAACATTGTTTGCCTTGCGGGTAATAAGATGTTAGGTCCCTGTAATACTAGTATATTCCCCTTATTATTATTGTTAGTGTATCCCCCTATTATTATTTTTGTGCCCCATAGAATCCACTATTGTTATTTTTGTTCCCTTACATTATTATTGATATGTAGGCTCTAACTATATTGTGACCCCTTAGACCCCTATATATAACAAGGAGGTATTATCATTTGTATCATTAAAGAATTGTTCATTTATGTAATGTAAAGGAGGTCCCCCCCTTGAAGACGATAATTTTTAAGTTTTTTATCTATATTTTCTTCTATTTTGTGAGCTGGTTGCATAAAAATTGGTATCAAAGCTTTGGATTCTAGGGTTTTGCTGCTTCAAATAGGTCATTGTGGAAGTTTCACCATAACGTTTTTTATATGAAGTTTCAGAAGCTGAAACTTTTACCACGAGGAGAAAAAATATGGATGAACATCATGTAAAAATTTATGATCTTGGTTTTCTATATTTTCATAGATATAGTCTGAATAATTTAGGGCTTTTCCATGCTCCAAAGTTTCATCTCAAATAGGCGATCTTGGGAAAACCATCATAACTTCCTCTACGAGCATCGGATTTGAATTTCATAAAAGTGGTTGAAATCAAACATAATTTTTTATTTGTATATTTTCCAGGATGAAAGGTCGAACATTGATACATGGCACTCTGTATAATTTCACTCTACTAATCCAGTCCATAATCAGGTCATCATGTGAGATTGGGCATAAATTTATCTTCAAGAATCTAAATTTGGTCTGAATTGTGGCATCGGAAATAAGACTCTGAGGGATACCATAGGGCCAAATTCATATCTTGGCGATATGAAATCACAAATATACAATAGTTTCAATATCGAGCTCCTAAAAAACAAGAAAAAGTGTGTATTTTTTTAATTTTGCATAATTTTTATTTGAAAAATCAGTATGAAGTGATTTAAAGGGCATATTGAAGCATGGATACCAGTATTTGGTTTTAAAATGCCTAAAAAAAAAAAAGTATTCTACACCCATTAATCCCTTAGAAAGCTCTACTATGACGCTTGAAGAGGAAGAATTGCAACATGATATATCAAAGTTATGAGACCAAGTGAAAAACATTTATCCCTCAAAAAGAGAAACCAAAGATGACATGGATGACTTAAAAGGGGACATGGATAGTATAAAAGGAAACATGGAGATTTTTAAAGTATACATGGATTCAATTAATGTAAATTTGGAAGGGTTGACAAGGTTGTTGCAAGAAGGCTTCTCGATGGTGACAAGGTAATCCATGAAAATCATGATGAGGACAAAAGGAATATGAATTATGATTTTAGAGACTCTAATGTGGGGTTTAAGAACCACCACATTCAAACATAGATAGGAGGATTTTTTATGGAAAGGATCCGATAACATGGATACTATAGACGGAGCGATATTTTGATCTATAGGACATGAAACCCTCACAAAAGGTACGTATTGCATCTTTATAATTAGAAGCCAATTAGTTTGTATGGTATAGATAGATTTGTTCTCATAAACCACTTGTCACCTAGTCAATTTTTAGGGAGGAAATGATAGTACATTATGAAGGTACAAAGAGAAACACCTTCTTTATCCAATTGATAAATCTCAAACAAAAGGGTTCAATGGTGGAGCACATTGAAGACTTCCAAAAATTGAATATTAGGGGAACCGATATTCCAGAGGAGCATAAGATTGATGTCTTCATAGGGACTTTAAAAGATAACATCCAATATTAGGTTCTCCTTTGAGAATCTAATCCATTGGAGAAGGAATTCAGAGTGGAAAGAAAAGTTGAAAGAAAAATTATGGCTACAAGGAAGTCTGCGACTTGCAACTATAAAGATGGAAGTGTTGTTGTTGCTAGTCTTCCACAACCTACACGGCTGACACCATAACAATTGGATGAAAAAAGAGAAAAATGGCTTTGTTACGTTTGTGATAGCAGACACACTAAAGGTAATAAGTGTGCTGAGAAGAAATTATTCTACATAGATTGTGAAACAGAGGAAGAAAAGGAACAAGAAACATCAAAAGAGCAGGACATACACTAGGAACCAACTCCACAGAAAGAAGAAATGAATCTGACCATATCTTGTAATGCATTGGCCGAAATTATCACTCCTCAAACTCTCAAGATAGAAGGATATATCAAGAAGAAAAAGGTAATAGTTCTGATTGATTCAGGTAGTACCCACAATTTTATTCATTGTAAGATAGCGGAGGAATTGAATTACTTCCTATATCCAACACCAGAGTTTCAAGTGATTGTTGCAAATGGAGGAACTATAAACTGATCTGTAAAGTGCCATAATATCAAGCTAACCATTGGTGAATATGTATTTAATATTCCAATTCTTTACATTCCAATCGGTGGTGTTGATGTTGTATTAGGAGTCAAATGGTTATAATCTTTGGGGATGATAACTTTTATTTTTCAATATTTTTTCTTGAAATTTTGTTTGGGAAGGAAAGGAAGTTGAATTAAGGGGTATTGTAGGGAAACTAGGAAAGATAATTAGATCTAATGGCATGCCAAATCTTCTAAAGAAAGAAAAACATGGCGTCATTTCATAATTATTCTCACTAGAGGTTCAAACATCGAAATAATCTATTTCCCCAAATATCCAAAAAGTATTGGAAAATCATTCCAATGTATTTGAGACTCCCAAAAGCCTCCCACCTATTCATGATCATGATCATGTATTCATTTGATTCTAAGAAGCGTTCCTCCAAACATAAAACCTTACAGATATCCATATTCCCCAAAGAGCAAAATTGAACGTATGGTTGTAGAAATGCTAGAGGATGGTATAATTCAATCTAGTCAAATTTATTTCTCTACTCTATTATTATTGGTGCACAAGAATGATGGATCATGGCGTGTGTGTCTAGATTATAAGGAGCTCAAAAAGCTCACTATTAAAGATAAATTTCCCATTCCTATCATTGATGAATTACATGGAGAAATTTACTTCACCAAGCTGGATCTTCATTCAAGATATCAACAAATTAGAATGAAGAATGAAGACATTCTGAAAAAAACATTCAAAACTCATGAGGGTCATTATGAGTTTTTGGTCATGCCTTTTGGCCTTACTAATTCACCTTCCACATTTCAAGGTTTGAAGAATTCTATTTTCAAATCCTTACTTAGAAAATTTGTGTTAGTATTTTTTGATGCTATACTAATCTATAGCAAGTCTTGGAAGTATCATGCTCAACATGTTGACAGGGTTCTCAAACTATTGGAGGATACAAAATTATATGTAAAACCTCCAAATGTTTCTTTGGAGTAAAAGAGGTGGAATATTTTGGTTATATTTTATCTTATGAGTGTGTTAAGGTAGACCCTAACAAAATTAAATCCATTAAGGAATGGAAAATCCCCACAAACATAAAGCATATTCAAGGATTTCTCGGGTTAACAGGGTATTATCATAAGTTTGTTAATAATTATGGGAGAATATCAGCACCTCTAACAATATTACCAAAGAAAGATGCACTTTCTTGGACTCCAGAGGCAATTAAGGCTTTTGAAAATCTTAAAGAGGTAATGTGCGAAGCACTGGCCTTATCTATGCTAGACTTCAAAAAAAAATTATTATGGAATGTGATGCCTCAAGAAATGGAATTGGTGATATTTTAATGCAATAAGGAAGACCCATTGATTTTGAAAGTCTTCCAATCAAAGGAAAGTATTTACACAAACCTATTTATGAGAAGGAAATGTTGGCAATACTAAATGCACTAATGAAACAGATACCTTAACTAATGGGAAGAAGCATCAAGGTAAAAAAAGATCATGAAAGTCTTAAATACTTTTTGGAACAAAGGTTATCTTAAGAGAGCAACAAAAATGGGTCACAAAGATGTTGGGTTATGACTTTGAATTCATCTTCAAAAAATGGAATCAAAATGTTGTTGCAGATGCAATCTCAATAAATCATAAGGATGTGGAAGCATTGCTTTGTTCCATTTCTATTATCCAACATGATTGGATAACTGAAGCAAGGGATGAATATAAGAATGATGAAGAGGTATAGACACTCATTCAAAATTTTCAGCAAGATCCAAGTACATCTAATACATTTAGCTGGAAAAAATGATTCATTATGGTACAAAGATTGCTTATATCTTTGTAAGAATTCCCAACTCAAGAAAAAGATTATTTTGGAATTTCACACCTCCCCCTTAGGAGGGAACTCGGGATTTTAAAAAAATTACCACATGGTCAAGAATGAATTTTTTTTGGATGGCCTTAAATTTTATATTCATAAGTTTGTGGTAGAATGTTTGGTTTGCCAACAAAATAAAGTTGAGACAATTAAGAACCTGGGTCTCTTACAACCTTTAACCATTCCAAGTCCAATTTGGGAGGAGGTCTTAATGGATTTTATCACATGTTTACCCAAGTATGAAGGAAATAGTGTCATCATGGAGGTAGTTTATAGAATTACCAAGTATGCATACTTTTTTGCATTATCTCATCCTTTTAAATCTATTACAATTTCTACTACGTTTATGGAAACAATTCAAAAGCTACATGGAAACCCAAAGATTATTGTAAGTGATAGAGATCCCATTTTCACTGGAAATTTTTGGACGAATTTTTTTTCATGGTACTCAATTAGATCATAGCTCATCTTATCATCCTCATTCTGATGGGAAAACTGAGATAGTGAATTTTTTTTTAAAAGGATATCTCTGTTTTTTTGTATCTAATAACAAACACAATGGGTCAAGTTGTTACCTCTAATTGAATGGTGGTATAACACTTCCTTCCATACTACATAAAAAATCACCCAATTTATGGCACTTTATGGATATCATCCACCATCCATCACATCATATTTAAGAGAAAATTCAAAGGTTCAAGCAGTGGAAGATCACATTGAACATCAACAACAAGTTATACAACTCTTAAATTATAACCTCACTTTGGCGCATAATCGAATACGACAGGAAAATCAACATCGTAGTGAAATAAGTTTTTATGTAGGAAATTGGGTATTTTTACGATGACAACCATACAAAAAAATTCCCCTCAAGCAAGCTAAGAAGGATAATAAATTATCATCAAAGGAATATGGCCCTTACAAGGTGTTGAAAAATATTGGTACTATGGCATAAAAATTGGAGTTTCTTGCATCTTCCCGAGTACACCCTGTTTTCCATGTTTCATACTTAAATACATTTATCGATGACAAGATCCATGTTCAAACAGTGTTTCCAGAACTTTATGAAGAAGGAAAAATCATATTTGAACGTGAAGCAGTCATGAAAAGAAGAACTCGACATGTACATAATCAATTAATTTCAGAGTATCTCATTAAGTGGAAGAACTTACCAGCTGAAGATTTGACATGGGAGGATGATAATTTTATACAGAACCATTAAGAACTACTCAAGAATTGAGAAAAACACTTTTTTAAAAGGAGAGGGGCATATTAGGTCCCTATAATACCAATATATTCCCTTTATTTGTATTGTTAGTGTAGCCCCCTATTGTTATTGTTGTGCCCCATAGAAGTCCACTATTGTTATTGTTGTGCCCTTACATTATTATTGATATGTAGGCTCTGATTATATCGTGACCCCTTAGACCCCTATATATACCAAGGATGTCTTATCATTTGTATCATCAAAGAATTGTTCATTTATTTAATGTAAAGGAGGTTTCCCCCTCGAAGAGGATAATTTTTATGTCATTGGTATATCTTTTATTCTATTTTGAGAGCTTGTTGCATAACATAGGATGATGAATATTAATGTTAAAAAACTAATAATGAGAATAGATCACTCCAAATCTTATCTTCAAAATGTCGACCATGGTCTGAGAAAAATTATTTCAGAACCCCAAAGCAAGTGACGACATGGTTAAAGAAGAAACGAGTTGTGGTAGCTAGGATGTTATCGAAAGTGGGTATGGCCTCATCCCGTTTAGTGAAATAGTCAACAACCACGATGATGTACTTATGGAAATTGGAAAAGGTGGGTTTTTTTATGCAGAATTATGATCTACGGATAAATCAAATACCCTAAGTGTGGTGCTATGCACTTAGAACAACATATTAAATACTTTGCTATCACTTTATCTAAGAGTAAATAGACACATAGAAAGATAGAAGAACCTACTTGTGATCCAAGCGCTTCCTATTCTCCATCTGTCGCTTTTGTTGTAGTCTCCAATCCAAATTAGATCACTAGATCGATTACTACAAGTATAAACAAAGAAAAACAAAGAGATTGCAATATACATATGCCTATTTATCTTACTCAGTTAAATTGATTGAACATGAAACATATATATCATTCAAGAGTCCATTGCATGAGAAATAGAAACATAAAAAAATACATATATGGGAAAAAGAAAAACAATACTTATTAAAGAGTAGAAGGGGGATGTTACAACCAATGGTCAATTTGATGTCACCAGCTCCAGCTTCATCCCAACCTCATCATAGCCAATATCACACCAGCAGTATATCACTTCTATCACTCTCTCAATTGAGAATCCAACATAATTTCTTTACCAAAATTATTCCTTCCCTAGAACTAGGATCTGTGCTCAATTTATAGGGAAAATGAAGGTAGTTTCTCAATCAATGAATTTCTAGTAATAGGAAAGACATGTTTCCAAGTTTAGATGTGTTAGATGGACACTTGGATTTGAAGTTTGACACATATGGACTCTTCTAGAAGGCATTCGCCATGTGGAGATTTCGGAACAATGAGAATTTCATTCCCATTTGACCAACGCACTCTTGAATGTCGGGAAGTGCATTGTAGTGCACCCTTGAATGGAGGGAGCTGCATATGCAATGCAGTTAGTCCCTTGAGAGGCAGCGTTGGTGAGCTCATAAGTGATATAACATATACTTCAAACCTTGGAAATCTCTTGATAGAAATCATGAATGATTTTTTCTTCTCTTAGGGCATGTAGAAATTGAAATGTAAGGGGATGATAGACCCTATTTCATTGGTCCTGGGGATGATGTCCAGTTTGACCAAGTCATGCGAGATGATGCCCAAATTGACCTATAACAGCTACCCCCTAAAGCATGAAGTCAAAATAATAACAATATTGTTTGAATGAGATGTTTTACGATGTGATGGGCTGGAATTGAAATGGAATGGTGACCTGCATCAATCTTACAATACATTACATCATGATATTTTCACCTTGATCACGAATTTTTGAGGGAGGAAATCCCATGCTCAACACATAAACTATATAATAACATGTACATAGTGCAGAAAGTCATCTACATTGGAATTTTTCCCAATACAGACATGCCTATATATATAGGCCCATGTTTGAATGACGATCTATATGTAATGTCATGGTACAGATGATGTGTACAAAAATCCCGAAATCACATCCTGGATGGCTGAAACTAGATCTAGGGTCTTCTTATCTCGTTCACTCGATCGTTTGGGTACAAGTCTAGCCATGCAAATATATGATTTGTAGTCGAACATGGTAAGACATCGTTTGATTATCAGCCAATGATGTGAGTTGTTAACTAACACGAGAGAACCAGCATTGATGTTAGTGGCTCTCAAGGTACTACACTACATTTCGTAAGGTGTGAATAGATGATTTGATTTCGAACGTAAAACAAAATATTTCGGTCAAAGTTCCGGAAGTGAGGATCTTGTCGATGGTATAACAAGCCTCATGTTACTGAAAGATGATTTTTCTAAGTAAACTTCCTGGATGATGATTTGATGTCGACAAGAATTCATTTTATCGCGAAACAAGAGTTACTGATTTCAGAGACAAAATGTGACTTGATATATAAATGTTCAGGAATGACTTTCATGAGAATGAAGGTTTATGAGTATTGCAGAAGGATGAGTATTCACTGCATGACTTCTCTTGAACATATCAGCGACACTGAGATGAGTTGGAAGATTTGACCTAAAACTAAAGTGAAGGTATGATGAACCATAGGTATGAATGAACCTTCAAGAAGATTACCCAACCAAAACAGTCACAATGATGGAGTGAAGTGTCATGTTCAAGAGCGACCTGCTACCGTAAAAGTTCTATTCATTTTCCCAAAATTTCCATGGTCATTTGTTGACCAAAACGTCTTTATTTTTTAACAATCTTGAGGAGGATAACATATGCTTGATCTATAATTCAACCCTTCAGGCGAATAATGTATCACTATTTAATAATTTAACGAGTCTAGAATGAAACTCAATTCTTTCCATGATTGACAAACCCGTAGCTATTTTATCTTTTAAAGAGCCTAAGAATAGTGACAACCCAATCCTTTTTCATATTTAAAGAGTTTGAAAAAGAGGACAAAAAAAACTACATAATTACTTTTTTGTAAAATTGTTGCCCAGATCCGAAAAAGTGTAAAATGATATCTGAGAGAACTTCCTAGCCATGTTCAAATAAGGTTTTCCTTTTTCATAAATAATATATCTCAATCCAGAAAAGGGTTAAACTTATACTGAGTAGATATCAATTCATTTACTTTTATGAGCTCGAAGAGACAAGTGCTCGGCAATATTTTCACATTATCGGAGTCTGAAAAGAGCTAAAAGAAGACTCCAGGGGTTCATTTTTATTTGTTATCGAAGCTCAGAAAAGAGATAAAAGTATGCTTCAAGTCTTTTTTTGTTTTTATCAAAGCTCGAAAAATAAGGATAAAAGTATTCTTTGTGGTCAAATCATTCTTCAAATAAATGTGCACGACTAATAAGCTATCAGTTGCAAACCTGTTCAGAACAACATCAAATGGATTAAAAATACCCGTTTCATGATAAAAATTGAATAAAATGATAGTCACATCAATAAATATGATTTGAAAATAATAAAATGACTAATTAAAAGAGTTTTACTATTCATTTTTACCATTTGAAAGTTACCATTAGCATTTTGGAGCTCTGAACCTGTTTTTGCCCCCGAACTTCAGTTGTTGATTGCGATAGATTCTGTGGACGGTTTTCCTAACCATTTGATCTAGGTTGGTTCCATAAACCTCCTCTTTCTTTTGGTAGACTGTTTATTTCATTTAATTGCATTTTTTTAGGGATTTGGGCCCCTTAGGGTAAATTTATATTCAAAAGAGGGCAACGCACCCTTGAATGTATAAACCTGTGTTGGAATGCACCTGAAATGAAGGCTAGGTGCATATGCAATGCACTTTCTCCTGTATAAGCCTGTGTTCGGTGCAATTCACATTTTTTATTCTTGCATTGTACCCAAATTTTACCTAATTTTTTTCATGAAAATGGTCTTAATGAATCTTATGGTTTTATTTCAGGGATTCATCGGACTAAAATGACAATTACTTGGAGGGAAAGAGAGCATGAAGAAAAAAACATAATTATCGTTAATGATCCAGGTACTGCAAGAGCCCTCAGGGACTGTGGGTTATTGAAGTACTTTCATCTATTAGGTATAAGGCAACAGATGGAACTATTGGAGTTCCTTGTTCATGCATGGGATCCAGTTGAGACATTTCATATTAGGAACAAAGTGGTCCCAATTTCAGTGGAGGATATCTATTTTCTGACAGGCTTGTAGAGGAGAGGCCTACCCATTTCTCTCTCAAGGTCTGCTTTCGGAGGAGAGACCGCGAGAGACTATATTTTGCAATATTTTTATCCAGGGGAAGAGCCTAGGATGGGAAAATAAACATTCGTGAAATTTGTGATTTTCCATTGAGAACCATCTTATTCACCATCGTAAAGCTTGCTGGTACCGCTACACTCCATGTAGCGAACATATCTTATATGTAGTATGCGCTAGAGTGCATGGAACCAACAGTTTTGAACTGGGCTAAAGCTATACTCTCTCAAATGAAATAAAAACTGAGCAAGGCAAAGGGAGGAAGGAAGAAAAATTCAAACTATGGTTTGATCCTGATTTCTTTTTCCTTAGAGCGGATTCCACTAATGCAGCGTCAGCATGTGACGTTGGGTGTATCTAACCCTAGAGATCCAAGGATGAAGAGATGGGTAGAACTGATGGCTAGACATGCAGGCCAATCATCCATCATGTTTTTGACTGCATTATTTTCCTGGTTCATGCGACAGATTATCGCCATCGATGACTATGCATATGCAAGCGTCGATTTCTGAGGAGATCTAGACTTAGCTTTACCAGAAGGCGCTCAGTGGGGTGTAATTGGTAAGAATGTTTTGACCGTGTTTTTTTAATTTTTGTAAGGTTTATACATGTTTTTGTATTTTAATTTTTTCCCAAGACTAAACTAATGTTTTAATGTAATGCAAATGTGGGTCGAGTTCAACCAGTGGGAGAGCCAAAGCATGGAGCAGATGAGCCAGCAAAGAGGGATGTTTGAAGAGCAGTCCTTCATGATTTAGATATGGCTGAGACTCTCGCTGGGCTTCAATAGCACATATAGCGGTTGACCTTGGGGATTCTAAATTATCGTATTGAAGAGTTACCCATGTGATTGCAACACCATAGTATTGTTGTTCCTAACTGCTGGATGCAATTACTGCGTAGGATAGCTAGATCAGTAGCATGTTATCATGAGCACCACTAGTTTACTTTTGAAATGTTGCATACATTTTGAGGTCAAATGACCAATGTGTCTTGGGCACAAATTTTGTAAAAACCTATAACTATCTATCTATTTTATTTCATTGTTTTCCTATGTTTATTGCGCAATCCTATTCAACTATGTGAATCTATATTTACATGTGTTGCAAATGTATGTTTATAGCATAATTCACTAAAGAATCATTCAATGTGTTCAAGTTTCTGGAAATGTGTTGATATTGAATTAAATCAAAATGTCTTTCCAAAAGTCAAACTCTTAGGAACATATGATGCAATGTTTGATTTCTAATAGTATAAACACTAGTAAGTTGTAATACCACAAGTTTTGAGTCTAACCTTCAGATGATGTGGTTAATACCAAATGAAATGGCATCAGAGAGAATTTCGATCAATGCGCTATACTTGGCGATATTTTTTGTAGATCGACAGATACAAATCCCTTGAAAACTCACTAACTCGTCGTTCGAAATGAAATTATGATCAGAGATTCTAGGTTCGATCCCCAATGGATTCACCAATTTGTTATGAATAATTATGATCAGAAATGTGAGTGGCATTCTGTTTAAAATTAGTCAAGAGTTTCATTCCAGTTTCATATTGTATGGGTGACTGGAGGCGGGTCAAAAATACAGTAGCTAGGGTAGTGAAATTATCAAAAGAAGCTCTTGGTAACTCAATGTACCATTTTTCGGTCGGACCAGTGAGCATACACTGTAAAAGATGTAGTCAAATAGAGTCATCATTTAAGATGTAGTCTGTGAAACCAGAGATTCTGGGTTCGATCCCTAGTGGAGTTGTCAATTTGTTATGCATAATTATGATCAGAGTATGTTTAAAATTATTCAAGAGTTCCATTCCATTTTCATATCATATGGGTAACTGGAAGTGGGTCAAAAAGACAGTAGTTATGGAAGTGAAGTTATCAAAAGAAGCTCTTGGTAACTCAATGTACCATTTTGCGGTCGGATCAGTGAGCATATGCTGGAAAAGACATAGTCGAATATAGTCATCATTTAGGGAGTTAGATGAACACCACAAATGATAAGTCATAACATGAGTCGACGGTTCTTCCCCGGGATTTCCGTTGAACTTAGGAATATCCGAGAGTAATTTATGAGGTGTCATTGGCCACCAAGGAGCATAATTGATTGGGTCATTGGTGAGCCAATTTAAATCTGGTAACTCTAAGGTCGGGTTGAGCATAGCCATGGTATGATGGAATTTCTTGGGCATCAGGACTTTGAGCACCAGCATAAGGAATCTATTGTTGGAAACCCAGATAGGGGTTGTTTTGATGAGAAAACACTTGAGGATTATGTTGACCAAAACCTGGGTATGTTATTTTTTGAAATGAAGGTTGTGGAATTTGCGCTTGCGGCTACTAAGGGGTCTTTCCACTAATATTATAACCCAAAATAGGATAGCTTGGATTCGGTTGAGGATAGTTATAACCTATTTGTGACTACGACATCCCATAATATGGTAATACAACTTGTGAATAAATGATTCCAGATACAGGTGGTGGTTGTAAACCAGTTGAAGGAGTTGGAGTCTGAGGGCCCAATACTTGAGGGTATTGGGTCAAAGGACCCGCCTGAGACAATTAAGGTACAATAGTTTGAGTTTGTAACATGGGTAAATATGTATTAACAAGTGGAGTTGATGTGGGTGCAACATGTTGAACCGGTTGATACGAGTGTACAACCGTTTGTGGTTGGATAGGAAGAGTGGGCTTCCATTGACAAACATTCATTCTGCCATTATAATGACCAAATAATGATGGAGTACTTTCGAAGCGGGTGACTATAGGTTTCCCCCCAGCATGAGGAGTATAATAATATGGAAAATATTATTCTCCAAATGCATGGAGTCCAGTTGAAATTGTACTGGATAGAATATACCCAGATGGACCAGCTTGATATTTCCCTAATGATGTGTATAAAGGATCAAGTCGTTCAATACTCACTATAGTTTTACCAGTTAGAATACTAGATGATGATATTGGTGAAGTCCATGGCTTTGAGGATGCACCAGAGAAGGCTCCAGATAAATATTGGTAATCAGGTGGGATGGAAGGGCCACCATATAAATGTCACTCTGGTGAAGTCGTGAACATCGACGGGGTAGCGAGAGTAGGTGCTATTTCAATTAGAATAGATGATCCAGCCAAAGACGTTGGCTCAAGTATGTTTATTCAACCAAATGAATACCCTATTGGATCTACGGGAACTCTAATAGACACATGATCAACAAAAGCAGAGGCAGGTGATTGAGGAAAAGACTCGTACAGGTAAATATCCACCCCAAAATGAGTTAGAGTTAAAGGTGTTTCATCTCGTGGTATTTCTTCAATCAAAATTAAACCAGGTGGAAGGATTTCGCCATTAGGCCCAAAGTATATTTCAGTGCATGATATGGGAGACTCAATGGCTACAATAGATTGTGGGGCGACCGATACAGGAACAAATTCCAATCATTTGACTTCGGGATGCAGATGTTCTGGCAAAAAAGATATAGGATCTGGATCAACTTCCAGTTGAACAACTTCGAGTTCAAGAGGCATGGCCTCACTAATTGGATGGATCGTGACCGTGGGTAGTTATGAGTACTCCATCTCGACAACAGTAGATGAACCAAGATTTGTAGAAACAACTTGTGCCAACTATGGTATATGTGAGGATGATGTCACACCAAAGGTACTAATAGTACTATTTTTGGTAGAGTGATGTCGCCTTCACCAGCCAGAAGTGGCTTTCATTGGTAAAGGTGGTTTCAATTATATTCTACGTGAACGAAGGGGAAAAGGATGTTCTTCTTCCAAGATGAATGATTTATTCTATGACCAAAACAAACAAACAAAATAAAAGGGGTAATTCTAGGAAAAAGGTTTACCAAGAAACTTTGAACTGCAGAATACCTCTTGGTGAACCAAGAAGTATGGGCAGGCAATCTCCCCGAATTCTGTGTTCGGTGTATCAAAATTTACAAGGTGGCTGACTCAGTTCACTATGGATAGATAGAAGCCTAACGTTTTCCTCCCAAATATACCCGAAGGTACATGGAGGCCCAAGTCCATATTAGCGTTTTCTAATGCGAAACATCACAGTGAGAACATCCCTTTATGATTTTCGTACTAGAACACCACCCGATATACCCGAAGGTACGTGGATGAGCTCCGATATTATTACGTACATAGAGTGAGGTATCACACTCAGAATGTATCGTTGACAATTAATGAAAACTTCTATTTTTTACGATGCCAGAACACGTCTCTATCCTAGACCTTCTAAATGTTATTGTTATGGTTCCAATGCTTTTTTAGGTTAATTGATGTAAACTTTAAGTTGATCTTGTTTATCAATTTGCCTTTTGAGGTTCACTGCGATGATGTGATGGAAATTCATAAAATGAAAACTAAAATGATAAGAAAAAATTTCATTTTTAGCTTTTTCAATGAAAATCCTAACTACTAAGGGAAAGAGAAATCAATTTTGAGAGAAAACAACAAAGAACACAAACTAATATGAAACTTTCCTAACTTTTTCCTATGCAAAACACACAATTCACTATATGCAAATGCAGGTTTTTCTTTTGATTCCCCTTAATGTGAACGCAAGAATGAAACTATATGCATCAAATCAAAAAAACAAATGCTTTCTTCTTTTAGAAACGAGGAATTTAACAACAATTTCTCTTTTAGGAAAAACGAAGAATGGAACTACAATTTTTCCTACAAGAAACAAAGAATTGAACGACAATTTCCTTTATGAAAAAAAATGGATCTAATGCAAAAATAAAATACTTTGAATTTTCTTTGTCAATGATAAAGAAAAACACTTAAAGATACATTGAACAAACTTACTTTTCAAAGGAGGAAGAATCAGGGAAATTCACTGGTCTCTATGAGGTATCAGATAATTGAAAACACAACCAAAAAATGTCTAAGAATGATGGAAATGACAAATTCAAATGGAATTTAATTGGCTAAGGAGGAAATGCAATCTCTAAGGGAGACAATGCAATGCAATGCACCCCTGAGTGGGAGACATTGCACTGCAATGCACTGTGTCTTAACCAACAGCGCATTGGGAGCAAAAGAGATTGAAAATTCAAGCTACATAACACACTTATAATTGAATTCTTTGATTAAAAAGTCTAATAATAGAAAGTAAATGCTCCTAGGTGGATAAGCAAAGGAAAAAATAGCAGGAATAATAGGTAACTCCCTAGTGGAGTCACCAATTTGTTATGCAGAATTATGATCTACAGATAATCAAACTCCCTAAGTGTGGTGCTATGCGCTTAGAACAATATACTAAAGACTTTTCTATTAGTTTCTCTAATAGTAAATAGACACACAGAAAGATAAAATAACCTACTTGTAATCTAAGCACTTCCTATTCTTCTTCTGTCTCTTTTGTTGTAGCCTCCAATCCAACTTAGATCTCCAGATTGATTCCCGCAAGTATAAACAAAGAACAACAAAGAGATTGCAATATACATATGCCTATTTATCTTATTCAATTAAATTGATTGAACATGAAACATATATATCATTCAAGAGTCCATTGCATGAGAAATAGAAACATAAACAAATACATATATGGGAAAATGAAAAATAATATTTCTAAAAGAGTAGAAGGGGGAGGTTACAACCAATGATCGATTTGATTTCACCAGCTCCAGCTTTATCCCAGCCTCAGCATGGCCAACATCACACCAGCAACATATCACTTTTATCACTCTCTCAATTGAGAATCCAGCAAAATTTCTTTGCCAAAATTCTTCCTTCCCTAGCACTAGGATCTGTGTTCAATTTATAGGGAAAATGAAGGTATTTTCTCAATCAATGATTTTCTAATAATATGCAAGACATGTTTCCAAGTTTAGAGGTGTTATATGGACACTTGGATTCTAATTTTGCCACATATGGACTCTTCTAGAAGGCACTGGCCATGTGGAGATTCCGAAACAATGATAATTTCACTCTCATTTGACCAACACACTCTTGAATGTCGTGAAGTGCATTACAGTGCACCCTTGAATGGAGGGAGCTACATATGCAACGCAGTTAGTCCCTTGAGAGGCAACATTGGCGAGCTCATAAGTGATATAACATATACTTCAAACCTTGGAAATCTCTTGATAGAAGTCATGAATGATTTGTAATTCTCTTAAGCCATGTAGCAACTGAAATGGAAGGGGATGATAGACCCTATTTCATTGGTCCTGAGGATGATGTCTAGTTTGACCATGTCATGGGGGATGATGCCCAAATTTACCTATAATAGGTTTACACTCCATAAATTCTATGTCCCATTACAGAAAGCACTAGCTGCAATAACTGGATGTAAAGAAGCGGGTGGAGATCTTTCCTTTGGGGAAACAATTTGGAAATTGGGACAATGTATGACTGCCTCAATGCATTCGCTAAAGAGAGAAGGAAAAAAGTAGCAAGCACGCATGATTTTTTGGGTAGTTTCCATTCCAAAGAGATGGCCACCAAAAGCGCCATTATGAGTCACCATTTTTTAGGTGTAAATTTATGATCAAACGAGTCAAAAATATACTTTTATTCAGATAGTGATGTATCTACCTAACAAGAAGAAAAGAGTAGAAAAATATGCTAAAACTTTGCAAGCTTCAGATTTAATCTTCAGATTTGCATAAAAACTATTGTAAACTTGAGAAAGAAAGTGAGGAGATCCAAAGATATATATATATATATATATATATATATATATATATATATATATATATATATATATATATAAAACACAAAAATTGTAGATATAACACCCAATGGAAAGGAATTTTTTTTATTAGTAATGTTCACCTAAGGAGAAGAACATAAACACAGGTCTCTAAAGTCCTCCATGGGAGGGTTATTTTAATCCTTACGATTTAGTTGGCTATTTATTTATCTCTTAGACACATAGGAAGACAATGGAAGTTGAACTCATAATGGGGAGCTCTAAAGTAAGAACATCAAAGTGATGATGATGATAATGACCATATGTAAGTAGTGAGGGAAAAGACTCTTTATTTATAGCAAAATGATAGGATGGATCTAGATTTAGTCAAATAATAAAATATTGTTAGACCTAAACATGAACTAACTGTTATGAATATTTTATTATATTTAAGAGATGAAAATATTAATGAAATGGTAAAAAAAATGTTTATCTAGTGAACTAAATCAATAGATAATGATTAATTGAGTTAATTCAAAATAATGGTTAAAGTAATTAATAAATAAAAATTCTTTATTAATTACTTCAAGAAGATATGGTCAAGGCAAGTGAGAAATAATTACTAAATAGTGATTTAATAATTATTTCATAGGAGAAATGTCTAAAGATCAAGGAATAATAAATAAATAATGGTTTATTTAATTATTCCTATAGGCAAGAGAATTTTTTTAAAATTATTCTTACTAAATGGGTAAAAATAATAAAATAACATGAAATTAAATAAATAATTTTTGGGTTATTTTCAAGTGGGAAAAATTCTTCCTATGGTGAAAGTGGGTCTTAATGTGTGAAACCCATACTGCTTAGTGTATTTTGGTCATCCTAGTGGAAAATGTCTAGGTGATCACTTTTTAGGTGATAAAAAAGATGCGACTGATGTGGGGAGCAACATATAAATATGCAAGTCATTCACACGATACTGAACTCAAGGAACTAATAAATGAATTCAAATGTTGACACAACTCGAGGCCTTCAATTTGACCACCAAATGTACATTTCAATATAATGAGAATAGAAGGGTTGAAGTAAATCATGTGTGAAACCATTTGATTGTCGGTCGTTGATGTATACTGTTAACAAACATGAGACTACTCATCGATTATGATAATGAGAGTTAAGGTACGTAATGCAATCAAATAAATGTGAATAGAGGTGTTGAAGTTGAAGACTTGAAAGAATTTATTGATAGGGGTACATAGGATTATTCCTACTATCAATAGCGATGGAAATTTCCACTGATGACTGCAAACCCAAATGTGCTATATATGACTCTAGACCTTGTTTTCCGAAATAAATGAGCTTGAGTTGATGGGAAAATATCCAATGGAAGGACGACATTGAGTCATCCCCCATGAAACAAAGAAAGTGTAAACTAAAGGCTAATTATTTGGAATGTATCAAATGAAAAAGTGTGACAAATAACCACTTAGTACGTATTGTACACATACGAAAAGGAATAATGCATAGAAGAGATCCTTTAAATAACAAACAATAGGGAAAGTTGCTGACAAAGGCAATGAATCCACCAATGGGTTTAAATGGAACAAAGGTATTGCATGAATCCAATATGTGATATTATAATATAAGGTCAAACGCAAGGGAAACTACCAAGTCAAAGACCAATGAGGAAAATTAATGATGGGCATAAGGTCACCTATCAATGATCAAAATTGCACTAGGGTGCTACTCTAGGTCTATTATCAAAGCAATGTGTTGAAGTTGATGAGAGAAAACCTATTAATGGGAATGCATTCAAATACCTTCCTTACCAACACGAGTACATGACAATGATACCATTGATACTAAATAAATAACTCAACAACTAGGAGTGGACAACATAATAATTCAAGATACACCACAAAAAGGTTCACATTAAGTTAACTCCCCATAAACATAAGAAAAACACATTTTGTGACATGGAAATGATGGCTCAAGAATGAAAATTGTCTAAGTCCATGAAATAAGAGGCATCAAAAAAATCGACATATGATTGGAAGAATAACCAACCATAGGAGTAAAGAAAACTCAAATACAAGGTTCAAATTCCTATAAGTCATACTAACCAACCAATGATGAGGACCATACTTATTTTAGTTCTTTGTTGAAGGGATAAACAACTGAATCTCCTGCAAAAATATATGGAAGAAGTTATTTTCCCACCCTCTCTTTTTGGAATATTTTATTTTTTTTGTCTTTTTAATATTATAATCCTAAAAAATGAATAAAATGATCCTATAATATAGTGGAGGGAATGAGTGTGCCAGGAAATAAAAATAGTTCCAGTGCTTGGAACATTCCTATGCTCAATATAGGTGAAATCATATAGGATAATGACACTTGGGGAATGTTCCCTTCAGGGATAAATATATCAAGTTTCTAAGATAATATAATTCAAGGATTTTACTTTGAGATAATGTGGAATAAAATGGCTTATAAGAGGCACATTGGGGCTAGCACTAAGCTCAAAAGTGTAAGTTGTCAATATGAAATATAGTAGTACAACTAAACACATGGGAGACTCTAAGGTATAAGTCAAAATAATAGGGGAGGAGAAATATGTGGCTTCAATGCAAAGTCATGACAGGACTAAAGAGGACTCTCAAGAAAAATAAAGAGTATCATGGGTATAAAAGGGCTAATGAGGAGCTACTCAGGATTCCCATGTTAAGGGTAGACTGTACTACTAATTTGTGATGTTTAAGTAGCGAGTAAATAGGTTTTTGTCATAAAGAAGTAGGATTGACCTTGTGTCTAGGAATTGATCAAAATATCAAAATGCAATGTTCAAATATTCTAATCTATATGTCCGCTTGACGAAAAATGAACCTGCTAAAATGGATCACATTGTGGTCGAATATAGCTGGTAAAATGTTAGAAAATGACTAAGTCCCTCGAAAGTACCTGAAAATTGGGTAAAATCGCTCAAAACTGACTTTAGTATTAGTTAAATGATTAAAAAACTAACAAGTAAAAACACTAAACTAAAGGTTAAGTGGGTAAAAAAAAAATCATAAATAGTGAAAATTTGAGTTTTTACTCCTCATTTGTGTGTTTTACCCTTCATAGTGGTTTTAATTGGTGCAAAATGTCCCTAAAATTTTCTCTCAGAACATGGGATTTGTAGGAGGTAAAACAAAATTCTCCTAGTTGCAAGTAATTCCTCATGTCTTTCTCTTCAATTTCATCCAATTCATTTTAGTTTTTGAATAAAAATTGATTTTTTCTTTTTAAATTTTATTAGAAGTCTAATATACATAGGCCTCCTGAAGTTAGTTTGTGTATGGCCAGAAACATATGCAGAATGTATTGAAGGAGATTTTGTACACCGTGACTATTAATATCATTGAGTGGCGTATGGATGTACAATTTCAGTTTAACCAAGATTTAATGATTAAAATTCATTTATCACAGGATGTGAATTAATTGGAGAGAGAGGGAACATGAGGATGCCAACAATTTGGTGCTTGAAGATCAAGATTCAATTGATGCACTACAAAATTATGGTTTGCTAAAATTCTTTCCTATGCCAAACTTGAGGGATCAAAGGTGTCTTTTACAAATGCTCATTAGTTATTGGGATTCATATTAGGGATGTTTTATGATATACATGATGGCTCGTCTTATATAGGTTGAGGATACATATTTCATCACAAGCCTCTCAGAAAGAGGAGAGGTGGTCAACCTCAAGAGCAAGACCTAAGGAGGTCTCACTATAGGGGGGTACATTGAGATTTATTGCATTGTGAGTACCCAAAAGGTTGAGACTAGATTCCATTTGGAAGCACTGAGAGCCTTGTTCTCAAGATTTAAATTTTTAGTATTACACAAGCATCAATATTGGCTTCACTTCACCAAATATTGAGGCCTCAAATGCTACTGGCATTTAGTTTCTCAGACTCGTTGTGTATGACTAGAGCACTACTTTGTTGATGAACATGAGAATTCTGCTTACTTCATGCAGGTAGGGAAGGACCAAGAACTTTGGACATGGTAGTATATTGTGTACTTTCTTCTTCTTTTAGAGTATGAACATCTGATCAAAAATAGACACCTGCGAGAGACTTGGATGGTGAGATGGGTAGACATTATGGCCATAGTTTGGGGGTGAGTCATTTTAGCTACTTTCGACAATGAGTTCTTCCATCGGTGGAAGAAGTATATTATAGGCATTAATGACTATCAATATGCAAGTCTAACCTTTGAGGAGACCCTAAGCTAACAATTCCTCTAGATGTTGCATGGGGTAACATCAATAAAACATTTTTAATTTTTTTATGATTATTTGTTTTTATGATTTTTAGATATGATTGGATCAAGAAGTAAATATTCTTTTTGTATGAAGAAAAGTACTAGAAAAATAATGTGTGATTTGTGTAGATGTTAGACCAACGATACCAGAGGGATTCCTATGAATTAAGCACTAGATAAGTTCCAAGGAGAAGGTTGTCGGAGACTCGAAGAGGGTTCTCCTGTCAGTTCAAAGAAATTTGGAGGGTTTAACCCACTAGCTTCTTATAGCATAGGTGGACGACCTCCTCGAGGTAGTATAGAGGTGGCACATGGTTAGAGTGTCACATACTTGGGTTAGATTATTCCACCGAATGATAAATGCCATCATATTTTATGTAGAGGAACATCATTTCCAGGGGCCCTAGTAGTAGATAATTTTTTTTATGATGTACTCATCAAACATATAGAGAGATCACTAGGCTATGAGCCCTGATTTTATAGGAAATTTGTCCACATTTTGTAACTATTGTTGGACATACACACACACACACATATTTTTTACTCAAATATGATTAATGTTTCTTACAAATTATCCTTTTTTTAATTAGATGTATGATGTACATGCCAATCTAGAGCATAGTTTGCAATAACATCTGAAATTTAATTTCTTGATCGTGGAATGTGAAAACAAGTAATTTAATTAAATGATCATTCTAAAAATATCACTCTCGAAAACCTCCAAAGTAACAAAGGATCACATAATCTATAAATATTATTGAGTTGATACACAATTGATTGGGAATGTAGATGAATCACCAGTGGTTTAATACCACGTGAAATGGCTTCACTAAGTAATTTAATAACCACACAATATTCTACACTATTTTTTTTTTTTCCTTATACATATGCCATTGAACACAACAAGTTGGCCATAAGGATTATTAATCACCCAAGATGTGGAACTAAGTTCTGTGCGTGATGACTATATTTTTCTATGTAACCTAAGAACACATGATAATCCATCAACATCTAGAAAACCATGTTGAAAACATGATTAGATGACTCAAAAAAAACTAGCGTAACCTAAAGTACACTATATAAAATAATTAGAAAAAAAAGAGAGTACATTATTGAGTTGATTCTCAAGCACAATACTTCTTGAGATAGAGCCAACTTCTGGGTGATGGTATAACATTACCACTAGAATCAACCGAATCATAATCTCCCCTCTTAATTTACCACCTTACAATGTAAGGTCTATACCACATAGATTTAAACTTTCCTGCCCCTAAGGTGTTTATGTCTTGGTCATAGACCTTCCGAGAATACTCAAGGATGGATGGATCTATTGTACTAAGTTTGACATGTCACTTATGGGTTTCATTCACTATGGAAACATCTCTATTATCCTCATTAATATTCTCTAAGGCAAGGATATGTTCTTAAGGACTAGACATGTTAGGAAGGAGATTTACTACTAACTTGAGAGATGTAATCTCAAATTCAATAGCTAAAATTGATTCCACATTGTGGAACAGTTGGAAAGGAATAAAACCCAAATAAGTTTTTATTTATGTTCAATATGACCAAAAAGAGGAGTACAACAAGATTTGCTAGTTAGTCTTACTTTCATTAATCGTTCCTTTCAAGATAGTTTTCGGGGACTTATTAAATACCTATACTTGTACATTTTCCTAAGGGTAATAGGAGACACATGTTCTTAACAAAACCATAAATTTAACACAAGCTCACTCATAACATTATTTTAAATTTTTTCTCATGGTCAATGACAATATCCCTTACAATACTGAAAAACATAATGACTTGATTGAAAATGGATAAAGTGATGATTTCACTATCATTAGAAAAATTTGGCATGACTCTAGTCCACTTTGTAAAGTAGTTTAAAACCATGCTAATATAATTTTTTCCCTTGGCTGAAGTGAGGTGGTAAATAGTAAAGTTCACCCCCCACTTACTGAATGGAATAACGATGATAATATGAAAGAGTGGAGTAGGACGTGCACACATTTTTTCAGTAAATATTTGACAAGGGTGACACTTCTTAATGGTGTCAATACAATCCTTAAACATAGATGTCTAGAAGTAGCTTGCGTGGAATATTTTCTTAGTTGTTGTCAGCCCAGAAAGATGCCTTCCATACATGCCACCATATTAATAATTCAAAACAATTTCTTCCTTCTCATGGGTCAACTAGTGACATAATATGGAATCAACACCTTATCAATCAAAAGTAGCATAGATAATAAAATAACTTTTAGCAATATGCCTTATATAACACCACTTGTCCTTATAGGAGGAGGAAGGAAACTTCAAATTCTGGAGATATATAAGAATATCCCCATGCCAAATATCACCTAAGGAGATGAGAAAGATCTTCTCTTCAAGAAATGAGTCCTCATTATAAGTCATTTAATCTTATCAGGTAATTCTAAAATTAACTCTACAAAAACTAAATATTTCTTTGATTTCACTGATGTGAATTCAATATCAAACTCTTATAATACCACAATCCATTTGTTAAACTTTTCCATGATCGCTCACTTGGTCATGACATAATGGAATTGGATTGACATAGGATACTATGGTGGCTTTATTGAGTAGAATGTAATGACAAAGTATCTAGAAAATGTGAATTGTTTCCAGCACCAACTTTTCTACATGAAAATAGTTGATTTCAAGACCCATAAAACCATGGCTAAGGTAATAGATGATATGCTCTTAGAGATGGTCATGTTATTGAACCAAAAGCATACCAATGGTAGATTCTGTTAGCACTGGTATTTGCATCCCACCCATCCCACCTTATTTTACTCTACTTTCACCTCATCTCCATCATTATCATTGACCTTGCTTCGTTTTTTAAAACTTTTTCCCAAGAGTCCCATAGTCATCATGGTCATCATTCAGCTCATTCTTCCATGTTGTGTTATCATTAGGTCATAGGGTCAAAATCATGAAAATTGGTCATTTCACCATCAAATTCATCTTTTGAAGTAGTAGTAATAGTCAAAGGTCTTCAAAAATTTCAGGTTCTAAAACTATAATTTCCAAATAAGTGACTTTGTGTTTACCATATTTGTCTCTTCATTGTGCTTGGAAAGCTCATTTCCCTCTCCTAGGGTTTTGAGAGCATTTTTCTTGGTCTCATGACTTCCATGGTTAAATCATCAACAATACTTGTATCTGTATGCTCTTACACCTTCCCCTATCCTTAATATACCTTCCTAAACACTTCCCATCACTCCTATCCCTCAAAATCATCATTTTTCCACAAGCCCTATCCTATTATTACAATTTGACACTTTTTCAAGACTAGGCCTCTGTTTTTCCCTTCTGGACCCCTTCCCCTCACTCAATCCTTGAAATTACACTTTCACCTACTCTCTAACATCTATCCCTATCACCCAAAATTTCCCCAAGAATCTAGACAGCCCCTAACCCCTTCATTCCCCTCCCTCTACAAGGCAGTCCTAAATCCCCTATTTTGCCTACACCAAACCCTAATTTCCTCTCCTATTAAGCTAGGTTTTTCTATGGAATCAGAGACATATGAGTAGAGGAGGCATAAGGGATTTCATTTCATCAAGTATGAATCCATCCCAACTCATAAACATCATGTCTCCATCATTTTCCAAGAAGCCATTCTAAGGGACAAATCATTTAGAACACACAGGGCCAGTTTCTCTTCAAACTATGTTTCCGACCAAACAGAGATGAATTTGAAAAACATGAGAGAGTTTTTTTTCCATAATAGGAAAAGGAAGAAAAAAATCCTTCATTTTTTACACAGTTATCACGTTTTTTTAGAAATGTAAAAAATACAGGTGATACAAGAGGTTTGATGCATTTCTAGAGTGACCTTGGGAAAATTAAGTTTTCTCCTAGCTTGAGTGTTAAAATTACTTGATTGATGAGTCAAATGATAACTATACAAATATATATTTCAAATGAGATATCTTGAGCTCAATTTGGAGTTGAGTAAGGCTTCAAAAAGTTTCCTACAACAACACTGCATTTCTACACCCTCATTCTGCACTTTTTGACTAGTCTTGGGAGAAGTGATTTGTGACAGGGGAAATGGGATTTATTTTGCAAACGGAAGGTAATTTTTGAAAATAAACATGAAAGGATTTCTAACAAGCTATCTTGGAGCCAATTTCGACACCATAAACCTGGTCAACACCAGCTTGCAAGATGGTGTAAAATGGCACTCCGCGTTTCACAAATTGACTGATTTGTTTTGAGTTTTTCTACAAATTTGAATTTTACCTTGGGGAATCATGTTTTTACCTCATGTAATTGATTATTTTAATGTAATTATCATTTTTTTACTATTACCTAGGGTAAATACATTATTTTAAAACTCATGATGAGGTGTAATTAATTGGTTTGCAAAAAGTTAGGGATGAGTCACATTGACCACCCAACACTCTAGGTTTCACTTTAGACTTTAGTGGATCAGCTCCTCCTCTCATGGATTCGACCCCTGAGTTTGGGAGAGGTTATTTGAGGCCTATATCATGTAATTTTTGACTCATTTTCAAATATTTGGAATTTTTGGCATCGGTTTGAAAGTTAGTGTATTGATCAAGAACCAGTTTGGCGTGGATATTAATGAAAAATTGCAGCTATTTCCTTGGGATTCATGTGGTATGAATGTTTGTCATATTTTCCTCTTTGTGATCATTTGTATGAATTTTTTTTAAGCTCATAAACCTTTTCATGGCTATTATATGTTAAATTTCAAGTTTAAAGGCAGAATTCATGTTTTCATGCTCTGTTTTGGGAAATTTTTCATAATCTGTCCATTTTCTTCAGTTTAAGAAGAACTCATCCCCTATGCTATTCTTAGCTCCTCATCTATCTTATTCCATCTCACCCAATCACCTTTAAGTGTTTTAGCCTTCTACCTACCTTTCCCCATCGAATGGACTGCAATTCTATCTCATTGGCCCTAATCTAGTCCCCTTGACCTAATCCTCATTCAGTGAGCCCAACCCCAATCAAAACAAACCCCTGCATTTCATACCTAGCATAAAACTATAATTTCTCTAGACCTCCTGGTTGTGACCCTTTGGAGAGAGCCCTCTTCAACTTGATAGGGCTAGCTATCAAGTCAAAAGCTTGGTTTGTGGTTACCTATGTTAGCATTCCTTCCTCAACCTTGGGAATTTGGTGAAGTGATAATAGATTCTACCACCGTAAGATATAGAAGGAAATACTTACTATAGTTGGGAGGACTAAGTACTGGGTTAGAGATCAAGTTATTTTTAAGGGCATCGATGATATTTGAGAATACTCATCCCAAATTAATGGGGCCATTTTTTATCAAACACGTGAATCCTTTCATAATATTGGTGTAACTTAAAATGAACTGTTGTAGGAAGTTATCCTTTCCTTGAAGGGTTTCAAATTGATGAATATTACACAAGGGACGAAATTATACTATTTCCTCAACCTTTAATGGGTTTACGATGATTCCCATATCGAAAAAAATAAACCCTAGTAAGTGACTAGAACTCACAAAATATATACATTTATAAGGGTTCAATCAAATATTATAATGGTGAAATTATTCAAAAACTAAGTAAAGGTAAGACAAATAATCAGTATTTCAAGAAAGAGTAGCTAATTCATTGAGTTATGCCTCCACTATATGTTTTATGTCATGGAAGGTGTAATACATGGACTATTGAAAGTTATCCCAAATGTTTTCAAGATTAAAAAGGATTTTCCATTAGGAAAAAAATCCCCAAGTACATAGAAATGTTGTCTTATGGTAATACCTTGGATGAATTTCAATCTGGTTATAGCATGAAAAACCATCCATAAATGAAAATAATTCAATTCCAACACACTCGTCAATGATTTTATCTATGAAAAGAGTGGGGAAGTTTTCCTTGGGACAAGCCTTATTAAGGTCATTAAAGTCCATGCACACTTGGATTGTCCCTTGCTTCTTGTCCACAAGAACAAGGCTTGAAACCATTCAGTAAACAAGGAAGGATAGATTAACCAGTTGAAGCTTCTTTCATACAAGTTTATAATTTTCGTAGGTCTTGATCTCATGTTGTACTATGTTAGGGTTAATCCCTGGAATTTCCTCATAAGATTGATAACAAATATTGTGAAATTATCTAAAGAGATTGGTGTAGATTTTTATCTCATTGGGAGAGTAATCCACACCAATAAATATACTTTAAAATACATTATGGTTTCTAATGATTTAAATCATAATAGTTTCAGAAATATTGGTCAATGTTCCCTTCTACATACACATTCGGTGTTACAAAAAGGTACATTGACTGGTTTTCACCTTCAACAATGATTGATTTAAACATGCTAGACTCAACCCCTTCTAATTTACGAGGAAATATTCTTTATGGTGTATATCTTCCCAAGGATGTTATATACTTTGACCTACCATTGCTTCTAGGATTACTTCATCAAAGGGTAGCATTGTGTCTAAACAATTGATTCAAAGGGCTAAGTTAGCTGCCCAAATGGGTAAAAAATTGGATCAATGTTTCCAACTTCATTAGAAATAACCTGATATGCCAACTGAGATGGAGAAAAATAAATAACCATTCCTGCATGTTGACCTTCTTCCACCATGGAAAAAGGAAAATGAAACACTCATGGATCCTCTAAAAAATATGTAAAAAATTTATAGATTCAAGAGACCGATATGGTAGATGTCGAAATGGATTTTATATGAGACGATAGGGGCACACAATTAATAATATTCCTAAGTGATGGATACATACTAACCCCAAAATTTTGGGAATACTTATGGGATTGATCTCCCAATGAGATTGTACAATATGAGGAAACATTTATATTATTATGTAAAATTTCCAATTGGTCTATGGTTGTGATTTTTCCTTCACGAGGAAAACATAATACCCAAAATAGTGTAGAAACAACTACTTGCGTCACATAGCCCTAGTTACATCCCAAGAGCATATTATAGTCTAGGATAGCATTGAATACTTCTATGTCCACCAAGATATTCTTCCCTTTCATAATTTAACTAGAAAGGAAAGGATAATCCCATGTGTCCTATGAGAATGACCATTGAATGTAGTAAGGAGAGTTGTTGATGTTACCAACTTAAGAGCCCCAGTCGTCTTCCAAAAATACATGGAAATCACACATGCTTAAGCTCCCTCATAAAAAACCATCTTAAATATAATTTTGGCTCAATATGTGACCTGTATATGAAATACCACATGATGAGGTAAACACAATTTGACATTCATAGTATCAAACATAATAGTCTAAGAGTTCTTGGGGTCGAAAAAATTAATAGTTGTGATCAACACTTCTCTGTGTAGGGAACATTTGGAGCGCCTCAAAGGCATACATAACACAAGGGGCTTGGATGAGGTCCTCCATAATGGAATAACTCTCTGTAGCTCGAGCATTGGTAATTATTTTAAACCTTTTTAAAGTTCATTTTGGAATTTGAGGCATAGGTTCAACCATAGGTTTTACAATGTGAAAATGATTCTATGGTTTGAATGGTTGTTTCCCCTTCGAAGACTTAGGGGTCCCATAATCATGAGCTCCAGTGGAAAGTTACACTTGAGAACTCATCATTTATGCATTCCATGAAACATTCAAAGACATAGAATAACCTTATTTTCCTCTTTGTTGGTTAATAGTGATAGGGGTAGTTCTTGTAATAAGTTGTTGACCTTGTGGAAAAGGGTTGTTAAGCACAACACATTGACTAGAAGAAGCATGTTGTGAAAAAAAATATTGTGTATATTGGATCTTAGGGAAAATATGAGTTAAATGATATCCCTTACATAATTTTTAAGAGAAATTTACCTTCTTTTTCTACTCCCTATTCCCCCCACTAGTACTATCACTAGTTTTAGTTGCACCCTCCTTATTAACGACATTGTTATTTTTACCTCTATTCTTATTATTTCATTGTTGATTTTTTTGGGGTTCCCATGTTTTGGACAGATTGGCAAGACCAAAAGATGAGACAACATCAGAACCACTTTCAGACCTCAGGATCTAGCCCTCCTGGGTCCAGAGAGGGATCTCTCTATGACTGTCAAAGGTATGTGTCTTAGAAATTCAAAGGTTACGATATTAGGCTAATTATAGGCTTGGGGTTTGTTTGTTTGGTTATTTGTTTGGTTGTTGGGAATCAGGAAAGAAGGGTTCAATATAAGACAAGGATGAGCAAAGAGGATTTTAGGCAGAGGACAGATATTCTAGGGAACATTCAAGACCATTGGTAAATGGAGTCAGGAAAGGGTTTACTTGCTATTTAATGTGCAGGCTTTCAGTTGGGCTAGTCATCCAAAGCATTGGATCTTAAAGATGATTATGTGATATGAAATGGTAAGAGAGGAGGACACAACAAGATTTAGAACACAAAGTTAAAGACCTGAGATCGGAGAGAGACTTTGAACTCTCAATTCTTTGGCCTCCAACTTGAGGGATCTTAGAAAGGTTCAATCAATTGAAAAGGATCCTAGTGAGATAGAGACATAGTTCTAGACCTCCCAGTGTTCCCAATTCGTTCAATTAAATCCTGACAAGAACATCTAAGAACAGATTAATTTAATTCATACATCGGCTAGCAGGCAATGGCATCCACTACACTGGTTAAATTAACTGAAATCAACCCTTAGATAACACATTTAGAAGAAAACATCAAAGGCAAGGAGAGCAGAAACATAGGGTACCTAACAAGGGTAAATTCTATGCCAGATTTCTGATGCAAGCCAGTAGAAATGAAATGAAATGAATTACAAGTTAAAACAAATACAAAGACAGGAAAACATCACCACTGCTTTAGATCAGGATCCAAAGAAATGTGCTTGTCATATTAAAAAGCAATACCAGTCAAGTACAACATTACCAATTGCTGGATATTCAGTTTGAAAACATCTTCTTCAGCCTATCTTACAACTTTACACAGAGACTATGTCTCAAAAAGAAACAGCTTTCAATTTCTCTGATAACCGATCAACAACCTTTACAATGAGTTCTTTCATGAATTTATAGCTCAAGTGGAGCAGAGAAGGTAGGTGAAAACTAAATGTAGCATTAAAACTCGTAAGAGGAAGAGGGTCGAGGCCTCATTCTGCTTTAAATTCTGAGCATTTATCTCTGTACTCTTTAGATGAAAGAGTGGCCTTCATCAAGCTTCCATTTACTCCAGGTATGTCTCTGATGTACTCTGCTACAACATTCTGTAGTACTTCTGGTGAACTAAACAAAAAGGTAGGATAATGATGCTAAGGTCTGCCATACTATGTAATAAATGCTTCTGATAGCATAGGACTGTTGTCAGGGCTGGAATTTCCTCAGAAACACGGTATAGAATGGAGATAGTATGGGCACTTCGTCCTTTGTGGAAAGGACATACTGCTGATGTGAAACCATGATAAATTTGTTTTCTGCACGCTGGGCCTTCCATGCGATCCATGATGTCTTTGAACTGGTACCTTGGCCTTCTAAATCCCTGAAAAAGGCTCAAAAATCTTCCATTACGTGCCTTGAACTTTCTGCTGTTCCAGTACTGTCTTTGTTTGTGCAATCTAAGCTTTAATGGCGCCGGAGAGGTTTTGCAGAGTTTGAACTCTGTCCTTTGATGAAATTTACATTGCAGACACCTTTCCGGACATTTTCCTGTAATATCAAGCTCTAAATTTAGCTCCTTTTGTGCACTGTGCCTTTACAATAGTGCATATGAATCATGGCATTTTCCGCCTACCTGTAACCCTACAAAACACGAAAAAAAATTAAGAAAACCATGCATTGGGGATGGTGAATGTAGCGGGGTCGACGAGAATGGCTGTGCAGACCGGTGGGATGGCGAAATAGCACAGGAGCATGGTGGAAAATGCAGTACACAATGGAAGATGGTCACGGTGAAAGTTGGCGGAACGCAGAATATTTAAATGAGAAGACCTGACACTTTGAATGAAATATATAGGGAACAGATGAAAATGTGATGAAAACACGTGGACTGGTAATGTGGCGGGACCGGGCGATGGCGAGGCTGACTTTAAATCTGGACCATTTGATCTTAGGAGGAGATTGACGGCTGGAAATGTATCGAGGGGTGATTGGACAGTGGGCCAGGGGTACGATTGCCTTGGTTTAACTGCCGTGCACCTTCGCGGCACGATGACTGTTGGATGGACGATCGCAGATCGGATGGTGTATAGCGATATCGCGCTAAGGCAAATGACGGACTTTAACGTGCGATGGGGGGGGTGGTTTTCAAACAGTGCTCGGGACACGCGGCATGCGATGAATGGAATCGCTGTGAAATGGGAAATATCTCTTAACCTCCAGACGCAGTGCGATAGAAACCGGTGGTTTTGCACATTACTCGGGCGTGGGGACCACGACGTGGCGCTGACTACGAAGACCATCCGATCTAAATAGATCGACGACTGATAATGCGCCTGATACAGATCTATGATAAGCGCCTTCCGCCTTGGCGCCCGGTCTTGGTGCTGGGTCACATGGCGGAAAAAGGTGAGGGGCTAGGGCCGAAAGGTGCTAAGCCCAATTATATGGAAAATATGTTTGTCGGCCCATTTTAGTGCATTTCAAGGCTAGGAAATGGTAACGATAGAGGGGATAAGGGGAAAGCAGGCCAAATGAGGGGTGTATGTAGTGATTTTGGGAGGATTTAAGGGGTAAGAGGGGAATTTTGACAATGGGAAAAGGGATGAAATGGAGCAGTCTGTAGAGGTACAAGGGAAAATAAGGGCCTTTTGGAGCACAATTTTTCATCATCAGTGAGGCTTGTTGACTCAAGAACAGCAGAGGGAAATAATCAAAAGGCAAGGGACATGAAGAGGCTTCAAGGATGATGTGTTTTCAAGAGAAATGCATTCCTTGAAGGCTCATAAACAAATTAGCCCCTTTCTTGCTTGTTAAGGAATTTATAGGGGGCTAACAGTGGCTCCACATGGGGATGGCTTCTTCTTGAAGGAGTCAAGAATTCAGAAAATGATCTTTGGTGTAGGCCAGATGCCTGTTGCTTGAGCCACCTTTCTTCTTTGATTTTCAGCTGCCACAATTGTGAAGACATCAATTAGCAGAACCATTACCCAAAAAATCTACCTACCCATCCTACAATCCTAGAATTTTTTCTTCTAGGGTGCATTTGGACTAGCAGACCCTTTACATCATTTTTATTTTTTACAAACAAGGAAATAAACCTATTCTATTTCTACCCTTATTACTCCATGAGACTAGATTAAACTATTGGTCTCACATGTTTCTCTACTTATTCTAACATCTGTTGGGATTAAACTGTCCAGCAGATTTCTTCTCTACATTCTACAACAGAAATTTAAAAACAGTCAAACTAGGATTAGACATTCTAGTTTGCTGTGGATCCAAGGCATAAAGATAGTTGCACATGGATGGAAACTTGCGGAAAATCGTGAACAAAATTTTGAAGGTTTGAAATATGAAATTTTGAAGCATCCTTCTTTATTTTGTGACTCAAGTTTTGAGCTTGTTAGAGTCACTTTCTCTTCTTCATTCAGCTCTGGTTTTGAGCAGGTTAGAGCTGATCCCTTTCTTTGCCTGCTGGTTCAGATTTTGAGCATGTTGGAACCAGTTGTTTTATTTATTTGGCTCAGGTTTTGATCATATTAAAGCCAATCTTTTTCACTTCAGAGGTTCATGTTTTGAGCATGTCTGAACCTCTCCTTTCTTTCTGTTTTTTTTTTTTTTTTTTCAAACATTTTCTCTTTTTTCTTGAAACATAACACAACAATGGTATTTACAATGGAAATGGAAACTGGAAATTGGAAATCAGCAGAAGTAGTGTTTGAGCATTGTGCCATTGACAGGACCCCCAAACAGCTCTGTACCATCTAGTTCTTGTAGAAAAAATGCATTTGGGCCCACAGTGGCCTGGATGATGTAGGGACCTTGCCACAAACTATCAAACTTGCTGTGCTTTCCTTTGTCTTCTCTTCTTGAGTCCCACTTCAGAACTTTATCTCCAATTTTGAAATTAGAAGCTTTGGTTCTTTTGTCAAATAACTTCTTTATATTCTCTTGAACCTTTAGAGCTATGTTATAGACCTCTTCCCTTGTTTGCTGGAGATGAATTGTTTGGTTTATTCTCCTCACCATGATATCTTCTTCTGTCTTAATCTCTTGGACAAGTTTAATCACTGGTATTCCAAGGCTATTAGGAAACACTGCTTCTGTTCCATAGACAAGTTGATATGGTGACATGCCAATGGACTTCTTTGTTGTAAGCCTGTCAGCCCACAGGGCATGAACTAACTTGTTGTGCCATGACCTTTTGTTCTCTTCCAGCAGCTTTTTGATGATGGCCACTAGGCTCTTGTTTGATGATTCAGCTAAACCATTTCCTTGTGGGTAATAGGCAGTTGAACGACCGAGTGCTATTTGATACCTATGACAAAAGTCAACCATTTTCTGGGATCCAAAAGTAGCAGCATTATCAGTGATTATTTTCCTTGGGAAGCCAAACCGAGAGAGGATATGACCTTCTAGGAACCTAATGATGACTGAATATGTGGCATTCCTAGTAGGTATGGCCTCTATCCACTTAGTGAAGTAGTCTATGGCTGTTAAGATCCATTTGTGTTGTGCAGAAGAAGCGGGTTGAATTTCTCCTATGAAATCTAGGCCCCATTGCATAAAGGGACCCTCAACAGTGATGGGCTGTAGAGGTAGAGGTAGGAGCTTTCTTCTGCCTTCGAAAATCTGGCATTTATGGCAGGAAATTATCATCTTATGGATATCATTGAAAAGTGTAGGCCAATAGTAGCCAGCTCTGAGTATTTTGTTTTCGGTGGCTTTCCAGTTCAGATGGCCTCCACACTCTCCCTCATGGAATTGTTGTTTAATCCATTCTGCTTCAGACTCAAGAAAAAATTTAAGCAATAGGCCATTTTCATTTTTCGAGTATAAGCATTCGTTCATTATGCAATAGCTTCTGGCTTTTAGCTTTAAGAATCTGGCCTTGGTCTTTGATAGTTCAGGAGGGGCATTGAGGTGTGTAAGCACATACAGAATGCCAGAATACCAAGGAGAGCTCTGAAACTTCTCCTCAATAGTGGGATCAGGAAATCCTTGTTGCTCATCCAAGGCACCCACCGTGTTAATGTCAAGGGCTTGTAGATTTGATTCAACCATTAGTTGAGCTAAGCCCTGAATTTTGATCAGTTTTGTGGGTTTTATCTCAAGGTCATATTCTAATATCACAGCAATCCATTTTCCCCTCTTCCCATCTGGGTCTTGGGACAAAATTTCTTTAACCACTATATTTGGCACATAGGCTATGGTGTGGGAATGCAGTATGTACACCCTAAATTCTTTCAATGCCTTAACCAAAGCATAGGCCTATTTTTCCATTATGTTGAATTTCAAGGGTGCATCTCTGAGTGCTTTGCTGAAGAAAGAAATGGGTTGTTCCATTCCCTCTGATTTTTTCTGCAGTAGAACTGCAGCCACTGTATGCTCGGAGGCAAATGAAAAAATCAGAAATTCTTTTGAGAAATGAGGGCTGATTAGGACAGGGGCCTGAGTGAGTGCAAGTTTAACTGATTCAAAATATTTCTTGGCCTCAACAGTCCATTTAACTCCTACACCTTTCTTCAACATGTTTATCATATTCCTAAGGTGTTCAGCTAGATTGGGAATAAACCTCCTGAGGAAATTGATTTTCCCAATGAAGGACTGTAACTCCTTGATGTTTCTCGGGTGTGTGATTTGTAGTATTTACTCAACTCTTTGTGGGTCTACCCTAATTCCCTTCTCCTATATGATGTGGCCAAGAATTTTTCCTTCTTGTAGCCCAAATACAGTCTTTTTAGGATTCAATGACAGACCAAACCTTCTACATTTTTCAAACACTTTCCTCAGATGTTCTAGGTGTTCTTCCTCAGTCTTGGAATAGACTGTTATGTCATCCAGATAGATGACAATGAAGTGTCCTATTTAATCTTAAAAAGCTATATCCGTTGCTCTTTGGAAGGTTGCACCAGCGTTCATCAGTCCAAAGGGAATTTTAACATACATAAAGGTGCTCCATGGAGTGGTAAAGGCTATCTTGAGTTGGTCTTATGGGATTACTAAAACTTGGTTGTAACTTGAAAAACCATCCAGCAGGGAGATCCTTTTTGAGCCTACTACCCTCTGAAGGATGTGTTCCATTTTTGGCAAAGGGTAATTGTCTTTGAGTGAGGCTCTATTAATATTCTTGAAATCAATACACATCCTGATCTCCCCTGTTTTCTTTCTCACAGCCACTAGGTTTGATAACCAATCAGAGAACCTCACAAGCACAATTATGCCCGCCTCATACATCTTCTTAATCTCTTTTTCCACTACAGGCAATTTTTTTGGGTTTATTCTGTGAAGTTTTTGTCTGAAGGGTTTTTTATTCTCTTTCAAAGGTATTTTGTTCTCTTTCAAAGGTATTTTTTGTTGTATGATGTTTGTGTCATAGGCCTATAAGTCCTCATAGCTCCAAGCAAACACATCAATGAATTCCTTAAATAGGTCAATGTATTTCTTTTTCACGTTTGTAGGCAGGAACCTAGCCAATTTGATCATCTTGGGTTTAACTTCAGTGCCTATGTTGCATTCCTCCATCTCAGAGTCTGAGTGTTCTATAGTGGGATTTTTAGCTACATCATCAAAGTCAAAAAGGTCCTCTAAAGGTGCCAGACCTCGAGGTATGTTCTTATCTTTGGCCTGCAGCACCTCTACTTCTTCACTATCTGCGTTTTCACATTTTTCGTTTGGATTTCCAATATGTTCGTTTAAAGTTTTTATTTCTATGTTACAGGGTGTTTATTCCTCATCTGAGGACTCTTCACTTAGGCAGCTACTGTCAGATTTAGAGTCTGAATCAGAAAATTCAAACTCGTTTCTGCCTACCAGGAAATCTTCAATCTGATTATCGCCCTCAAAGACCTGCCAATATTTTTCATTATCCAGCACTGCAAGTCTGAATTTGGTTTGAATGATGATCTGTTGGTCACTGGGAGATTTATGATATGAACTAGCCATGCAGGCTAATCCATTCGCAATTGCATTCTGACTCCTAGGGACAAACACCAGCTCGTATTCTACAAAGGTTTTCAATAAATCTAGAGTGTCATTCCTGTATGCTCTCAGGCTGGGGTGTTTTGCTGTGTATTTACCATTCACCTGTTTAATGATTAGCTCAGAGTCCCCACGCACAGTTATCCTACGGGCTCCTAATTTTCTCAACAGGTTTAAGCCTAGGATAAGAGCCTCGTACTCTGCAATGTTGTTTGTACATTTGAAGTGCAGGTTGCAGGCATGGCTCTCTACGTAGTCACTCCCTGTGTTATGTATCCACACTCCTGCCCCAACAGTTCTTTTGGTGCATGACCCATCGAAATTCATTTCCCATAAGGTTTCATTCTCGGGTTTACCATTGTTTCGTTCTTGATGTGGTGTATGAGTTTGCAGAGAGTAACTAATCAGTTGACTGCATTCTATTTCTGGTTTACTTTGAGTTTTCGTTCCAGTGCACTGTTCAAAGTTTTCTACGTCTTTCTACTCCGAGTCTAGAGTAGCCATTATGTTAAATTCCATGGGCTCTATTTCCTTGTTTGTATCTCTGATTTTGCATCCTGACTCCTCCAAAGATCCATCATTGCAAAGAATGAAGGAGTCAAGATCTGTGTGTACAGAGTATAAAGGTGAATTTTCAGGCTTTTCGGGGCTACTAACCAAGAATTTCATTTGTGCCTCCCTGTACAGTCTTCTAAGTTGGCTAAAAACAGGAATTATGGCATAAGCCCCATCCATTTGCATTGTTCCTTGCAGCTTGGCTCCCCATGACCTTGACAGCAACATACCATACTTAGGTGGCACATCTGCCACCACAACATCCATGACCATACATTTTGCTGGAATCTGGGTAAGGCTTACACACAGGTCTTTGATTAGGCCCAGACATTTTACTTTGCTAGAGTCAAATGAATATAAATCTTTATAGGGTCGGGTTACATCTAGGCCTAATCTTTCCATGACTACTTTAGGCATCAAGTTGTGTGAGGCACCAGATTCATGCATTGCATTATGAAGGATCTTATCATGGATATTGAGATTGATATAAAAAGGTGGCACTACCCCTCCTGAAACTTTCCTTCTATCTTTGGACCAAACAGAAGGGTCGGTTGATCATCATTCAAATTAACAGTGTCACTGTTCTCACCTAAATTTAATGCTTTCAAAATCTGGCCTTTATATACATCCTGAGTGGCCAGCTCAGAGAGTGGGACAAAGATTTTAATTTTTTCAATCTCACTCTCCAAATTGAAAGTGGACTGACTCTTTGGAATGTTCAAATCTGTTTTGTTAACCACTATCCTAGTGGTTGAATCAGTGTGTTGATTCTCGCTATGCACAGTATTGGAAACTATTTTATTAGGAGTGCTAACGGCAGTGCTAGTGCTACTAGTTGGTTGGCTTTGTTTCTCAATGTTTTGGTTGTCCCTTTCTTTGTTCTTTCTAGAACTCTCGGCTGCTAATTTGTTACTTTCAGCAGTTACTTTAGAAGTTTTCTCAGGCCTTTTCTTGATGGTAACCTCAGAATCTTTTGTTTTGGAATTTTCTAGGCTCTTTTTGCTTCTAAGTTCATATTGTTCTCTGACCTACATTATGGAATTTTCAAATCCTAGCCTATAATCCTCAGATTCTAATCCTTCCTCATCCCAATATGAGGGTGAGGGCTGATCTTCCTCTGCGTAACAGTTGTGGATTGAATTTTCTGTTTCAAACATGTTTATTGTATTTCCCTCAGACTCTTCTATGATCCCCTCATCTTCATCGAGAAAGTTCTCTTGGAATGGGGGAATAACTTGCTAATCTGATTCTCTTTGTCTAGTGGGAGTGGTGTTGTTTCTTCTAAAGTTCTGGTTCTGGTTATGATTTTTATTTATGTTCTGATTACTAACTGTGACAACCATTTTTTCCATCATTTGTTGTAGCTTTTCCATGTTTTTGGATATGCGGTCATAATTCGGGTCAGATGTGGAAGCTACATTGTCATCTCTATATGCTACCCTTTTCTCAGCTCTCAATCTTGTTTTTTTCTTAATCAAATTTGCCTCTACACTCACTGATCCTTTTTTCATGCCTTCCAATGTGTTGTAATCCCTCTCCCTAAGCTGGTAGGCCATATCAGCATCCAAGCCTTCAGGGTATTTCACTAGAACCATACCTTGGGGAGGCTTCATGTGTGGTGGAAGAGCATTATAAACGCTGTTAAACCTTGTAGAGTAGTCCTGGACACTCTCTCCTACGTTTCTTTTCAGGTTCTTGTATTCTACTAGGATTTGGAGAGGGTTGTCCTTAACTTCCCATTTGTTCATGAAAGTCTGATACAAAGCAGGGAGGTCTTGGATACTGTTAGGAGGTAGGCTTTTGAACCATTTCTTCACATCACCTCCTAAGCTCTGGTCAAAGATTATAATTTTTACTATATCATCATCTATCTCCATGTAGTCAACAGAATCGTCCATCCTATCTACATGGTGTTGAGCTGTGGTAGACTCTTTTGCAGTGAAGTGTGGGATCTGACTGATAATCATTGGGTAAGGGCACTAGAGGCTGAGGTAAAACTAGTGGCGCATACTAAGCTGCCATGATGATTTTTTGGTGAGGTAGAGGGTTAGCTTGAGCAGCTAGTATGTGGATGACAGGGATACTAGGACCAGCAGAAGCTTGTTGGGCAGATTTAGGGTGGCAGAGCCCCAAGTTTTGAATGAAGTGAATATCAGGAGGTGTAGAAGGAGGGGTCTCTCTGTCCCTAAGTTGTTTACCACTTTGATATGGTGGACCAGAAAATTCAAGGTCTGACTGGTCTAGGACACTGAATGACCTAGTTTTTGGTAAACTGTTTTGAGTGCCTAGGTCAAAAAATGGGTCTAATAGAGCTGTAAAATCTTCTGGTGTAGAGTTAGCTCTATGGATGTGGCTAGAAATGGTTGGTCTTATAGGAGCAGGAGATCTCTTGAGGATTCTCTCAGGGTTGTCAACTATTTCAGGGGGGTTTGGGTTAGGGTAAGCTCTTGTGTGAATGGGTCTTGAAACCATAACGTTGTTCTCTAACCAAGCAGCTTAACCCTACTCGTTCCTTCTATTGTAGCTGATGTTGTTATGGAGGCTCTGGTCTCCCAGTGGAGTCTAATGTGAACCAAGATAATCAGTAGGCCTACTGATCACCAGTGGAGTATTTAAATCGTTTAGGAATTATGGAGTCGCCAGGTGGAAGGTTTAGGATGCTTCTGGGGGTACATTGTCCACCACAGTGCTTATGAGATATCCCTTTCCAAGGGTATTTTCAAAACACAGCAAAGTCTAACCAGAGATTGACTGGGAGGGCTTTTACCAGATATGTCACCTTTGAAAGAGTGTGAGACCTGGAGGCTACTTGGCCCTTTCCAGACTCTGTCTAAGAGTGTGGGGGAACACAACAAATGGTGTAGAGGTTGATCTGTGAATAAGAATGTTTAACTTCCAACCTAACCAGAGATTATAGGTTTCTGAGGTTCTTATGATGTATTAAGGTGAAAAGTACTCAGAATGTCCCCAGTGGAGTCGCCATTATGTGGTGACGACAATGGGAGACAGACAAATGTTATCAATTATCGGCTCTTAGATATTCCCCAGTGGAGTCGCCATTATGTTGGGGTTCCCATGTTTTGGCCAGATTGGCAAGACCAAAAGATGAGACAACATCATAACCACTTTTAGACCTCAGGATCTAGCCCTCCTGGGTCCAGAGAGGGATCTCTCTATGATTGTAAGAGGTATGTGTCTTAGAAATTCAAAGGTTACAATATTAGGCTAGTTCTAGGCTCGGGGTTTGTTTGTTTGGTTGTTGGGAATCAGGAAAGAAGGGTTCAATATAAGACAAGGATGAGCAAAGAGGATTTTAGGAAGAGGAGAGATATTCCAGGGAACATTCAAGATCATTGGGCAATGGAGTCAGGAAAGGGTTTACTTGCTATTCAATGTGCAGGCTTTCAGTTGGGCTAGTCATCCAAAGCATTGGATCTTAAAGATGATTGTGTGATATGAAATGGTAAGAGAGGAGGACACAACAAGATTTAGAACACAAAGTTAAAGACCTGAGATCAAAGAGAGACTTTGAACTCTCAATGCTTCAGCCTCCAGCTTGAGGGATCTTAGAAAGGTTCAATCAATTGAAAAGGATCCTAGTGAGATAGAGACAGAGTTCTAGACCTCCCAGTGTTCCCAATTCGTTCAATTAAATCCTGACAATAACATCTAAGAACAAATTCATTTAATTCATACATCAGCTAGCAGGAAATGACATCCACTGCACTGGTTAAATTAACTGAAATCAACCCTTAGATAACACATTTAGAAGAAAACATCAAAGGAAAGGAGAGCAGAAACATAGGGTACCTAACAAGGGTAAATCCTATGCCAGATTTCTGATGCAAGCCAGTAGAAACGAAATGAAATGAATTACAAGTTAAAACAAATACAGAGACAAAAAAACATCACCGTTGCTTTAGATCAGGATCCAAAGAAATGTGCTTGTCATATTAAAAAGAAATACCAGTCAAGTACAACATTACCAATTGCTGGATATTCAGTTTGAAAACATATTCTTCAGCCTATCTTACAACTTTACACAGAGACTATGTCTCAAAATAAACAGCTTGCAATTTCTCTGATAACCGATCAACAACCTTTACAATGAGTTCTTTCATGAATTTATAGCTCAAGTGGAGCAGAGAAGGTAGGTGAAAACTAAATGCAGCATTAAAACTCGTAAGAGGAAGAGGGACGAGGCCTTGTTCTGCTTTAAATTCTGAGCATTTATCTCTGGTACTCTTTGGATGAAAGAGTGGCCTTCGTCAGGCTTCCATTTACTCCAGGTATGTCTATGATGTACTCTGCTGCAGCATTTTGTAGTACTTCTGGTGAACTAAACAAAAAGGTAGGATAATGATGCTAAGGTCTGCCATACTGTGTAACAAATGCTTATGATAGCATAGGACTATTGTCAGGGCTGGAATTTCCTCAGAAACATGGTATAGAATGGAGATAGTACAGGCACTTCGTCCTTTGTGGAAAGGACATACTACTGATGTGAAACCCTGATAGATTTGTTTTCTACACACTGGGCCTTCCATGCGATCCATGATGTCTTTGAACTGGTACCTTGGCCTTCTAAATCCCTGAAAAAGGCTCAAAAATCTTCCATTACGTGCCTTGAACTTTCTACTGTTCCAGTACTGTCTTTGTTTGTGCAATATGAGCTTTAATGGCACCGGAGAGGTTTTGCAGAGTTTGAACTCTGTCCTTTGATGAAATTTACGTTGCAAACACCTTTCCGGACATTTTCCTGTAATATCAGGCTCTAAATTCATCTCCTTCTGTGCACTGTGCCTTTACAATAGTGCATATGAATCATGGAGTTTTCCGCCTGCCTATAACCATGCAAAACACGAAAACAAATTAAGAAAACCATGCATTGGGGATGGTGAATGCAGCGGGGTCGACGAGAATGGTCGTGCAGACCGGTGGGATGGAAAAATAGCACAGGAGCATGTTGGAAAATGCAGTACACAATGGAAGATGGTCACGGTGAAAGTTGGCAGAACGCAGAAGATTTAATTTCGAAGACCTGACACTTTGAACGAAATATATAGGGAACAGATGAAAACATGATGAAAACACGTGGACTGGTAAGGTGGCGGGACCGGGCGATGGCAGGGCTGACTTTAAATCTGGACCGTCCGATCTTAGGAGGAGATCGATGGCTGGAAATGTATCGGGGGGCGATTGGACAGTGGGCCAGGGGTACGGTTGCCTTGGTTTAACTCTTGTGCACCTTCGCGGCACGATGATCGTTGGATGGACGATCGCAGATCGGGCGGTGTATAGCGATATCGCGCTGAGGAAAACGACGAACTTTAACATGCGATGGGGGGGGCGATTTTCAAAACAGTGCTCGGGACACGTGGCATGCGATGAATGGAATCACTGTGAAATGGGAAATACCGCTCAACCTCCAAACGCGGTGCGATAGAAACTGACGGTTTTGCACAGTACTCGAGCGTGGGGACCACGGCGTGGCGCTGACTGTGAAGACCGTCCGATCTAAACAGATCGATGGCTGATAATGCGCCCGATACAGATCTGTGATAAGCGCCTTCCACCTTGGTGCCTGGTCTTGGTGCTGGGTCATGTGGCGAAAAAGGGTGAGGGGCTAGGGCCGAAAAGTGCTAAGCCCAATTATATGGAAAATATGGTTTTTGGCCCATTTTAGTGCATTTCAAGGCTAGGAAAAGGTAACGATAGAGGGGATAAGGGGAAAGCGGGCCAAACGAGGGGTGTATGTAGGGATTTTGGGAGGATTTAGGGGGTAAGAGGGGAATTTTGACAATGGGAAAAGGGATGAAATGGAGCAGTCTGCAGAGGTACAAGGGAAAATAAGGGCCTTTTGGAGCACAATTTTTCATCATCAGTGAGGCTTATTGACTCAAGAACAATAGAGGGAAACAATCAAAAGGCAGGGGACATGAAGAGGCTTCAAGGATGATTTTTTTTCAAGAGAAATTCATTCCTTGAAGGCTCATAAACAAATTAGCCCCTTGCTTTCTTGTCAAGGAATTTGTAGGGGGATAACAGATTTCATTTTGGATTAGAATATTTTACCATGTTAACCACAAAAAAGTATACAAAGGAGGAGCAATGAATGATATAATTTTCTCGACCGATGGTGGATGTAGATACATATACTATATTTAGATTACAAGAAAATTCATAATGTTCGAATCGATGGAACCAATCACATAATCGGCATGGGGTCCTAACTTAGGATTGAATTGATGTGTTTTTAGTCTTGGTGCTTCAAACAAATATCATAGAGGACACTAGATTGAGAATAGATTAAATCAGTTTGCTCGACTCTAAAAATTGCTTAGTCCTGATTGTACACTATGGAAAGAGAGACATATTTAGAAATCAAAGGAAATAATGACTTAAGAAACCACTCCAAGAGAAACTGGTCAGGGATCTCATCTTTATTGGTATGTTTTTTTCTCCACCACTGTTGAATGTGGTTAGAGACATGTTATTAAAGGTGAAGCCTTCACATGCAGTCAGTTTGGACTACATCATGAGAACAAAAAGAACATACACGTGATACACAAAGAAGAACAAAAATTGGAAAGTAATTCCAACAAATTTTCTAATGGTCTAAATGTGTATTTATACATAATATATGTGGTTAGAACATTTTCACCCACTCTAATTTACCCTCTATTACTCACACTTTTACTTATTATGTATGATGACTTACAATGGACTAAGAGGCTTATACAACATCTCCCACACCCTCAATGACTTTCTCATCCCAAGTAAGGATGAAACAATGTTTTGGACCTATATTTATTGTATAATTATCCTTACTATACATTATCCATGCATACTAGTCTATATAGGTAACTCAGCCACAATAACTACTAGTTCGACATGAAGATGCACGTATACAAGGCTTATTCTGACTTCTACATGTTTGGTGGAAACTTATTACGTGCCTCATCTCTTCACATTATTTGAAGTGATCTTTCTATATTAGATGAAATACTATTCCCACTAGGAATCATTGGGAAAATCCTCTCCAATCCGGGGGCATCTCTTGCGTTTATATGAAAGAGTGCAGTGTGTATCACCACTCCTAGGAGTTCCTCATTCATATATAAAATTAGTGAAGTCTATAACATTAAGCCACCTAATCCTTATCACTTTCACAACCCAAGAAACATTTTAGAACTTTCATATTGGGGGGATACAATCAGTTCAACTATTCTTTTGTGATCATCTTGTCATTTTAGTGCTTTATCTATATGTTCAACCTATCTGGTCTCATTCTTGACTGCATTATTTTTCTTCTCACCCACTGTAAGTATTTATATCAAAGAATTATTTCTTCTCATCTCAGATGTTCTATGAATTTTTTTGTTGCTTATATGCTCTAAATTTTTTTGCATGCTAATATTTAAGATGCTCTATTGTCATTGTTCTTATTACTATATTTAGACTCTAATTAATGTTAATGTGTTGCTGCATTATAAAATGTGTATAAATAATGGTTTGGTTGATTGATTTCTGCTTACAAATGATTTCTTGGAATTTGAATTTAAATTTATGAAGGATAAAATTGACTTAACTAATACATACTATTTTTTGTTTCCCACCGATATTTTCACAATAAGTGTCAACTTGATATCAAAAAATTTCACCAAGAGGTTTATCTCATCAACAAAAAATTGATTTTATTTACAAAGGTGGAGAAGATTACCTACCTTGAACAAGGCTCACGCTTCACCCTTCCCTTACTTATGACTCCAATATTTGACTAAAATTCTTGGTCACTTGACATAATTATAGACTGTAACCTCCATGGCATACAATACATAAGAATCATTTATTTCATAATTTTTTATACATGTAAATTTATTCAAATGATCTTTAATGCAACATCATTACAAGAATATTCATAATCATAAGCATTTGCAGGTTTTGTTTTCCACCAACCTTCAGCCTATTCTCTTTGAATCTCTCCACTAATGCTCTATACTTGCATTTTTCGATTACATATTACAATAAAATCACAAAAGTTTAACTTATTATCCCGATACTAGCATGTTGGTATTATTACACCATGATCATTCCTCAACCGACCATAATGAATTCATTGTCAATGCCAGTAAGAACAAGACTAGTCGATACACAATGTGTAAAAAATCTTCATCAATTATAATCCTTTTGTATTTTTATTCACATGCTCCACATTCTCAACAACTTATGCAATATTCTAGATGTGAATAATAACAAAACAACCATTACATGTATTTAGCCAAGGTATATTATAATGAAATTCATGATTATCAAATCATCCTCATAGATGAGTTGCATCAAAGTCAACTCACTTGCTTCATCCAGTTGGCCTTGCTAGTTGGTCCAAGTCAACTAGTAATTGGAAGTCATTTCCATCAATTGGTTTACTCAGTTTTTCCTACAAGTCACACAAGTCAACTAAGTGAACAAGTTCATGAAGTTTTTGCAAAATCCACTACCTTAAGTCAACTTGGTTGAAATTTTACACATTTAGTTCTTCATCAACTTTCAACTAGGCTATTTTGACTCAACAGAAAAAAATCAACAACAGTTTTGTTGAGATTCTATATAGATGAATGAGTACAACACGATCCTAAATCCCAGGTAGTAAGAAAAACCTCCTTCCAATTTCCTCTATCCCAAGCCTCTAAGGACCAACTCCAACAATTATTGTCTCTGGTATAGAGGATAATGAAGGTTTTAACTGTGTGCAGAAATTATGTGCAAACGAATTCTGAAAAATAGAAAATAAACAATAGCGAGAGCATAAAACATAAAACAAATATACACAGATATTTTTCCCCTAAATCCCAAATCAGGACTACCAACTTGATTTTTCATTATATTCCTTTTAGTGTTACAACACATATATATACATTATGAAGCATTCATAAACCCCAATCCATTAACCTAAGATTAGAACATAATCGTAGTTCCCTTGACCGGATCTACAAAATACGAGGGGAAGAAAACCATCATGCCCCAAAACCATGTGCAAACCAATGCACAAACCCATACATGGGTCCACCCACCTAAAATAGGGTCCAATTTGTTTTTCTCAAGGCATTTCTCCGGACCCCGTGCAAGGGGCTACCTGCCCTTGCAAACCCTTGGACAGGGGGGTTTATGCCCCCCCTATGACCCCCTCATTAAGCCCAGTGCAACAAATAGGGAGGGGCTATCGCCCCCCCTCTGACCTGCCCATGCATGTGACTATTCATGGAAAGAATATAACACACGCCCAACATTCTCCCACTTGTTGTGTTCTTTCCACAAGGGGCCACAAGAGAGCTTAGTCATTATTCTAGCCCTGCAACACCCATTTTTTCTATACACCAAAAGAACTTCTAAGTGCTCACAGAATTCATCAATGCATCTGCAACATTCTTCAAAGTGTCCACCTTTACCAGCAACACCTTTTTATCCTCAAACATATCTCTCACATAGTGATATTGAACATCAATGTGATTTGTCTTTGAATGATAATCAAGGTTCTTAGCCAAGAAAATTTCACTTTGGCTATCACAGTCTATCCGTATAGCTCACTACACCAACCCCATACTCGAACACAATATCTGCAACCAAAATTCTTCCTTTCTTGCATGAGTGGTTTCCATGTATTCTGCCTCTGTAGTTGAAAGAGCCACTATAGATTGTCTTTTACTCATCCAACCAACTGCACCACCAAATAGGCTAAACACTTATCCAGGTGTAGATCTTCTTTGGTCCAGATCTCCAACCTTGTCTACATCAATAAAACCACAGATTTCCAAAAATCTGTCGAATCCTGGTCTTCCCTGGTAGCACAAACCATAATCACTAGTGCCAAAAAAATATTTGAAAACCTACTTCACAGTTGTCCAATGCTACTTCCTAGTTTTGACATAAACCTACTCAATACTCCCACTACATGTGCAATGTGTGGTTTAGTACAAACCATTGTATGCATCAAGCTACCCACCGCACTTGCATACGGAGCATGAGACATATCCTCCTCTTCTTCTTGTGTCTTGGGACACTGTTCAACAGATAGATTTACACCTACATGAATAGAAACCTTCACTGATTTACTATATTTCATATTGAAACTCTGCAATATTGTCTTGGCATACTTCCTTTGGTTTAACCAGAGCTTCCTCTTTTCCTAATCTCTCTTAATTCATGCTCAAAATATAGTTTGTAGCACCAAAATCCTTCAAGTCGAATTTGGAGAACAATTGGGTCTTTAAATATTGGATAATTTCTTTGTCATTTCCAACCAACAACATATCATCCACATACAAGAAAAAATAAATAACACGGTCACCAATCAATTTAAAATACACATAATGATCCTCTTTGCTTCTGGTGAAGCCAAGTCCCCACATATAAGTATCAAATTTCTGATACCGCATCCTTGGTGATTGTTTTAACCCATACAGATACTTTTTTAACCTGCATACCAGTTCTTTCTTACCCTTCACCATAAAGCCTTTAGGTTGCTTCATGTAGATATCCTCTTCCAGATACCTATGAGGAAATTTGTCTTCAAATCCATTTGTTCTACCTCAAAATCAAATGCAAAAACAAAAGATAAAAGTAATCTAATAGAAGTAACCTTGGCAATAAGAAAAAAATATCGCCAAAATAAATTCTTGACACTTGGGAATAACCTTTTTCTACCAACCGAGCTTTGTATTTCTCCACCTTGCCTTCTACATTCATATTCTTCTTAAACACCCATTTTCTCCTGATGGGATTCCTTCTAGTGGACAACTCCACCAGATCCCATGCCTCATTTTTGTGCAAGGATGCCATTTCTTCAACCATGGCCTCCTTCCAAAATTTTCCATCCTCTGAATCCACTACCTCCTTGACAGTTTTGGGTTAGTGATATTTAAAGAAAAATTTGAACAAAAATTAGATGGACTATACCTTTCTGGTTGCCTTCTTTTGCGAACTGATCTTCCCACAGCTGGAGTTTGTGGCTCTTCCTCTTCTGAATCTTGTTTTGTTGTAGAGTCTGATTCATCCTACTTTAGCTCAAGCGTTATCTTCTCATGTTCCTTCAGTAGGACTTCATGTTTAAAAACATATTTCACCTCTCTAAACACCACATCTCGATTGTACATAACCTTCCTTGTTTCTGGGTTCCAAAGCTTGTAACATTTTAAACCATCCTTATACCAAATAAAGATGCACCTTTCATATTTATTATCGAACTTGGTCCTTTTTTCCTTTGGAACATGTACATATGAATCACATCCAAATATCCTCAGATGTGAAAGAAAGGGTTTATTACTAGTCCATACCTCATGTGGAGTCTTATACTCCAACGTTGATGAAGGTGATCTATTAACTAGGTAACATGCAGTCTCTATTGCCTTTACCCATAATTCCTATCCTAACTCGGTACCACTGAGCATGCTTCTTTCCTTCTCAATCAGCATTTTGTTCATTCTTTCAACAAATCCATTTTGTTGAGGTGTGTATGGAGTAGTCTTATGTCATACTATACCACACTTCTTACAAAAATCTTCAAATTCCTTCTTGCAGAACTCTCGACTATTATCTGTCCTCAACACCTTTATCTTCTTCTCTGTCTCGTTTTCCACCAGAGCCTTAAATTCTTTAAATATGTCAAAGACTTAATATTTATTCCTCAAGAAATATATCCATTTATTCCTTGAGAAATCATCTATGAATGAAACATAGTACACAAAATTTCCTGTGATGGAATCGACACAGGTAAAAAAAACATTATTGTGCACAAGCTCTAATACCTTGTTCGCCCTCTTAGCACCATAAGGAAAACTCACCCAATTTTTCTTCCCATATACACAATGTTCACAGAAATTGAAATCTAGAGAGAAATTAGACATACCTTCTACCATAACAATATCATGAAGTATCTGAAGGCCCTTCTCTCGAATATGTCCAAGCCTTTGATGCCATATCATGGTATTTTCTCCAGAGACCGCTAGGTTTTCTACTCCACTTTCAAGAACCACAAAACTGTTGAACCCATCAATAATAGTGCTACCCTAAAGATTTTACAGAGTTCCAATCTGAACTCCCCGCATTAATACTAGTGATCCCCGAACCATCTTGCAGGTATCTTTATCGAACATTGTTTTTACACTTGCATCATCCATCTTGCTTACAAAAATCAGATTTATGGCCAACGCAGGAATATGCAGAACACCATGAAGTGATCCGGATTTATGTAGAAACACAACAGAATAAACATAGAACCATAAATACAGAGATGCAGTGGAAATAACACTTCATTTCATTAATATCAAAGAACTGAAATTTGCTTACAGACAGAATGGAAATAAAACTAGCTAGGGCGCTAGTAGCTATCTTTGAGGAGAGATGTGGCGGCTACAGGCCTCTGAACTGAGTTACAATGAGGCTCGAGGGCCTATTTGTTATTGATAAACAATGGAGAACCTTAAACATCCAAAAACCTAACCCTAGGAGATGAAGCGCCAAAACTATGGGCCCCATTTGGGTAAATTGGTGTTTCAACTTCCCAGGGACGTAACTTTGGCATACTATCTTCGTTTGACGCACATGATACATCATTAGAAAGCTCTATCCGAGGAATACAACTTTTACCAAGAATATCATTTTGGAACAGAATAATATTCGCTGGAGGCGCGATGCCCAAAAAACGTCGTTTAGGGCCTCAAAACGGCTCCGGAAGTTCAGGACCCGAAAAACTACTAAAAATAGTAAGTTATGCCGAAACTGAAAAACTGAAAGAGATAATGGTGGGGGCCCAAGTGGAATAGGCGAGTGGCCACCAATATCCACCTATATCATTCCTCCCCCCTTAGGAAGCAATGGTCCCCATTGCGTTAAGTTCCTCCATGAGATGAGGAAATTTCTGCTGAACTTGGTCCCTGGTGAACCACTTTCCTTGGTGCAGGAGCTGGCCAGCTTTGACAACCTGATACAGTTGGATCTTCTGTTGGCGAGTGTTCTTGATTTGCATGCCCATGATACAATCTTTGGTGGCCTATTCCATGCAGTCTGGGTTTAACTCTATTGGGGTGAGTTGTTCTACAATGTCCGAGGTATCCAGTAGAGGTGGGAAGTAAGGACGAAGGCGATCCACATTGAAGACTGGGTGCAGACCAAGGAATGGAGGAATACTAAGCTCGAAGGCATTTTTCCCTACAGCCTTGGTGATGGTGTACGGCGCGTATCAGAGCGGGCGAAGCTTGCGTTGGGGTCCAGTGAGGCGCTCCTTCTGCAAATGTAGCCATACTTTGTCGCCCACCTGGAAGTTGTGTGGCACCCGGTGTTGATCATGGCGTTGCTTGTACTTCGCATTGGCTCTGTCCAATATATCATGAACCTGTTGGCGGATGTGTTGAATGCACTCGATGAAGCTACTTGCTTTGTCAACTTCAGACTGGACATGAGCTGAATCGGCCTGAGCAGCTGCAAATGGCATGGCTACGTCAATGGGACATAGTGGCTGGAATCCCAAGCCCACCTGAAAGGGGCTATGGCCAATTGAAATGTGGAGAGCCCTGTTATAACTATGTTGTACATATGGGAGGCTCTCATCCCATGTGCATGGATGCTTTGAATTGTACATGCGCAGAATGTGTACAATCATTCTGTTGACGACCTCTGTCTGGCCATCTGTTTGGGGATGGAAAGCTGTGGACTTGGTGAGCTTTGTGTCCAACATTGACCAGAGGCTGGACCAAAATGTGCTGAGGAACCTGCTATCTCGATCTGATATGATAGACTGTGGGATCCCAAAGTGCACCCACACTCGTTCAAAGAAGAGTTTAGCAGTGGCTTCTGCTGTGATATTCTTTTTACAGGCCGCCATGATGGCCATCTTCGAGAATCTGTCAACGACCACGAAAACACAGTCATTTCCATTCTCAGTAGAAGGCAGGCCCGACATGTAATCCATGGAGATGGATTCCCACGGTCGACTAGGGGTAGGTAGTGGAGTATATAGGCCTTGCTTCTTGATGGTCGGTTTGGCAATGGCACAAGCAGTGCAGGATCTGATGTGCTTCTCGACATCCTTTCGAAGGTTCGACCAATAGAAATACTTCTGTAGTATTGCTACTGTTTTCTCGACCCCGAAATGCCCAGCGACTCGACTGTAGTGTGCTTCCCATATCATCTTGGCACGCTCGCTTGAAGGAAAAAAAAGGTGTCCCAGGTGACATAAAAGTGCATCTTGGAGGTGAAAATTTGGAACTTGCATGCCCCCCAAGAGTGCCTTGTAAGTGTGGTTGAATTCTGGGTCACTCTCATAGAGAAGCGGCCAATCAGAAGTCTCGTGCCCACAAGAGTTGAGCATGGCGGTGAGCGCCATGATCGGTGGTCGGCTGAGGCAGTCTGCAACATTATTGGTGCTACCCTTCTTGTATTTGATTTTCAAATGAAAATGTTGCAGATATGTGGACCACTTCTGATGGCGATCATTCTGCAACTTCCCTTGTGTCTGTATGAACTGCAGGGGCCGGTGGTCTGTGTGGATGATTGTTTCCTTCCCCAAAATGTAATGCTTCCATTATCGACAGGATTGCACAATGGAATACATTTCTTTGTCATAGGTGGGATACTTGCGAACTGTCTCAGACAATGTCTCACTGTAATATGCCACTGGATGTCCCTGTTGAGTAAGAACTGCCCCAATAGCATAGTCAGAGGCATATGTCTTGATCTCAAATGGCTGTTGCAAGTCTGGTAATGTGAGCACTGGGGCAGAACAGAGGAAATTTTTCAATTATGTGAACGCCTTCTGTTGATTTTCCTGTTAGCGCTCAAATCTGCCTCAGGCTGAGGAAGGCAAAACTCGAGGCAACATCAAACCAAGCTTAGCCTCGTAGCTAGCCCTACGAGGACAGGAGAGGGCTCTCTCTGGGTCTATCTCGGCAAAATATCTTCAACAGGGCTGAGATGACTTATAATAGGAACTGATTTTAGGCTAGTAAATAGATATGGAAAGGGGTTTTTAATAAATGATTGGGTTTTCTGGGCTGCATGGGGCAAAGACAGCAAGAGCAGAGATTTAATCAAAGGCACAGATTATTCCATAAGGCAAGATAGGCAAGAGCTTAAGCATCCAAACTGAAATTATATGGAATGGAAGGACTGTTAAGAAAGCTGAAAGGGGCATTAATGTATGAATCCCTTTCAGAAAGAGGAAAAAACACAAAACATGAATGCTTCTCCAGGGCAAAGAAGTAAGCTGAATTTTACCCTTCTCACTCAGAAAAATTCAAATTGGAAACGATTATAAAATGAAATGTAAACATAACAAGGAACATATGAAACAGAGAAAAACATATGCCAAATTCATACCACAGGGATCTTATGAAACAGAGCTGCCACTTTAAATTATTTCTCTGTCAAAGCTGTACAATGAAGCTATGTTATCTCTCCTCACACCTCTGCCGGAACTCTCCCTTAACCTGCTTTATCACCAACTCTGAATCACCATAGACTGCAATCCTTTTCGCTTTCAGCTTTCTAAGAATCTTAAGGCCAGCAATTAGAGCCTCATATTCTGCTTCATTATTAGAACAGTCAAATGCTAGCTTGTAGGAACACACTCTCACATTGCTTGGAACCTTATCCGGAGTGGAAAATGGACTACGAATCCAAACACCAATTCCAGCACCGTCACTACCCACTACGCCATCAAAATCCATGGTCCAAAGACCATCTTCATCGTCCTCTAAATGCTGAAATTGCGCCAGCTCTGTTTTTCCTGTTTGCTGCCCATTGTCTTTAGTTGATTGCTCCACAGTAGCTTGCTTTTCTCTTCTTTCCTTTTGCAGAACTTCTCTAAAATTCTCAGTGATTTCTGGTATATCTTCTGCCTGAACTAATTGACTATCTATATCATTAAAACTATCAGCAAGCAACACAAACGACTCTAAGTCGGTATGTACATAATTTACAGGATGATTGATTAGTTTCTCCTTGCTGGTTATCATGTATTTCATCTTCTGCTCTCGATATAAAATTCTCATTTGACCGAAGACTGGAATTGTTGCATAAGAGAAATCTAACTGTAGTGTACCTTTCAACTTCGCCCCCAAAGATCTTGAAAGGAGCATCCCAAATCACGGAGGAATGTCCGCCACAACCACATCCATCAAGACATTCTTCGCTGGAATTTGATCTAAGCTTACAACCAAATCTTTGATGAGTCCTATACACCTCACACGGCTAGAATCAAATGAATACAAATCATGGTATTTTCTTGTAATGTCTAGTCCCAACTTTTCCATGATCGCCTTTGGCATCAGATTGTGCGAAGCACCCGAATCGAACATGGCATTGTGCAATACATATTCATGCAACCTAAAACTGATATAAAAGGGAGGAACATCACTGTCAGGGGACTCACCATCTAATGCAGGCCCGAAAATCAATTCTGGCTGATCATCTTCAACATTTACCGTGTCAAACATTGGATCAAAATTCAGAATTTTGGAGACTTGACCGCGGTAGCTGTTGTTCTTCATGATTTCTGTCAAAGGAATAGATATTTTTAATTTGGAAATTTCATTTTTCAAACTAAATATTGAAACTCTTTCAACTTCTTTGACCAGAACTTCCTTCTTTTCAGCCTTATCCTTCATTATAGTTGACTGATTTACCTTTTCTACTGATGATGGTTTACTAGCTGCGGGATCAATTGTCTCTTTTCCTTTCTTCTGTGGTATAGGTGAATCCGTCTTCGGTGCTGAAGCCTCTTTTCTTTTCTGAATTGGATTTTATGGGCACATCTCAGTTTCTCAATGAGTATTGCTTCTGTTGAGCGGACAAAGCATTTAGATATCCTCTTTGGTAATCATCTGATTCTTCCTCTAAATCTGCATCATTTGCTAAGATGAAATCCTCATCTTTCTGTGCAGCTGAACTTTCTCCATATTCTTCATCCTCAGTAATGTAAATAGGCAAATCGTCGGGAGTAAAGAAATGGTTTTTCTCACCTACTACATCATCATCATCGTCTGAATCTTGACTCACAAAATTCTGCAAAAGAGGAGTTTTAATCTGCTGCTGGGCTGCCGGCTCTTGTGCTCTCTGTTCACGCTGCTTAATTCTGAACTGTGGCTGCTGCTGGCCATGGTAGTTTGGATTACGAATCTGCGTTTCTGGTTTATCAAGGTTCATTCTTTTGAAAAAAAATTCCATCTCACGAAGCCAGGGCGGTTCTGATGATGCAGATGTGGAAGGCTCTTCTTTTATAGTCACTCTTTTCTCTACTTTCAACCGGGCTCTCTTATCATTCAGATTCACCTCAACACTAACAGCAATCTTCTGCATATCTTCTAAGGTAGGCGGATCTCTGTCACGTAGCGAATAAGCCCTCTCCGGATCAAAACCATCCGGGAATTTAAGAAGAGCTGACTTTTTAGACGGTCTTAAGTCATCTGGAATTGCATTATACACTGTATTGAATATGATAATATAATCCTGAACGGACTCACCAGGATTACGCTTGATGCTAGTATACTCTGAAGTGATCTGCAGCGGATCCTTTTTCATCTCCCATCGATCTAAAAACTAATCCTAAAGTTCCTGTAATGTGTTGATACTTCTGGCCTGTAAAGCTCTGAACCATTTACGAACCTCTCCTCCAAAGGTCTGGGCAAACAATCTCATCGAAACATTTTCTGCATCAACTTCATGCAGGTCCAAAAATTCTGTCATTCGAACAATATGCTGCTGAGCGGATATACTCTGTGGTGTGCCATCGAATATAGGAATCTTGCTCTGATAATCAGCAGGCATGGGATCCAAATTTGCAGGTAAAGCAAGAGGTGCAAACCTCGCAGCCATGGCTCTCGGCGGATTTATAATCTGCTGTCTCGGAGAAATAGGAGGAATGGGAGCAGTAGGTGAACGAGGTGTATGCGGTGGTGACGGAGGAGAAACTACTGCTGACTGCTAATCAGAAATCTCAGGCTGTACGGGAATGGTAGGGATAAAGGAAGGTTCAGTGGGAATCCGTGAACTAGATGCAACTTCAGATGGTCCAAGAGTTTGTGAAGCAGATTCAATGAATTCGGGAATGTTGGTAGCCACGATGGAATTTTGCAGATTCAGAATATAATTGTTGATAGATCTATTTGCTTGCTCAACTTCTAAATACTTGATGAACTCAGGATTAATAACGGTAGAACTAGTGACACTTTTGGATTTGGTTTCAAACAATGATAACTCAAACTGATCGTCAAACTCAATATCATCAATGTATTCAAAAATAGTGGGGTATGAATGAGATTTGACCAATGGAATAATAGGAGCTTTTCGACGGAAAATTCTTGGGATTAGGTTGGGGTTTTCATACACTGGAGGCGGATTTGGATCAGGATTTGATCTGGTATGCCTTCTTGAAGCCAGTGTATTGATCTATTCGGGAAAAATTTCAAGGAACACAATCAATTTTCTTCAGCCTTCCGACTTCTAGACTCAATCATCCAAAGGTCTAGAATGAACAAGTATACTTGGGTGATTTGAAAATCAAGTGCTGCATTCACAAGCTTACTGGAGATCGACTGAAGCAACGTTTATCTACTTCCGCTTATGCATGGAAAAAGCGTTTGGAAAGCTACCTGGCGTGACTTCAGACTCCGTCTAAGACTCATGAAACAAACACATCAACAAGAAAAACATTGAGAGTTCCCCAGTATGGTCGCCACTATGTTAGTTTTCAAATCTACCTTAGGCTGAAATAAGGTAAAACTCAAGGCTACATCAAACCACGCTCAGCCTCGTAGCTAGCCCTACGAGGATAGGAGAGGGCTCTCTCCGGGTCTATCTCGGAAAAATATTTTCAGAGGAGCTGAGATGACTTATAATGAACAAGGAATACTGATTTTAGGCTAGTAAAGAGATAGGAAGGTTTGATTTTGATTTTTTTTTGGGTTTTCGTTGGAGAAATGGGAAAAAACAATTTTGGGTCCGGGGATAAGGCCAGATCTTTGCAGAATTCGAGTTGGGGCGAGTTAGGCGATAGTCTTGATGCTTTTGATCGAGTATATGGATGGATTAGAATGACAAGGAGCTGAAGAGGGAAAGAGGGAACATGGATCCTCTCCAAATAGGTGAAAACATGTAAAACTAAATGAATTCAAAGGCAGAGCACTGTAAACAATGGATTCAACCTCATCTACTCATTCATTTAGTTTTAGAAGCATAAGAAGAGATGGCATACATTAAACATGAAATAACTTACAATAAACTGAGAGAAAACGCCATCAAGAACTGAAATACATAAGAATCCCAACAGGTGCCTCAAAACCTATGATCTTTCCTTAGCCAAAATATGAAAAATATGTACAATAATGTGCCAAAAGTTTCCCAAGAGTCTAACCTGTATAATGTCTCAAAAATTACATCATATAGACCTCCTAACCCCTTCCCACACCTTTAGGGGTCGAATTCCTCCTTATAGGAGCAGTTCCAACTAATTCTAAACAAAGAACTAGAAAATAGGCATCTAAACAACTTGCCTCTAAAAGGGAGGAAACTGATTCTTACATCTGATTTTTACTTTTTTAGGAGTAAATCATCTAGAATAGGTAAAAGTGAGTCAAAGTTACATGCCAACTATCAATTTACATCATGATAACTCAAAAATTTCATCCAGAAGCAAAACTGGTTCAACTGGCCGAAATTCTGAGCTGGAAGGTGAAAAATTGACCAAAAACCCATATGCGTAGCGCGCCTGAGCCATACGCGTAGCGCATCTTTCAGCCTTATTTTGGGGCACTTCCCGGCATCCAAATTGAGCTCATGATAGCTCGTTGGAAATCCCTAGATGTTGGCTATCAAACCAAAGTGGAATTTCCCAATTTGGATCTCATTTTCCCCTCCAAAAATTCATTCGCCCAGAAGTACTTCTTGCTGGTGCAAAAGGTAGCAGCAAGGTGGTTTTCTATGGTGTTTTTGGGCCTTTGGACTATCCGTAACCTGGGAATAGAAATACTTTGAAATGCTGAAGATGAGCAACTTACCATGAAAAACTCCAAAATATAAATTTTTCCCTCTAATAGTGTCTCAAGTGGGGGAAAAGACTGAAGAGGGGGTGAATCATTCAAAAGATTATCAGATATTAAAAACTTACTTTCCGTTTAAAACCCATACGCTACTTTCCTGAAACAGACTCGCGTATATACGCGGATACCCTTTATGAAACTCGCGTATACACAGATATCTAATTAAGTTATTAGATCTTCACTTAAATCATTCCATCATTCATTCATCAGATGTTTAATAAACAGCAAACATGAACAGTAAGAGCAGAGTAAACCATCACACAAAGCATCACACATGTACACCAGGATTTTTAGGTGGAAACCCAAGTCGGGAGAAAACCACCGCTGCCGTTGCTCAGCCTTCAATCTTTTATTATAGAGAAAACATCTTACAACATATGTGCTGGTGCAGACTTCTACCAGCATGCAGGCACCCACCTGCCCTCGTTTACCAGCCTCTCCTGGATGGGAGCTCCAACCCCCTGACTCGTTTACCAGCCTCTCCTGGAAGGGAGATACGACCCCCTGATCTCGTTTACCAGCCTCACCTGGAAGGGAGCTACGACCCCCTGACTGAAGGCTACAACCCTTAGCACCTCTTAGGACCACGTTTCATCAATTTTCACACTGGATCCAACAACTTCAATAGAGCACAACTTGCAGGTCACGTTTCATCATATTTTCAGACTGGACCCATTCCATACTTTTAAGCTCAAACATATAACACCAAACAGATACTAACCAATTCAGACAACACAGATCAGATAGCAGTAATATAGCAGAGCAGATCAGATGTTTCATACCCCATGCTTCAGCAAACCCTAGTTTTCATACGTGCTTTCACTTCACTGATGTCGCGTATATACGCGCTTCCGTCCACACAAACCAGCGTATACCTCTGTGTATATTTTATTGCGCATACGCGCTTTATCTTCAGAGAAGCCGCGTATATACGCGCTTCTTCTGCGGAGAAGTAGCGTATATATCTTCAATCATTATAGAGCAACATACTTCTTCAGATCAGATATCCAGTTCAGATTTACCCTTTTTCTTCAGACAGATGTTCGCCTAGATGTTCGCCTCATCACAGATCTAAGCCTTCCATGAGCAGATCTAGTAGGTACAAGTGCATTTCAGATCTAGATCCCCTTCTTCATCATTGGTGCATCATCCATTCAGATTTATCATTCAAGTGTAACCCTTTCCATTCAGATTTACTTCAGAGTGAAGTATTCATTCAAGCTCAGACATCTTGCACCCACACTCATTATTTGCATAATGAATTTCATCTCTTTATATAGGTTTATCCTTTTTCAATACCATGAGCCCATTTTTCAATACCATGAGCCAAACCAATACCATGAGCCCAAAAACTACATTACTTCCGATGGTATTCCTGGACGGGGTCAATTAGGCGGATCATTACCCAATACAATGGGTCAATACCATGGTGGTTACCCCTGGTTTTGCACTTTTAGAGCGCTTTAGCCCATACGCGACTTGGAACGTTCTTTTCCGCGTGCATACGCGACTTCACTTAGACATATCCGCGTATTCCTTGAGACATACTCTTGCATCATAGATTTAGCACAATCTGAATTCCTTTCTTCACTGCCTTCTGTACATACTGTAGATACATCAGATTTCCTCCATGAAGAACATATTCTATCAAGCACAACTTCATCAGGTGGATTGCCATCAAGGACAACACATGTCAACAGTCGTATGTCTTCATCTTCATTCAGTGGGTTGCCATCAAGGACAACACTCTGCATCATAATGCCAACAGTGTCCCAATCAAAAGCGAGCGCGTCGACGCGCTACTCGTATAGCTGAAAAATCTGTTTTGAGACCAAAATATTTCAAAATGACAAAAATTTCTCCGAATTTGCTCAAATTCGGAGCGAAGACCCTCCATCATGTATCATGCCCAGCCAACGAAGCCTCGGCCAAAATCCGGAGTGGATTAGGCCTCTTTCTCTGTTTTAGTGCTTCGCTCAATCTCCTTTTCAGAATCTTCATTTTTGCTTTGCAGACATGCATGCAGGCCCAATAATGACCTTTCATGTGACGAAGCATGTCTTTGTCTCTATTTGCTTTTTCCAACAACTTCTCCAAATGAATGTTAACACGTGTGAGGCAAGCATCTCGATCGATTGGTGTCATGTCACCGGGTCTCTTCCGGGCCAATTGTCGATCTTCACGGATTCGCCGCAACTCATAAAGTGTGTGCTCATCCTCTAGCTGTTTGTTACGCTGCTCCAGGTAGTTTATCACCCACTGAGCCATCTGCAATTTCTCTTTCATCGTGTCATTCTCGGCCTTTTGCTCCTGGATGATCTCTTTCAGCTTCGAGCTAGGAGAGCTTGCATCAACATCAATGATCGTGAAATCAGTGCCCCGGCCTCCTGATGGGCCCTCATCATGCATGGGCCTCTTTCCCCTGTCCTAAAACTGTACCTGTGCTGAAGAAGAAGGCGAGACCCCTTCCACCCTTGGTGGAGATAATACTCGCACTGCTGATGAAGTCAACGAGACCCCTTCCACCCCGGGTGGAGATAGTACTCGTCGTGTAGCTGCAAATAAGGCCACAATAGCTGTTGGTGTCACATACAATGGAGCACGTATACTCGATCTCGGGAATGTCGGTGTGGTGTGAGAGCTCTCCCTCATCATGAAATTTACCTCAGAGGCCCAATTTGTGGCATGTGGAGAATCACGGGAGATGAAATCCTCCCAAGTAATGCCTGTTGTGTCAACTTGTCCCATTGATGTACCACTGACCTCTTGATCAACGCGTAATGATATATACTTCTATCTTTCTTGTCTTGGGTCTTCTCCCCATGTCTAAAAATCATCATCCTCTCTATGTTAAAATGCATAAATCTTGAATGTTCATCGTCGTGCCTGTCAAATATCAGCTCAGCGGACAGTGCATGGAAGACGAGAATCTGCCCTCGCAACTGAAATACCGAATGGTGAGTTTCATCAGTGGTGCAAACTCATCCTTTAGGAATCTAAAAGGAAAAACCCTGCTCAGGTGCCTCATATACCCAGGTTTGATGTATGGCTCATAGTGGAATTTCTCTAACTACTGACGTTTGTTCCATTCCTCTCCTATATTTGGTATGCTGGTGGCTTGAGCAATAGTCACTGGTGACGGAATGAAATATACTCCGGCGAGGTTTACACAGCCATCATGTAAATGTAGAACAAATAGACGAGCTAGTTCACGATGATGTTGGGTTTGTGAAATCATCTCACAGTATTGGAAACATGCCTGACGCTGAAAACAATCCATTGCAAGCGGGCAAGCCTACAATTGAGCCAAAGAAGTAGGCTCTTCCCTGAGATGCCTACCACCTTTGCCACCTCTGTGAGACCTCCGTGGCACATTACCCTCTACTGTGGAATCACTGTCATAATCCTGCTCATAAACTGAATCCGTCTCTGACATGGCTTTGAAAACAAGATGTCTGCAATATGTATGTTGATATAGGTGTAGTGAAGTCAAGAGTTTCAATGTATGCTCAAAACCCAAATATGTTACATATGCACCAAAGCATCATAAGAAAATAAGTCACAGTGATAATAGCTCTGTTTAGTGGATTGGCATAAAAAAAGTCTCTGTTTTGGTCACAAGGGAATTTGACAAATGAGTAAAAAGTGTAATGTAGTGTGCAGCCTTTGTAATGCTGGCTAAAATTTGTCAAAGGGGAAAATGAGTATGAGACTGTGTTTTGTCAATGGAGAATAGGAAACAATGACAATGACCATAGTGAAACCATAGCAATGATAACAGTGTTCCGATAATGTCAATGGGGATATGGACAAGTGAATCATGAGACTATGTGAAAACATGAATAAGGAGCATTGCTACAATGAGGATGACAATCATAGTGACAGCAGTGGTGAGATGGCAAACTGAGAGCGTGAGGGCTGTGACACTTTGACAATAGATGCATAGGTATATATATCAACAATACAGGCTGGGAAATCCTTCATAAGACCATCAACATGTATTCAAAACCCTAAGAAATGAATCTGCTATGAACATAGGGTTTCACCTCTTCACATCAAACACTTGTTTCCCCACTTCAAACACACTATAATCATGTTCAAAATTTACTGAGCAACCATTAAAAACCTACTTGCAAGTTTATTGAGCCGTTGTGACATCAAACCGGACGCATGAGCAAAAAATTTGGCTCTGTGACTGTGTGCGTAGCGCACCTACCCAACGCGTAGCGCGCACCATATGCGTAGCGCCCGTGTTCTTTTGCAAAGGCTGGGGAGGCTATATGTGTAGCACCCCTTATATGGGTAGCGCGCCTCCTGTGTGAGTAGCGCGCACCTTCAATCCAGTCCACGGCTATGAAAAACACGATTTCGGCCCTCAACTTCACCACTTCGTTTTCTGTCTTGAGAATTTGTGCAAATGAATTGTTTACCATGGTTTATATGTGAAGAAAAATATCTCATAAAATCAGATTTGATTTTAAATTTACTCCATGACCCACTTTTATAATGTTTGGCACTTTGACATTCGATCATTTAATACAATGCTTTTATTTGGCTTTTCCTTGCTTTTCTGAGTTTTGGACTGATAATACTTGGTTGTTTTTGCAGGGATCCGGCATTTGGCTTTGGCAAAGATCAGAGGCTTGCTCTGGAACTTTCTTACAATGAAACAAATACAAAATTATTACAACAATGAAAATTGACAATTTCTAGTTCCAAAACAGAGTTTTGGACTAGAAATGTCTTCAAATGCTTTCTGAGAATAAAAATATGAAACGAGAATCTTCTGAAACCAACCTCATGGCCTGCGGGCTTTTATTACATGTATGCAAAGGACTGAAAACCCTAGACTCTAGGACTAAAGACTCTTTTTAATGAAACTAATCATTTATGACCATGAATGCAATGACCATGAACTTCAGTGATTTTTAAGGAATTTTAATTAGCCCTGCAGGTACAAGCATGAGGAAACACAAGACAACCAGACCCCCTCGTCAGTCAATGGCATGCTTCAGCTGTATGCAAACGAAGTGGACCTGTTTAAGACTGAAGAATGACAGGAAAGCTAAAAGATCTTCCGACGGAGGGTCAGGTGATTCACTTAACATTTCCATCAAAAAAATTTTGCTCTCGCTCCTCCCTTGGTGACTTGACTCAAGGGCCGAGTGATATGAGAGAATCCCAACACGAACCTCCGATAGAAATTAGCAAGACCCAGAAAGCTGCGAAGCTCTGTTATAGTGGTTGGGGCTGGCCAATCCCGAATGACTTGGATCTTGGCTGGATCCACATGCACCCCCCTTTCATCAATAATGTATCCCAGATATTGAACCTGGGTCATGCCAAACATGCACTTCTCCAAATTGGCACACAACTTGGGTTGCCGCAGTGTTTGGAGGACTTGTCGGATGTGATGAAGGTGCTCTTCCCAAGTCTTGCTGAAGATCAGAATGTCATCCAAGTACACCACTACGAATGAGTTGGTGAATGGCCGCAAGATGTCGTCCATCATCCTCATGAAGGTTGCGGAAGCATTCGTCAACCCGAAAGGCATGACCAGCCATTCAAAAAGGCCTTCCTTAGCTTTGAAGGCAGTCTTCCACACATCAGAGGGTTCAATTGGTACCTGGTGATACCCAGACTTCAGGTCGATCTTACTGAAATATTTTGCACCTTGGAGTTGGTCCAGAAGGTCATCAATCCGTGGGATTGGGTACCTAGTCCGGACAGTGATCTTGTTCAGCGCCCGATAGTCAATACAGAGTCTCCACGTCCCATCCTTCTTCTGTACCAACACGATCGGGCTCCCACAGGGCGATGAACTTGGTCCGATGTGACCTTTCTGCAACAGCTCCTGAATCTGCCTCTTGATTTCATCATTTTCCAGAACAGAGCGTCGATAGATCGGTCCATTGGGTAGCGGCGCACCTGGGGTCAGATCAATCGGGTGCTTGACCTGGCAGTGCAGAGGAACCCCTGTGGGTGAGGTGAAGATGTCCCGGTACTCCTCCACGACCTTATCCATTTGTTGTTGTCGTGCAGAGGGGCCCTGTCTGGAGGTCGTGGCCACAGTCTTCTTCTTGCCCTGGGGGCGGATCATCAGGAAAACGAATTTCCTGTTTTGGGAAATGAGCTTACTGCATTGTTTTGCAGTAACCAAAGAGATAGTCGTAGGAGGTGGTACCTCTGGTATCCTGTACAACTTATTTCCCAAAGTAATAATAACAGCACGAGGTCGAGACTCATACACATCATGACGCTTCCACAAGTATGGTTGTCCTAATAATACATCAGAAACATCAATAGGAGCAACATCACATAATACCTCATCCGTGAAGGGCTTGATGCTATAGGGAAGGCGGCACTGCTGGCTGACGCGGAGATCTTGTCCTTGGTGAAGCCACTCGATGGTGTATGGATGTGGGTGAGCTCAGGTCGGCAAGCCAACTACTTACGGTTCGCTGAAATGAGGTTCTTTGGCCCCCATTGTCAACAATGAACTCGATAGGGAGCCTTTACCCACATCTCTGGGAGCAAAGCAGAGACATTCCTCATCATCTCCGGATCTTCTCAGCTTCTTCCTTCGGACTAGAGGCAATACGCACTGGCTCCGCATCAATAATCTGTTTCTCTTTTTCATTCCCATTTTCAGGTTCTGATTCGGATTCGGAGCATGCATCTGACTCAGAAGCCCTCATCTCGGCCACTAGCGATTGCTTGGCCCGACACTCACTTGTGTTGTGAGTGGAGCTCTTATGGAACTCACACCACTTTCCCATGTCCTTATTTGGCTTTGTGGTGCTGTTATTTTCTTGTGGCTTTGATGGGTTGTCTTTAGCTACCATGCCTTGGCTTTGTCCTTTGTTCTGCGGTTTATAAGCACCTTTCCCTTGCCCTTGATTCGCAGATCCAAAGTCTCGCTTCTTCTGTTTGAATTTCTACTCAATCTTGGCAGCATACCGGTATGCCGTACCAAGCGAGGAGATGTCGAGGAACTCCATTTCCTCCTAAATGCAATCAGATGTACATGGCATATTTTTTTAGGCACCAGAATGTTTCTTGAATCTTGATACCCAACTGCGCACTGTGGTATGAATAGACTGGCTACTCATGCACAGTTACCAACCCTTTGTTGCTCAGAAAGATGGTCCATCAGATGTACTTGTCTCTATATCTCCATCAGATAGCACTGCTCTGACTAGCTGCCTCCTGGAAAGACCCAAGTTGGCACGTCGAGAATGAGAGGGTCTCCGCCCGTCTGTTCTCACAAAGAGGGTTTCACTGCACTCTTAACATGGGGGTAGCTTTGAGGAGTGCAAAAATAATCTTCTCCCGGTCTGAAAAGTCATGAACAGAGAAATATCCTTCTAATAGATTCAACCATCTATCTACGGCATCTGCGTCTATTTGACCCTCAAATATGGGAATGTCAAAATTTACTTGTACCTTAAAAGAAGTCGCACCTCCAGAGTGGCTGCTGGATGCAGATGCGCCGCCGGTGGGCAGCCGTTGAAGGATCTGAGCAAAGTTATCCATCATCGCGTTCCTTTGTTTTTCGAGGGCCTCCTCGAGCAATATTTTGATAGGATCTCCTGCTCCCTCATCTTTCTTTTCGTCCCCCACGGGCGTCCGTCGAGGTTTACGAGGCTGATCTTGCAAAGGTTCCACTAGATCAAGCCCTAGCTCCTTATACCCCGACCTCGTTGGGGACATGCAAAGAAGGATCGAGAAAAAGCAGACCGCTCTGATACCACTGATCCGGATTTATGCAGGAACGCAACATAATAAACATATAACCATAAATACAGAGATGCAGTGGAAATAACACTTCATTTCATTAATATCAAAGAACTGAAATTTTCTTACAGACAGAATGGAAATAAAACTAGCTAGGGCGCTGGTAGTTATCTCTGAGGAGAGATGTGGCGGCTACAGGCCTCTGAACTGAGTTACAATGAGGCTCGAGGGCCTATTTATTATTGATAAACAATGGAGAACCATAAACATCCAAAAACCTAACCCTAGGAGATGAAGCGCCAACACTATGGGCCCCGTTTGGGTAAATTGGTGTTTCAACTTCCCAGGGACGTAACTTTGGCATACTATCTCCGTTTGACGCACATGATACATCATTAGAAAGCTCTATCCGAGGACTAAAACTTTCTCCACAAATATCATTTTGGAACAAAATGATCTAGAACAAAATGAAATTTGCTGGAGGCGCGATGCCCAAAAAACGTCGTTTAGGGCCTCAAAACGGCTCCGGAAGTTCAGGATCCGAAAAACTGCTAAAAATAGTAAGTTATGCCGAAACTAAAAAACTGAAAGAGACAATGGTGGGGGCCCAAGTGGAATAGGCGAGTGGCCAACAATATCCACCTGGATCATGAAGTGCTCTAATCCTTCCACCTTGCAACTTCAGCTTGAATTTTCCATGTATGACGATTTTGGCCTTCATATCATCCCCTAAGAAGACATCACCACCATCATACTTGTCATACTCGCAGAACCACTCCCTATGGGGAGTGAAGTGAAAGGATGCACCTAAATCAATCAACCATGCCTCATGATCTACATGTGTATTTGAAGAAGAAGCTAAATACACATCTCGACCACCTTCATATGAGGTGGTTTTTTCCTCTATAGAAGGAGCATCATAAGATCCCTTTCCTTTCTTAGGAGCTTTATATTTGCAGTCCTTTTTAAAGTGCCCTTCCTTTCTGCATTTCCAGCACACCTTTACAAGCTTTCCTGGAGATTTAGATCTCCCACTCGAAAACTTATTTTTGTTTCTGTTCTGGGACCTTCCTCATATAGATAAGGCATATCCATTCTAGCCCTCCATATTTCTCCGTCTTATTTCCTCTGACAGCAAAGCTGAGACAATTTCATAAAAAAATCAAGGAAGTTTTATTTCTACCTATTGCAATAACGAGATTGTCCCATGAATCTGGTAGAGAACACAACAAATTGATGCACTTATCTTCATATGATATTTTAATATCAACAAATGAAAATTGAATTACCATAGTATTGAAGGCATTCAGATGCTCTGTCACTGAGTCTCCATCCTTCATCCTCAGGTTATACATCTTTTTCCACAGGAGAGACTTATATTGGTATAAAGTCCCGAACTTGACCCACAAAGTATTCGTCATAGCTTCCCAAAATGAATTCAACAATACCGAATCTGAGATACACAACCATATTGTGCTCTTTGCCTTCCAATCCAACTTTTCCCAATCTTCATCTGAAATTTTCGTTGGTTTAGTACTTGGATCTACTACGATCCACTAATCTTTATCCACCAACAGATCCTACATCTTGAGCTTCCACAACTCAAAACTCTAACCATTAAATTTCTCAATCTCTATCTTTCCACTGCTCTCCATATTCTTTCACTGCAAGAATCGATCCCGCAGATCTCCCACTGAACAGGGTCTACCACAAGCCTGAGAAAAAAACCCCTCAGCAACAAAGGCGTCCCATTGAAGACGAAACTGCTCTGATACCAAATGAAGGTTTTAACCCTGTACATAAATTATCTACAAAAAAATTCTTAAAAACATAAAATAAACAATAGCGAGATCATAAAACAAAAAACAGATATACACTGAGATTTTTCCCCTAGATCCTAAATCAAGACTACCAACTTGATTTTTCATTATATTTATTTTAGTGTTACAACACACACACACACACACACACACACACACACACACACATATACATACACACACACACATGCCAATTCATTCATAAACCCCAATTCATTAACCTAGGGCTACCTGCCCCCTGCAAACCCCTGGACAAGGGGGGCTACCGCCCCCCTGTAACCCCCCCATTGCGGCCGACACAATGAATAGGGAGGGGTTATCACCCCCCCCTATGACCCCCCCGCGTGTGCGACTATTCATGGAAAGAATATAACACACACCCAACAGATAATTACTACCAAGTGATGGAGAAACTAAGGGAGGATGGAAATAAGGGTTTCCTAAGAAGGAGAGTGCTTGACTACAGGGATGAGAGACTAAGATCTCAAAATATTTTGGTAGAGTGAGGATGCTATCAAATGAACTTAGGTTGGGCTTACCCAAGGCATTGTTTGATACCACAAAAGTTCTTTTGGGTAGTTGAGGGATGATCTATGGAGGGTGGCTTTCATCTAACCCTTAAAACCTTCATAAAAACATGTGAATTTTATATATTTTATTTATTTATTTTTAAATGCATACGTGAGGTATGATGACATAAACTCACGGGGTACATAACATGTATTTTAGGTATGTGACATATATACACAGTATGTAAGAAGGGATACCTATGTAAAAAAATAAAAAATGAGTTTTTAAAATATTTCCAAGGGACATCAAGTCTATCAAGAGGGAGGGAAATTTATAAAGGCCATATATATCATGTCAATATACATGGTGATGAAAGAATTCATAGCACTGGTGCCTACCATACTTAAGCTAATAGGAAATTTTAAATCACCAGTAGAGAGATACAAAAAAATATTACTAAAATAATACACTTCCAGTAGAAATATTGGGCTAATCTGATTCCCCAAGTTTTGTGGGATTATTGTACAATTTGGAATACTACTAAAAAATTCAATCCTTAATAATGAGCTAATTTATAGGAAATTTGTTCTCTCCTTGGTATATTTTGAGATTAAAACTCTTTGAAGAATTTTTGAGTTTGGGATTGATATCTTAGTTGGAAAACATGAATTTATTACCTAACTAAACACATTAGATGAGGTTTTTCAACAAGATTTGTAGCACAGTGAAACTATTTATAACATTGAACTCATTGGCATAATCATTTCTCGAAAAATAATTCTTTTAAGAATGGTAAACGGGAACTCCTTTATTATTAGATTATGTTTCAATATTTTAAAGGAAAAATTAGTATAATATGGTTAGTTCCTTATGAGGTAGAACAATTCTTCAAAAACAATGTTGTCAAGTCAAAAACCATTGGAATTTATAGGGTGCCCCTTATGGTTAATCAGCATTTCCTCAAATTATACAACAAGATCAAATCTAAGGATGAGTTTCTTTCCTACTTGTACGGACATTAGCACTTGATTTTGATGGAAGGCCTTCTAGCCTTCAATTTAGATTAAGCTAGTGGCCATCTCAAAATTTATTAAATAGAAAACAACCTTTGAGGTATCACTAGCAAAATGTTTTCCTAAAAGCTACTCTTCTAGAAGGGTATCTTGTGGAATAATAGAAGATAATAAGCTAAAATTATTATGTTTTCATTGGACAAGGGGTACTTGAAAACCAATGTGTTGTTTAACTCCCTTGTCTAAAAAAGGGAAAATAAAAAAAAGAAAAGAAAAAAAGACAATATGTTGCAAATATATCTATATGTTATCAAGTTCCATGTCATGATTACTAATTCAAATTGTGGGTGTTCTTTGTTGATTCTGGTTAATAGGATCTCTTATAAGCTATCATAAAATTCTTCACATTATTAATTAATTCAAAGTTCATTATCATTGCACAACTGACATCTTGTTTTAGTAACAACCGAGAAAACCACACATGTAATTTAGGGTATTTTGGCTCTTTATTTTCATCAATGCTCTTTATTCATAATTTTTTATTGTTAAATATATTGACAATCATTTTTCCTTCCCATGATTTTATTTGCCACCTTATTTTTCAACCATTTTTATTTGCTATTATTTATTGGGATGATCAAATCTTGAGTTAAGGGGTGGTTCATGACATTTTTATCATCTACCACTTAATTATAAGAAGTTAAGTTGCATTTAGTGGGATTATCGACAATTAAATGAAAATTTTAGAAGAAAGAACATTGTGAAACAAGGCCTAGTTGATTAATTGGGAGCTAAATATGTGTGGTTGTTTGTTGTCTCCCTCCTCCTTTTTTGAATTATTTTCTAGGTCCATGTGTGTTGTAAAACAAGAGTCATATAATTCCTAACATATCATGGCCTTTATACTAAGGGAGGGATTTTCATTTTATTAACACATTGTTAAAATGATCATGATGTGTGTGTGTGTGTAATCACTTTAGTTACCCTCCTTATTTGTAGGACAATTTTTATGGGCGTGTTTGTGAAAATGACTTATAAATCCCAATATACCATTATATTTATGCCAATAGAGGGGGTGATGCCTCTTATTGACATGAGGTTTGATCGTTTACAATTTAAATATGTATGATTGTTTGGTTTCCCCCTCATTTGTGGGATGTGTTGTGTGGGCGTGTCTTTGAAAACAACAAGAATATGAGTCCCAAACCACTATAATATTTATGGTAATAGAGAGACTAGTGTTTTTTTATTAATATAATTGTTAATTGTTTGCAAGATAAATATATATCCTTGTTCAATTTCTCCCTCAATTGTGGGACATGTTGTGTGTGTGCATGTGTAAAAACTAGAGACATATAAATCGTAACATACCATGATTTTTCTACTAGTGGAAGGAGTGTTTCCTCTTATTAACATAATGGTTGATTGGTTGTAAGATAAATAGACATGCATATTTGACTTCCTCCTCCTTTATGAGACATATTGTGTCGAGGTATGAGTGCATGTGTGTGAAAACAATAGGAACATAAGTTTGAGCATAGATAATCTTTATACCAATATAAGGAGTTGTGTCTATTATTAACGTAATGGTTGATTGTTTACGAGATAGATATGCATGCTTATTTGACACTTCCCTCCTCCTATGTTGGATGCCTTGTATGGAGGCATGTGTGTGTGTGAGAGATAAAGCAACAATGGAATATGCCATATTTGATAATATTTGTACTAATATAAGGATTTGTGCCTATTATTAACATAATGGTTGCTTGTTTGCGAGATAAATATACATGCTTCTTCGACACTTCCCTCCTCCTACCTTGGACATCTTGTTTGGAGGCATGTGTGTGAGTGAAAGCAACAATGGAATATTTCATATTTGATGTCTTTGAATAATTTATATAAATTTAAAAATTCCTTCTATCCTCTTAAGCATACAAAGAGTAATAAGATACAATCTACAAGTTAATGTAAATGGATATGATATACTAGTTTAGATCCATATTAACCCTGGATCTACCAAGCACCGATCAAATCTTTTTTCACTCTAAAAAAGATTTTCAACTCAAAATATTTGATCTCTCTGGACACTTGGTAGATCTAGAGTTAAGATGGATCTAGACTGATTTTATTTTTAAAGTGAAAATATCTATTAATATAAATTTATTTAATATTTTATTAATTTTAATCAAATTATTTGAAATTAAAATATGTTTATAAATTTAAATAAAAGTTAATTGCGAAAAAATATTAAAGAATTTAATTAAATTTAACAACTCCTATTTTCATTTTAATTTTGTAAAATTTAAATTTTAATCTTTTATAAAAATCCCATATTGCAAATAAATTTAAAAAATGGACAAAATTATAAAAAATAAATCCAGATCAAGAAAATAAAAATGTTGTTGGAGATGATTTTGGAATAGTTGTTCGTCATTATTCATTTTTATTTATCATTCCTTTTCACTTTATAATATTATATAAATTTAGTTATTATTTTATTTTATTTATCATTCCTTTTCACTTTATGATGATGGTTACCGTCTGTTAAGACCAATGCGGTCTATCAAACCTTAAGAAAGGAGAAAGAATCTAAGTTTGATTCTTCAAAATCTTGTTTCAATAGTCAAAGAGAAGGGAAATAAGTGCTCCAAGATCGCTATAGGTGGGTTGGCTTAACAGGTCAAGAAGACTGGAAGTGTGGCAAATGGTAGGAAATTGAGAGCGAATGTAAGTAAGAGTAGGGCAATCTAAAAGGAAGTTCTTTTCATCTTCCACCTGCTTATAATCACAAATCTGACAGATTCTATCATTCCAAGGGGTCTTGGGAATAGACTACCGCCTGGTCTCACTCCGAAGCTCATGGGAATTAGTTATTATCTTAGTGATGTTCATTTTTTTCTTATTACTAGACAACACAGAGAGATAATTCTGATTATCAAGGGTGGCTTTGATCACTTCCTTATAGTATCTTAGCCTCCTTTTACCCTCCAGCTCTTGATCCTCCCACAACTTGTCTTTAAACTTGGAGGTAATAGTATTTTTTATATTATCTTTGCTTCCCATACTGAGCTCCTCCTTAATTCCCCAATGGTTGAGCTAGGACTAGGCATCGTTATGCCACCCGTGTTTGAGGCAAAGGTGAGGGTTTTGACTACAGTTAGAAGAAATTTTAGGGATCCTTTTTTATTCCATGTTTTCAAGAATATTCTTATACATTAAATATCTAAACATAGATGTACTTTCAATGGGGGACAAACTAGATTCGATCAAGAGGATATGATAGGGAGTATTTCACTTGATCTTAAGGTTGTAGGTTATGAATTTCTTTTGAATCATCTCAATCTTCCTCCATGACTCACTGGATATAATGCAACCCTAAACTTCACATTCGTATAAGACAATAGGGGTGACAAGGGTCTCAAAGAGGAACCTCTTTTTACTCTAAATGTAAAGATCGACCGACTTACAATTTTTTTCAAGCTCATAATAAGCTTCCAACCCCAATAATCCTTTTCTCAATGCTATAATTCTAGTTGAGATGATGAGGGAAGTCAATCCCCAAATACTTATAAGAATAAATCTGTTCTAAGCACTGGTTATTATACATGAAACTACCATGGGCGATCTTTTTGGATTTAATGATCTTGAATTTACTCTTGTCGTTATTTACTGTCATACCCATCTTGGAGCAGTAATTATGAAGAATCTGGAGCTACTTGTCAAGGTCATCATGGATTTTTGCGAGAAGAACAACATATCGGCATAGAGGTGAAGAGTAATGAGAACACCAGCAAGCTCGGTGCCCTTGCACCCCACAGATTCCAGACACTCCTCTAGTTTATCAATTTATATGCTAAACAAGGTAAGGGATAGAAGACACCCTTGCTTAACTCCAATATTGCATTTAACATTATATAAATTTAATTATTATTTCATTAATTTTATTCAAATCATTTTAAACTAAAGCACATTAATTAATTTAAATAAAAGTTAATCTGAAAAGATATAAAAAAAATTAATTTAATTTAACTTCTCTTACTTTGATTTTAATTTCATAATATTTAAATTTCAAAAATCTATAAAGTTTAAATCTGAAATTAAAATACGATTGGAATAAATCTCATATTAAAAGTAAATTTACATATTTATAAATATTTATTTGCTGTACTTCAATTTCAAAAATTTATAAAATTTAAAAATTAAATTAAATTTTGATTACAACTAAATCCCATATTAAAAATAAATTTATATATTTATAGAAAAAGTTGATTTACAATACTAGCTGACACAAAAATGATATTGATTGAAGTTAGACGTATGAACCCTTTGATATTGGTTAAAAAAATTCAGTTACATAAGTTGTATGTGCTTAGCCCTGACCCGCGACCCATAGTGCAAAAAAAGTCAAAATAAACAAGGGCCCAATCGAAGGACATAAAGCACATTGTGAGCATAGTCCAAAAAATAACGAGAAGCAACCCCATATACATACATACATATATATGGGGTAATAGTGGCAAAAGACAATTATTGTGAGGATAGTCCAAAAAATAACGAGAAGCAACCCCCATATCCATATATATATATATGTATATGTATATGTATATGTATATGTGGGGTAATAGTGGCAAAAGACAATTATTAAATATTTCAATTACATCTCATATGTATTTAATTAGCAATTGGATAGTTTAATATTGGTAAATATTTTATATATTATTTGTGAATTTAGATGGTTTATGGGAACATTTCATATTTACTGCAGTTTTATTTATTACGTTTGAATTTTTATATATAAAAATTTAGATAATCTATGTCAATTATGAAATTTTTTATATCAATTTTATGAAACTTTGTAATGCTAATTAAAAATGTTTCAATGTTTTTATAAATTTTTAAAATTTTCGTTATAATCATTTTTAATAATTTTAAAATATAATAATAAATTGAAAATATATAAAAACATATACAATTAACTCTTACATTTTCTAACTCTTATGTGTTTAAAGCTAAACATATAATCTTTGTTGAAAAATGGTCTTTGTAAAAAATGTTAGGTCTACAACAAAATTTCCATATCATGAACAATCTCTCTAAAACATAAAAATATTATTTAAGGCCCTGAATGCAAATAGAGAAGTTATTTTCTTATTTCTATTTTCTGAATTATACATAATTTAGATTAGAATTAGCTTTATTGTTAAATAAAAAAGTAATTTTTTATATGACACGATCATTAAGCTTATCCAAAACCCTCTACTTAAACTACACTTTTTCCTAGAGGAGGTCCATAAACCTTTAGGTTATGGATTTCAACTATCTATTGCAACTTCAAACCACGAGTTTCTCTTGAGAGATAATATCCTCATAAGACTTTCTTTCGGAGTAAAAATCACAAGCCCTACCACAATCAACTACCTCAGCTTGAAGATCTTGAGCTTCAATCAATGAGAAGGAACCCTCAATGAAATATGATTCTTTTGACCGCCTAGTTTTATATCCATAGATTGGTAACTCTACCAAATTTTTTTGAATGCCCTTGGATTGGTAACTTAGCTAAGAATTGTTGAATTTATGAGTTATTAGTTCTTCATGATAGAGGACATGGGTTCTCAAAACTCTTAAAAAAACAACTAATGTTTACATGACACTAGACAATGGTTGTTGCAAATCCTATGAAATTTTATGCCTTTAAATATTCTACATTAGAGAAGAATACAATGGGAAAAACTATAGGTTAAGAATACCATGGGAAAAACCATGTGTTGTCAAAACCAAGAGTTAAAAAAACTATGAACTGTAAATTGACTAATTTACCTCAATTTTATTTTAATTACTAATTTCATTTTTTAATTAATTTATTTTTTATGTAATTTGTCAGAGTCAAAATGTTTAACCCAATAGGAGAGGATGTTACAACATGAATTTTACATCTTTAAATCAGCTACATTAGGGAAGAATATCATGGGAAAAACCATCGGTTAAGAATACCATGAAAAAACAATGGGTTGTTATAACTTTGAGCCAAAAAGATACCAACATTAAATTGGCTAAGTTATGCCATTTTTTTTTGTAAATCGAGCATTTCTATTAATTTGTATCAAAGGTACATTATGATAAGCTTGGGAGTAGCATTCATCTGGCCTCATTCCTACCACGGTAGTAACAAAAACAAATTGACAAAAAAAACATAAAACTCAAATACCACATGTATATTCTCCCAAAAAGCCAAAAGATCCCAAGAAAAAATTACATCCTACATTCATCCCAGATCAACAAGATTACTCGATGTTGGCGCTGGAATGTCTAGACCATTTCCTGAAGGTGAGGGAAGGAGAAAAGCTTCATGAACATGTTCTTCCACATGTTCCACCCTACCCTTAAGTCGTTCCAGCCTCTCTTGGATCCTTTTTTGACCATGATGTAGGGATACTAGATGATCCATAATGTGCCATTGATTGTTTTGAACATCTTTCATAAAAGAAGTAATTTCATTATGGTCCTCATGCTGGTCGCATGCGAGCTACTCTTGAATCGTGGTGACCTATTGAATTTGATTTTATAGAGAATCAAATGGAGGTGGAAGATCAACTCTTCCTTGAGAAAGGGGTGGTTGTTCATCTAATTATTCCGCAAAATTTCGAATTTCCACACGGTGGTATGCTCCTTGGCCTCGAGGCCCTATACCCTTGCGAACGCGACCACGTTGGCACTGCATGGGACTCAGAATAATAACTGAAGGTCAAAAACCTGACACCCTACACCCTTAGAAACAACTTCCTTGAAAGTCCTAGATTATACCTATAGAAATTATACAAACAATATGTATATCGGTGCATTCACTCCAATCATGTGATATGCTAAAGCAAGATATTGAATCCTTCTACAAATTAATTGCGGAAAATAAACATGATCACCAATCACAACAAGTAAAGAAAGAGGAAAATCAAACCACAACACAAATATTTTCCTGGGGAAAGCTTGTTGCTCAAAACCCCTATATCCTATATTGTATATTCACCAAGGAATCATGAAATAATTACAATGCAGTCTTCTCACAAGGGTCTCATGCACTCTCACAATTGTCTCACACTGATCCAGACAAAATCGACCTCTCCTCATCCTACCTTGCTTGCGCAATTCATGTGGAATTCAACCCCTATTCTTTAGGAATTTCATCCTTCCAAAAATTCGCAATGCTCATGGGAAATCCTATGGATGCTTTGTCACATGCGGGCAGCCTACTAATAATACAACTGATAGTTAACATCCCTTTAACCTTTTTCTCAACTAGGTCTCTACTGGAACTGACATGCATGCAGCTATTAATAGTAAATCATCAGTTACATGACAGATCAATGCATGTGAATTAAATCTGATTTAATTCACTTGACCGCTCACTAGTGCAACAAACAGTTACAACTACTTAAATTGATTTTAACTCAATTAATTGAGTTAACTGATTTCTCAGGCATTAAACTAATGAAGTAGCTGCAACTTCGACTCAATAACTAATAGAATCACTCTACATGCCTCACTGACCACCCTCAACTTGAAATTCATGAGCCAACTAATTTTATCACACTTAGTTAACTATTGCAAGTGATTATGAGATACTATTACATTTTAATGTCCAATTTAATTAAGGGAAAATTAAATTAGACACACATTTATTGTTGAATTTTCAACACTCCCTCTCAACAAGAAAGGGATTATCAGCTACCCCAATCCTGCCTCTATGGTATTTGAGTTTGCTCCTGGCGAGTGCCTTTGTCAGAATATTTGCATCTTGATCCTCTGTGGGAATGTACTGAAGTAACATAATACGTCTCTTAACACAATCTCTGAGATGGTGGTACAAGATGTCTATATTATTAGACCTATCATGAAATACCATATTAACCGAGAGTTTAATGCAACTCTAGTTATCACAATGTGTTGAGATTCAATAAGATGATGAGCTTAGTGAAAAGTAAGCACCTTCACTAAGTGGGGCCCGCAGGCTATTTTTAGGTGTATGCCTATTTTAGACATGGTGAGCATATTCTATAAGTTGCAGGATGCTATTTGTAGATGGTTGGTCAAATGTGAAAAATAGATGAAATTATATTTTTAGAATATTGGGCGAAGTCTATTTATAGATTATTGATCTAAAAATAGGTGCATGTCGATTATTATTAACCCTTAATAATAATCTGACAATAAACATCAACTTATTCTCTTGGAGCACTTTATTTCAATAAATAGATTTGGAAAATCAGTGGGCTGAAGGAATTATGCAATTCCTAGGGTTTATTGGTGGCTCATGCATGAAGTACTCAGTTAGAACTGAAGTGGCAAAGTTATGACAGATTTGGAAGAGTAGTTACAGGAGTTGTTATTTAGTTTAACTCAATTAAGTGAGTTAAGCTCAATTGAGCTAGTTATATCTAGTCTAGGTGAAAGATACACTAGTGAGAGTTAAGTGAATTAATTAGTTAATTAATTCACAACTAATAACTCACTAATAACTGAACAGAAACAACAGTTAACTATAGTGCATGTCAGTTCCAGTGGAGAGGTAGGTGAAAGGGTGAGATGGACTATCTGTTGTGACTATAGTGATGCATTCAATGCATCTGAGACACATCGGAGTTTCCAATGAGGATTGCGCAATCAAGGCAAGTCTAATTTGAATTCATTCAGGGGTCTTATTCAGCAGGGATTGCGCAATGGAGGCAGTCTGTCAGGAGGCAACAAATTGGTGCATAGATATGCAAATTTTTGCATGATAGTGTGTAATGTTTGTTGATTGTACTGAGAGCTTGATGTACTAAGATTTGTATGAGATTATTACATGATTCCATTGATATACATAATATATGATATTTGGGGTTTTTAGATTTAATATTTCCCGTTAAACAACTGTGTTATGTGCGATTGAATTTATTCACATGTGTTTGCAATTGAGTTTTAAATTTCTGCAAGTTTAATAGTGGAAGGATTCTGTATTTTGCAAGAAGATCAATATTGTGAGATCAGGAGGATCCGGTAATACATCAGTATTAATAAATTTCTACACAATGTATCATTGTTGGATCCATCTGATGACCAAACAAACCAAAAATAATCTTCCTCATCTAGATGGCCTCACATGCAGCCTGACTGGTTACCATGTACTCTGCCTTGGCTGAACTGAGTGCCATAGATCTCTGCTTCCTACTGTACCAATAAATTGTTGTCAATCCTATGTTGAATATCCCTCTTGATGTGCTCTTTCTATCTAATGGACTTCCTTCCCAATTTGCATCGGTGAAGCCTTTAATCTTCACTCCCTCTGTCCGTGTGTAACATAATCCATACTCTGTAGTGCCCCTAAGATATCTCAAGACATGCTTCCCTGCCTTCCATAAGATCTTGTTCAGATTAACCATAACTTGACTCAGTTGGTTAACTGCGTAGCAAATGTCTGGTCTGGTGTTCACTAAGTACATCAGTGAACCCACAAGCTGCCTATAAACAGTAGCGTCCACTACCTCACCTAAAGTAGATCCTCCCTCCTCTAGTTTCTTGTAAGAGGAGTCTCCATGGGTTTACAGCTCTCCATGTCAAACTTACTCAGAATATCTTTGGCATACTTGCCTTGGGAAACAAATAGCTCACCATCCCGCTATCATATTTCCAAACCAAGGAGATAGTGAAGGAGTCCCATGTCCTTCATCTCAAACTCTCTTTCAAGATCCTCTTTGCAAGAAGTTATTAGCTGATCATCACCTGTCAAAATTAGATCATCAACATAAAGTACAATAATCAAGAGCTTACCATCAACCACAATCTGGTACAGGTTCGCATCTGCTTCACTCATTGTGAAGCCCATCTCGGTGAAATAATTATCAATCTTGGTGTACCAAGCATGAGGTGTTTGCTTCTGCCCATACAATGCTCTGTTGAGTCTGCACACATGCAACTCACTTTCAAAGTTCTCAAAACCTTATGGCTACTCTATGTACACTTCTTCCTCAATAACTCCATTTAGAAACGCAGTCTTCACATCCATTTGATGTAGCTGCCACCCCATCTGCACTGAGAGTGCAAGGATAGATCTAATCGATGAGTACCTCGCAACCGGTGCAAAATTCTCCTCATAGTCAATCCCCTAAACTTGTGAGAATCCCCGGGCTACAAATCTAGCCTTGTACTTCTCCATGTTGAGAATGCAGCAAGATGATGGAGCTTAGTGAAATGAAGTCGCCTTCACTAAGTGTGCCCGCAGGCAAATTCTGGCGCAAAGTCTATTTTTAGACTATGTCTATTTTTAGACATACGGAGCATAATTTGGGAATTCTACTTGGAGATTCTTGAAGTATGCGACATGTCGGTAAAAATAGATGAGACCTTAATTTTTAGGACCCAAGCTATTTTTAGACTGATCTCCTAAAAATATGGAAGTCAAATATTATTTACCCTTAATAATATTTTGACTATAAACAGCAGTTTACTCTCTTGGCGCACTTCAGTTTGAGTCATGGAGGTGGCTCATGCAACTGACACAAGGAATCACCTGGTTCCTAGGGTTTGATGGCATCTTGCATGGTTGGCTTCAGTTAGACTTCAGTGGCAGAAGTTTTGGAGGAGTTAACGGGACAGATAGTGGAGTTGTGTTCTGTTTGTTTTAGTTGAACTAGTTGGGATTAGTTAACTAACTAATCAACTAGATATGAGTGGAGGAATTAAATAATATTTAATTCACTAAATATTAACTCATTAGTCAACTCAAGAACACTTCAGTTCACTACAGTGCATGATCAGTTCAGTGGAGACCAGTGGAAGAGGTAGATGAAAGGGTGAGTAAAGCTATCAGTTGGTAGATTGGTTTTGCATGAGATTTGCATTACACTTGGAGGAATTATCCATGACAATTGCGCAGTCAAGCCAAGGGGATTCGAACCTTGGATCTCTTCATATACAGGCCATGATTGCGCAATAGAGGCAAGGCAGTCAGCAGTGATTTTTGAACCCGAGACTTGTTCAAAACTGAGTTAGATTGTGTGTGACTTTATGAGAAAGTACTGAGTACTTGTGAGGAGTATTGTACTTTGTTGGTTACATGATTTCTCCATTATAATATACACAATAGCTGCGGGGTTTTCAGCTATAGGCTTTCCCCATACATACTGAGTTAATTTGTAATTGATTTGATGTGAGATTGCTTCTGTTATTTCCGCATGTGACAATTAATTGTAGAAGAAGGTTATGTGTTATGTATGCAATTCGAAATTGATATATGACCGGGTTAATCTTCAGTGAATAAGTGATTTATTCAGCTAATTTCTACACTCCACACTCCCATCTACCGCCTGATTCACCTTATAGATCCATCTAGATCCAACCACTGATTTTCTGACTGGTCTTGGGACAACTTCCCATGCATTGTTCTTGACAATGGAGTCATTATCCTCAACCATGGTGTCAATCCAAATTGGTTGTTGCACTACTTCCTCAAAAGAGGATGGTTTTGTCACAATACACTTTCTCATAAGAGCTGTGTATCCAATAAACCTGTCTGGATACTATCTCTATTTGCACAGTGATGTAGGTGCTTCTACATGTTCTGTCGCATCAAGTCTCAATCTATTAGCTTATGTGGTGTGCCTTCTACCATTTCCAGTGGATGACTCTGCATGAGTGCTTTTTCCACTCCATGATCCTCTACATGCGGCTTCTCCAATCTTGATGTTTATCCTTCGGGACCAAGAGTCCCTCATCTGCATGAAAATAAGCTCCCTCGCAAGGGACAATCGCATGGCTTTCTCCTCATCAAATTTTATATCCTATCTAACAACAGTCATCCCGCTGTTTGGCAAATCCACCCGATAGTTGTGGGGAGTATCAATGTACCCCACAAATATCCTAATCTTCGTTGTTGGTTCCAGCTTCTTCCTAGAATCTTTTGTCACATGGCAATAGACAGATGAGCCAAAAATTTTAAATATGAAACATCAAGTTTCTTTATAGAAAAAGCCTCCTCTGGTGTAATCATTCCAAGTATCCAATGAAGACTATGGTTCTGCACAAATACCGCTGTGTTGTATGCCTTTGCCCACAGATGCAAAAGTAGGCCCTGATCATGCAACATCGCTCGTGTCGCACCCACAATTATCATGTTCTTTCTATTTGTGGCCCCATTCTATTGTGGGTTATGAGGCACAATCAACTCTCTCTGAATTCCTTCTTTTCTACTAAATTTCTTGAATTCATTGGATATGTACTCACCACCATTTTCGCTCCTACGAGCCTTCATATGCTTCCCCGTATCTTTCTCCACCAGTGCTTTGAACTCACAAAATTTTTAGAACATCTGATCTTTCTTCTGCATGGAGTAGATCCAACACTTTCTAGGAGAATCGTCAACAAAGATCACATAATACCTATGCTTTGTTGTCAAAGTTGTATAGAATGGTCAACACACGTTTGAGTGAACTCTCTCAAGGATTCGCGTTGCTCGGTTCTCCTTCTCGTGAAAGGTGGCCTTTCCATACTTCCCCATGGTACATCCCTTGCATGTGTATATCTACACAAGAGTACCCTTTGGAAGCACCGTAGAAATCTGCTGCATGACCTTCAAAGCTCCGTGGTGTAGATGGCCCAATCTCCTATGCCATAAATCACCCTCATCTAGGCTCACCACTTCATCTGTTTTACCCATCAATGTTGTGCAACCATCTACAACAATTTTGTAGAGATTCTTCACACGAATCCCAATATTATTGCCTTTTCCTGTGGCTTTGTGACGAAGGAATGCTTTCCCTTCACTGAAAACCACATCATTACCTCTATCCTCCAACATAGCAACTGAAACTAAATTAATTTTCAAGCCTTGTACATGCATTACATCTTTTAATAAGAAGGGCTTACCTAAATGTCTCTGGAAGCCTCACCAGCTATAGATATTGAAGCCTTCTTGTTATTCTGTGGACAATTAGTGGCATAATTTCTGTTCTCGTGACAATGAAAACACTTCACTCTATACATGTCACGCTTCTTTCCTTCTTTGCTAGTCTCAGATTTGGAATAGGATTTGCTTCCCTTCCCCTTTTTTGCCTTACCAACCAATGCACAATTTTCTTCATCATTTTTCCTAGATGAGGATCCATCACTGGTATTTCGCCTGAATTCTTCTTGTACCAAATCTGACCAAATTCGCTCCCAATCTGGTAGCTTCTCCCTCCCATTGATAGAGTCCTGATAACTATGCCAACACTTGGGAAGGCCTAGAAGAGCTAGGCTCACCAAGTCATCATCCACTATAGTAATTATGACGCTCCCAAGCTCATCTCGACATTGGAAAAACTTGGTTAAATATTTTGGAATAGTGTTTCCTTTCTCCATTTTGATTTTCCTGAGATTGTCCTTTAGTGCCAATTTTCTATGATCACTACTACTCTGAAACAGATCTGTCAAAGCCTTTCACATTTCATATGGATTTTCTTTTCCATGGAGACTTGAGACAATGTGGTCTTGTACTCCCTCTAATAAGATCCTCCTCGCCTTTACAACCTTCTTTTTCCAAGCATAAAAAAGAGCGACATCTGCTACTGCGGGTTTGGGAATGTCATTATCAATGAATTATTTCAACTCGTTATCCTCTAGAACTGCCTCCATCATGTCTTCCACGCAATATAATTAGAACTGCCCTCGAGTGCATATTCCAATCTCAAGCCATTGATAGCCATCTTGTGCTTGATCCGCTCGTTGCACCAAAGAATATTTTTGCAAATTCGAATGTTATTCAACACAAACTCAATTTCTTCTCCACTATAGTGATTTCTTGCGCTCTGATACCATGTATAAATTATACAAACAATATGTATATCAATAGATTCAATCTGATCATGTGATATGCTAAATCAAGATACTGCATCCTTCTACAAATTAATTGTGGAAAATAAACACGATCGTCAATCACAACAAGTAAAGAAAGAAGCAAATCAAACGACAACACAGATATTTTCCTGAGGAAATCTTGCTGCTCAAAACCCCTCTATCTTCTATTGTATATTCACTAAGGAATCACGAAACAATTACAATGCACTCTTCTCATAAGATTCTCCTGCACTCTCACAACTGTCTCACACTGATCCAGACAAAATTGAACAACAATTAGCCAATTTTCAGCCTCTGCATAGCCTACCTTGCTTGCACAATTCATGTGGAATGAAATCCCTATTATTTAGGAATTTTAGCCTTCCAAAACTACACAATGCTCATGGGTAATCCTATGCATTTTTTACTAGATGTGGGCAGCCTACTAATAATACAACTGATAGTTAATGTCCCTTTAACCTTTGTCTCAACTGAGTCTCCACTGGAACTGAAATGCATGCAACTATTAAGAGTAAATCATTAGTTAAATGGCAGATCACTACATGTGAATTAAATCTGATTTAATTCACTTGACCTCTCACTAGTGCAACAAACAATTACAACTAGTTAAATTGATTTTAACTCAATTAATTGAGTTAATTGATTTATCATGCATTAAACTAATGCAGTAACTGCAACTTGGACTCAATAACTAATATAATCACTCTACCTGCCTCACCAACCACCCTCAACTCAAAATTCATGATCTAACCGAGTTTATCACACTCAGTTAACTATTACAAGTGATTATGAGATAATATTACATTTTATTTTCTAATTTAATTAAGGGAAAATTAAATTAAACACACATTTCTTGCTGAATTTTCAACAATAGTGACATAAACACCCCTAGTGCGAAAAATACAAGAATATTTACAGAAATGTCGGTTGTGAAGAGTCGACTATCAGCCATGTCGAGCTTGAAACACACCTTGGACGATAATTGACTCTGAGACCCAGCAGAGAGAGGGGAAGCCCTAAAAACAAAAAAATTACCTCCCCAATTGACCACAAATAAATAATTCCAACTAAGGAAAAAGAAAAATACCAGAAGGGGCCTACCCCTGACAACTACAAACTCAAACTCGACTTCCCCGAGGAAAACAACATCTTTGCCAAGAAGACTAACATCCCAGAAAGGAGAGAGAACATGTGAAAACTTGGATGTTGGGGAAGATAATTTTAATAGTGAGTTCGAAATTGAGATGGCTGCAAACAGAGTCGTCGTAACCATCAACCACAACTCTTTTTTTTCCCGCACAAGCACACATCGCCTGTGTAGTGTCTCTTCATACCTCCACGAGCCCGAGTCCCAAATTGTTATATACTGAACCACTGCTATGAAAGTGAATGGATCTCCAGTCCATGGAGAAACATCCTTCCTTGCTATTGAAATTTGGGGAGCCAGGGATGACAAAGACAATGAGCCACCCTATACTCCTAAAGAACCGTTGCAAACCAATTTCCTTCCTTCCATTACCTTGCAAATCCGACGATTTCTTGAGGGAGCCCAAATACTAATTATACCACAGAGTCCTTTGAGAACCATTGACTCTCGTGCCTCGCTTGAATTGTATTTAACACGCTTCATCGCCACAATTACTAAATGGGATGGGGTTAAATTCACCTCCCTATCCTTCATTCATCTCCTAGATCACCCCCATCGGGGACAATTTACCTCAATCTTATTTTAATTAATAATTTCATTTTTTAATTCTATTTTAATTTTAATTTTATGTAATTTGACCAAGTCAAAATGTTGAACAAAAATATAAGACATTACACCATCTTTTCCATACTAAACTAGAGAATACTAATACAACTATATATATATATATATATATATATATATATATATATATATATATATATATATCTAAAATAATTCAATATAAATTTATCTTACTCTTATTTATAAATAATAATAAAAACTTAAAATTAAAATAAATTTGATTAATAATTTAAACTCCAACCAATAATAAATAATCTAAACTATTATATTTAACATTTCTAAATAATTTATATAATTTTAAAATCCCATTCTTAAGTTGATTCAGTTTACAATCAAAATGATTCCAAAAATCACACATATACCAAATCAATGTTTTAAATAAATAACACTCAAAAGGCATAATTCACTATCTAAATTTCATTAATATATAAATTAAAATTAAAAAACTATTATCAAATCCTTCATATTCAAAACAAAACACTATTAGTGGAAGGTTATAAAACAAAAGAATCCCATACACACCTAGGTCGAGTAAAATAATAAAATACACAAACACTATTAGTGGAAGGTTATAAAACAAAAAAATCCCATACACACCTAGACCGAGTAAAATAATAAAATACACAATTTTAATAAGGAATTGGAAAAAAAAATAAAAAAAATTATTACAAATTACACTTTTTAAATTTAAAATATTAAATATCAACTCTTAACTAATAAAAAAATATAATGCGATAAATATTTTAATCTTCGCATGATTGAGTCATTTTATAATAAAATCCAATACCTTGGATTCTCCTCCTCTATAAGATTCCCTCAATGATGTAACCGTGCACTAAGTTAAAATTCCTTTTTATTTTTAAGATTCTCTTAATGATGTAACGGTGCACTAAGTCAAAATGCGTAAATGTTTATCTAATTCAAAAGAGTACACATCATAGGTTACATCGACACGTTATAAAAATATTTATATAATCTATAAGCATAGGTATAAGGAAACATAAGGAATCTAATGTAATTTTATGTAATTTCTCATTATCCCTTTTCTTCATTCCATATTCATAAGCACACGAGAAATATGTACTTAAGCAAAAACAATATGAATACAAAATAGTGATGTGGCTTTTTCTCTCTCTATAAAACTAGAGAGTAGCCCATTCCACTCAACACATTTTACATTTAGCGTTTTGGTGATGCCAACTATTTATTATTTATTATTAGTCCTGCGGAACGATCGTTTGATCGTTGACAATCTATTAATTCATCGTTGATCAAAATTTAATTTTGGCTTATTAGTGTTTAATCAAAGTTTTATATTGCAATTTTTATCTATCCATCTAAATTTTAGCGAAGGTTTTTGGATATAAAACAATTAATTTTTATTAGATATAATGCTCACATTAATGTCGTGTGCTAAGTTTGGGAATTGGCTTTGAAATTTTGTAGGAGACTGTTGAGATATTCTCTCAGCGTAAATTTCCAAGATTAGAATTAGTTGAATCTCACTCCAACTATATATATACGTATTGTATGTTGATGTGTGGAGGTAATACAAACAATTATTGTGTGTGAATATTGTTCAATGGATGCTCTTTCAATTTCTCTTATGGTATCAGAGCCTCGCTGGGCTTAATCCCTCATGGGAGTGCCCAAGAAGATGAAATAATTTGGGAGAAGTTCTCTGTACGTACGTAGATTATGAGTGTTGAATTCTTTTGTTTGTGAGAGTGTTGTGTGTTCATTGTTTACTAGCAAGTCTGCCTACCATGAAAACAAAAGAGGAGGACCTGCTGCTGCTTGTGTTAGACTCGTGCGTGGAGAATATCGTTGTGCAAAATACCTGTGTCGTGTCTGCAGTGACAACCAATTTCTCATATTACCGACTAAGCTCTCGTCCGCTCGGATCGCTACAGAAGACAACGACAGACTTGACTGGGGAAATCCCAACCATTCAACTTGCCCCTTTATATGAGAGTAGTCGCTTGAGGATTTAGAAGATAGAAATGCAACTTGCCTAGACCCTAAACGATTCTCCGGAGATGTCAAGTCCATTAGATGCCGAGGAATAATGCACGGAGCTAGATGCATTCGAGGGAGAGAGCTCATTCATGTTGGATGCAGATAGAAGATCAACGACGGGTGCATTAGCAACAAAGAGCTTCCACCGGGAAGGAGAAGGAAGAAATCTAACTATTGAATTCGCAGGAGAAGAGACACCCATAATCCATGACCGGATCGCTGAGACTTGATCGGCGTTGATATTGCAAAAGACGGAGGATGTGATCGCTGGAGAATCAAATCGTTGGGAGGAAGGTGCTATAGAGCCACCTGCGACATGCTTATACTAACAGAGAAATTGAAGCTGCCTGTGCATTTTTTAGATATATATTATATGAAATTTGTTGCAGAACCAAATATGTAACAGGGTGACATAATTTAGGGTTGTTGTTCTTCATGTTCTTCGGAGCTATAGAAACACATGACTGGTTTAAATATGTCTACAAGTCTGTTAAAACTGAAGATTATTGTTGTACTTCGGTGCTTGAAAGTCAACAGTTACAGGTTACCTTGTGAGTTTGTAAGTATGTAGAAAGGTTAGTTGTTTAACTAATTGCTGAAAACATTTCATACTTAGATCGTTGTCCTATATAACTGTCGAAATTTGCTCTTCGGGGGAATTTCACAGATGGAAGTGTATCAATAAAATGGTTCAGTGTCGAGACTATCCTTCGGGGGGTTGAGAAGCGTCAGTTCTACAAAGAACATCAAAGATGGTCAAAAGCTTTTGTACTTCAAATGTGTCAAATGGGAAGCTCGAATGTGTGGAGAAGAAAAGAGCGGAAGCTGGAAGATTCAGAGTGGGTGTAAGCGCTGATGAAGACCAATCAGAGAAAAACAAATGACAAATTTTGTAATTGTGATTTCAGTGTTGTAAGTTTTGAAATGTAAACATTAAAGGGGGGTATTAGAGATAATGGTCACATTAACATTGTGTGCTAAGTTTGGGAATTGGCTTTAAGGTTTTGTAGGAGACTTTTGAGATATTCTCTCAACCTAAATCTCCAAGATTAGAATTAGTTGGATCTCACTCCAACTATATATATATATATATATGTATTGTATCTTGATGTATGGAGGTAATACAAACAATTGTTGTGTGTGAATCTTGTTCAATAGATGCTCTCCAATTTCTAATAACTTCTTATTACGCCTTTCACGAATCCCAATATAAGAAATGTAAGAATGTTTTATTTTATCTAAAGTCTAGTAGTTTGCATGCCATGACAATTGATTTTAATGTAAGATTGTTATAATTTTATCCAAAGTCCAGTTTGCATGTTGTGACAGCTGATTTTAAGTATGGGGCAAAGTTTTTTTTTTCGATATCCAACTGTTTTTTATAACCAAAGTTTTTTCAACGCTGCACCCAAAGAGATTTGAGATGCACAACAGCCATATGTTTATGCTAGATGCCATTGATGCCATATGTTGGAAACTTCTAAGAGACCTGCTCGACAGTCCTCCAAGTTTGTACAGGTGGCAACCAGAAATGGACATGCTAAGAGACCAACAAAGACATATTTATTAGCAGAAGCAGGGTAAAGGAGATAGACCTACGGAGACAGAGATTTACCAGAATCAAGGTAAAGGAGACAGAAGGGACAAAATTCTATTACAGGGAATGCTATCGATGAAAATCACGGATGTCGCTCACATCTCGAAGTCAGGTACCCTTCAAAACATCTAAATCTAAATGCAATCTTATGCTGCAAAAAAAACCCAAATGCAACTCGAATGCAGGATAGTTTCAGCTATAAAATCTTCTGTATAGAAATCCTTTCTTCGTTTCAAGAAAGAATCTTTGCCCCATTCCTTTCTTCGTTTCAAGAAAGAAGCTCTGCCCCATTCCTTTCTTATCCTAGAAGTCTAAAGTCTGAAAAATCCAACTATGGAACATTGATAAGCCAGAATGTGCAAGACATTTTTTGAAGTCGAAATTTATTTTTTATAAACCGGAAGTTTCAATATTGAATCTATCTTCTAAATTGAAAAAGTGTTGAATATATTTTCTTTCCGATTTACTTAAATTGATGTCTATGGAATATAATTAATCTATATGGAATAGAATCATGGTGTATTATTTTTGGAGTTCAAAAAATTGAAAATATTTCAAAATCTTACTGAATGAATGCCAAAGTTCTCCACTTGGCAAGGACAAGTAAGGTTTCTTTCTTGTGTTTAATTTCCTGTGTTTAATCTGCAAGATGTAGACTTAACCACTCATAAAATAACTAGTCGGTTCAATTCATTAGATTAGTGAAAACATTAAGTGGAAATATATGGAAACCCTTATACTTATATTTAAAATTATGAGATTTAAGAATTTTGCCAAGAAAAATGTAATTTTGCCAACAAACAGACTAAAAAAATATTTGCTTAAAAATGTAATGTAATTTAATATGTCTTTTCGCCTAACAAAACAATAGGAAATTCGTTTGAAACCCATAAACAACAATGTAGTCCTTAAAAAATACACGTTCTACAGTTAGTTTTTAAACCCATAAACGTCAGTGTAGTCCTTAAAAAAATACAAGTTCTGCAGTCTGTTTCAAACCCATAAACAACACTATAGTCAGTGTCAATTAAAAAATACAAGTGTTTTGTTCATTAGATCAGCCCAAACATTTATGCGGAAAAAAAGATTTGAAAACCCACAGATTTAAAATTGTGAGATTTGAGAAACCGTAAAGAAATTATGATTTGCTTAACAAACACATCGAAAAAAAAATGTTATGGAATTTGACTTTTCGCTGAACAAAATGTTTAGCAATTAGTGTCAGGGCTTATAAACAACACTGTATTCTAGCAATGACCATCCTAATAAACAACATCAAAACTTCTAATGAACACGTAACAACCAGACAACAACTAGTAAAAAGAGCTAGGATCTAATCCATGACGAGAGCAGGCTGTCAAGCCTTTATAAATATCCCCTGCAACAATAAGAAACCTTGAGCAACCTTACCTCATTTGTAAGCTTTCAACAGCAAATGATGAAAAATCATGTACCCTCGGCTGGCGGGGCTAAAATGCAATCCTGCTAGGTTGGTGAGTTTTGTAGTTATTGGATTTGTTTTTTTTTTATCTCTCTCTCCACTCAGAAGTGTTGTATTCCGGTTTACCCTGTGGAGCGTGGTTGTATCTATTTAATTATGTGGGTGAATTCTACAGATACTTGTTGGTTTATGTTGATGTTGTGTTGTGAGAAATTATTGAAACAGTGCGCTATAAACAAATTTGAGTGCAGCATAAATCTTTGCATGCGTGAGAAAGACAGCTTCAGGAGGTCCGATGGAGAAAAGGAGCTGTGAAAATCATCCACGAGTGGTGAGTGGTAGGCAAAGAGGTCTGTATGTTGCAGGCACTCGTTGAATCTTGATGTGTTTTTGAAACGCATACATAATAAGTTTCATATAGGGATATGAGGTCAGTATTTTTGCAGGCGCTTCTTAGAATCTTCATGTGTTTTTGAAATGTTTATATAACAAGATTCATATAGGGGAATGAAGTCAAGTGGTCCGTTCTATAGAGGTTCTATTTTTAGAGTCGGACGCACATCATAACATCACAAGCCTGGAGTCTATGACATTCTCAGATGAGGTGGAGATATGCCTTATCATTTTTCTCGCTATACTTGCCTTCTTGATTTTATGGGCCCAATATTCTGAGTGTAGGATGCATGCTAGAAATCGTTGATAAACCTTGTACGCCCTCTGAGAGCTCTTTGGCATCCTCATCTGATTCTTATTATCAGTCTTCATCATACGCCAACAAATGTTTCTATCTCTGGCGTAAGTGGGTTGATACCCTGATTATTTCTCGGCCATGTAAAGACTTCAGTTTTAGAATTGGTGATAGGTGGTGGATTTGCCCGGGTTGTTTTTGTTGTTGTTGTTGTCATGTTTAGGTCTGTTGCAGCTCCAGACAGACTGGTTTTTCCGATTGTCTTATCAGAATTCTCACCGCCTCCGGCTGCCGGAATCAACGTCAATATGCCCATAGATTTGGTCTATGCTACGGGTCTATAAAGCGCGACGATAGATTCATGCTAATGTGATTGAATTTGATTGGGGGGAAGCTGATATTAATGTGATTTTCTATCACTGAGTAGTTGGTGAAAATTTTCTGGTCACCATATGATCATGTTTTAATTATTCCGGGGTTGGTTGTATCTCTTAGTGCTGATCACAGGGGGCATTTATCCCTTTTTTCTTTGGCTGTAGGATTTCTTTATATTCTTTCATGATATCCAGGAAACTTTGGGATCTCCAAATTTGGCAAGGGGTATGTATTGGCGTCGTCCGTATGCTCTGACTTGATTGTGTTGGTTGCCGAAGACCGGCTCTACATTTTTTATTCTCCATCTAAGGAACTGACATTATTTCTACATCCACTTATTTATGACTAGCTGGGATATTGTACTTACACTATTTTCTCCGGGATCATATTTTCTTCGGCTGAGTGTGTTATGTCATTATTTTCAGTTGACCATCACCCTATTCTACGCTGGGTTCTCGTGGCCAAGTGTCCTACGTCTTCAACGTGTTCAGTTATATGTGACAACTTCTGATAAGTCTCGTGCTGTGGTGATTTGGGGTCGTCTTGATATTACCTCTCATATGACAACGTGATGTCTATCCACACGATTAAGACACATGACCCCATCGTGGATTTTGCTTCAGACACCTCAGCTCACGATGCTTTCATTCGTGCCACCATTGATGCGGAAAACCATTTTGGCCGAGATTGTGAGATTGACAGTCAGATTATCAAACAGGCCTGCAGTAACCCTCTGTCTGGGGAGGTGAAGTCTCAAAGTAATTCTGATGGCCCTCTTCATAATAAGAAGAATCCTGGATGTAGTGGGAAGAACACTTTCTATAAGCAGAAAATGGTGATCAAGGAGATCAATCTAGAACACAATGATTTATGTCGTAGGGTGGCTAGTCTACAGAAGCGTGTTTTAATCGAGAGATGGATTTTTCCCGACGGCAATGATATCGATATGGATTGCTGGGTTCGACAGGTTTGGATTCCCTTGATTGGATATGCACCCAGGGTCAAAAAACTTTTCAATGGATGGTTTAGTATTCATTTTATGGATGACAAGGATATCTTCAAGGTTATAAATCGGACCTGGGTGCGTGGACAGAGTTACATGTAGCTTGTTCCCTGGTACTTAGGTTTCAACCCAGTTATGGAGGCCCCTAAGAGTCAGATTATCTGGGTCAAGCTCCCTAGGTTGCCATTGGAGTTCTGGACACACAAAACGCTTCGGGCAATTGGGAATTCAATTGGCACTACAAAATACATTGACCTCGGTACTGTTGGATCCGGTGACAAGAGGATCGCTTGGATCCTAGTCGAAGTGGAATTTGCTGGTGGTCTGCCTGGTGATGTGGACCTGTTATGGGGTCAGCATCACCACCGTCAACACATCGATTACTGGGGGATTCCATTCCGCTGCCTTGTTTGTCATCGTATTGGCCATCTTCGGAACCACTGTCCTCTTCGTCACCAGCTAGGACGGAAATTGTTGCACCAGTCAAAGGATCGACGACATTATAAAGCTGTGTCGTGCCCCCCGGATGGACCTTTTCTAGGTAATTCATATTCTACTTCCTCTGATGATGAATAAGCGTATGTTTCTGCCAATGATCTTAGTGATAGAACTATTATGCTTGAGGATGGGGCGAATCAGGACTCGTTAATTTCTGCTAAGCATCAATCTAATTCTGGGTTGGGTTGGGATGAAAATCCGTCTAACTCGATCATTGGGAAGGTTGACGTTATCATCCCCCATAAGTCTGTTGTCGATATCTCTGGTCCTGGGAAGGTAGATGTCCGGAAGGATGGCCATGATAACAATATGAATGCTGAAGTCAATAATTTATGTAGCCTTTTATCGAATGACCCACCTCTATTTTCGTCTTCCAATTATCAAATAGGGGAATCTTCATAGGTGAATGACTCCCATAAACCTGATAATCACTTCCTCCCGCTTTCTGTGTCATCATCTGATGAGGAACAAGTCGATTTGCCTCAGTCTCCTCATAATTCTGTCGGCAGCGACATTGATACCCTCTTAGGTAACTCGGATTTAGATCTTACTGCCCTTACAGTTTTCGACAAGATTATTGTATCTCCCGACAAAGTCAGTCATCCTTCTAATGTGTCTAATGTCACAATCAGGAAAAATAACAAGAAGAACATAACTGTGCGTCATCTTTTGACTGATCCATGAGCTCTGTCGCTTACCTCTGACGAGTTTGATAACTATACTGATATTCCTATTGCTATGTCCAATGATATCTCGGGCAACATCCGGGCGCTTAGAGCAAGTAAACCCGACACCTCACCAAAATGATCCACTTCTTCTCTATGAACATTCGGGGGTTGGGCGATGCCCCCAAACAACATTACCTCTGGAATATTATCAAATCTCAGAAGCCCTGTATCATTTTGTGCCAAGAGACACTTAGTTCTAGAGAGAAGGCCATTAATTCGTTTCTAAACATATGTAAAGGTTGGCAGGCTGTAGCTGTTGATGCGACTGGACATTCAGGTGGTCTGATTGCTTTATGGAATCTATATTGGGAAAATTTTAAGGCATAGAGGTTTAATCATATTAGTGGGCCGTATTAGAGGTTTCGAAGGCCTTCTTAACATAATCAATCTCTACGTGCCATATCAAAACAGACTGTCATTTTGGAACAAGTTTAAACTTTCAGGGCTTCTCTCCTTGAAGAATCTGATATTAATGGGCGACTATAATTCCACTATAAATTTAGATGATATATGGGGTGTCAAGGCCAGGGCTGACAGCTTGGCTGGTTACCTGCAAGAGATGATGTCGGACTTTCATATGGTGGATATTTCCCCTACACCTATCATACTGACATGGATGAACAGAAGGACTGGTGCTAATTACATTGGCAAAAGGCTGGATCGGGCCTTGGTTAAAGACAACCTCATTATATCGATGGGATTGCCAAGATGTGAGGTGCTGGTTTCCTATGTCTCGGATCATATGTCTATCCTGCTCTCCTGGCGTCTGGATGACAGATCGGTGGGATTACATTTCAAATTCAATCAAGCATGGTTGTAGGACCATGATTTTATTGAACTGATTAGAAGGGTATGGCTTCAAGGTGTGGATATGGTCGACTTGGTCGGATGGAACCTTTTCCACCACAAAATGCAGAATTTGAAAAAAGCTGCTAAACAATGGGAGATCAATAAGAAAAAGGAACTTAAAGCAGAATTGACAGCGATTAAAGATCAAATGAGGTCTATCTTTCTGGGCTATAAGGACAACGCTCCGGACATACAGGCTTATGATCTTATGAAGTCCCTGGCTGAGAGGGAGCAATAAATTCTGAAAATAGAAGAAATCTCTTGGAAATTGAAGAGTCGAAATAGATGGCTGTGTGAAGGGGACCGAAATACAAAGTATTTCCATAAATGTGCTAATGACCGCAAGTGTCACAATTCTATTTGGCGAATTAAGAGGGCTGATGGTAGCTATGCTACAACTACGTCGGATATTCAGGATGAAGCTTTTTGTCATTTCTCGACATTCTTTCAACAGAATCAAGAGATTGACCACTCCTGCCAACAGTGGGTATCAGATCATGTCCAAAGAATATTTGAAGAGGATGACATAAACAATCTAGATGCACCTATTTCAATAGCCGAGGTAGAAGGGGTGCTTAAATCCTTTCCTAATGACAAGTTCCCGGGTCCTGATGGCTGGACCTCTAAATTTTTTCTGTTTTTATTTGACATTATGGGGGATGAGCTGACGGAAATAACGGAATTTTTCAGAACCTCTAGTCATATTCCATCCAACTTAAATTCCACATTCATAGCGCTCATTCCGAAAAATGATCATCCGTCATCCTTTGGGGAATACCGGCCGATTGCACTATGCAATCTCCTGTATAAAATCTCTTCCAAGATCATTGCTAATAGATTAAAACCGGCTCTATCTACCCATATCTCTCCAAAACAATATGGTTTTCTTAAAGGAAGGTCTATTCATGATGCTATCGTTGTTGCACAGGAGATTCTACATACCATGCACTTTCAGAAATGTGAGGCTCTGGTTATGAAAGTCGATTTATACAAAGCCTATGATACCCTGGATTGGTCTTACATCCATTTGGTTTTACTAAAGATTGGCTTGCCACTTAGGATTATTCGATGGGTTATGTCATGCATAACCTCCGTCCGTTATGCTGTTATTATCAATGGATTGCCTACCTCCATTTTTGCGGCAGGCCAGGGACTTAGGCAAGGATGCGCCTTGTCACCGCTTATATTCATATTAATCTTGGATGGCTTCAGTAAGTTGATGCATATGGCGACTCAAAAAGGCTACATTGCAGGTTTCTGCTTTTCTGAATCTACATCACCATCCCACTCCTTGTTCATGGATGATATGTTACTATTTGGGAGTCTCAGAAGGAACCACTGGTTTTATATACTTTTCCTTCTCAACAGATTTGTTGCGGCTACTGGTTTGCACATTAACAAGGCCAAGTCCTTCATTTTATACGAGTTCGGTGATATAGATGAAATCCTTTTCATTGTGGAGTTCCTCGGGGTTGGATCCCAGTTGCTGTCGGATGGCTTGATGTATCTTGGATACAAGATCAAGCCATGTGGATACAACCGAACGGATTGGCTCTAGCTTCTTGAGCGATTTAGGAGGAAAATCAATAAGTGGACTCACAGATGGCTATCCTTAAGAGGCAGATATATCATAATTCACGCTGTTTTATCTCAACTACTGGTATATTGGGGACACCTATTCTATTTACCTACAAGTATAGTGGAGGATATCAACAGGATCATTGCCCGTTTTCTATGGAATGGCTCGGGGAATACACACAAATTTCACCTAGTCAAACTTACATCCTTATGCAGGCCTAAAGATCATGATGGATGGGGCATTTTGGACACAAGATATTTCAACATGGCCCTGCTCATTAAGTCCTTCTGGCGTGCTATTAATGGACCCGGAATTTGGTCTGAGATTGTCAATTGCAAGTATCTGGTTGGTGATTTGTTGCATTTTCTTCTTTGTCATGAGTTCCACTTCCCTGCAACATACTCGGCTATATGGGGCAGCTTTAAGAAGGTAATGGGACATGTTGGGGACAGACTTACATGGCTATTCAGAGACAACAGTCGCATTCCTCTCGGTGACCTTAATATGCAAGGTTTTGATAGGCTGTCAAAACCATCCGCACATCTAATCCATAGTCTGGCTCACCGGGGGATCAACTTTCTATCTCAAACTATTTCCTCATGGTCCTTTGGAGCCCCTATTTTTTAGAATGTTGCTCAACTAAGACTATATGACGAGCTGGCAGCTGAATGGGATCAGCTACATGGCTCATTAAGTGCGGCGGGTGTCTGCTATTCATTAGGTGGCGACTGCGTTATCTGGGATGGGCCGATGATGGAGAATCATCTGATTGTCAAAGATATTTATCACAGAATAAGCTACCAGGTTTACTCAGTACAGATCTCCCAGAATTTTGCACAGTTTTGGAAACGTGGGCTGCCTACTAAAATCATCCTATTTGGATGGCTCACATGGAAGAATAAAATTCTCACATGGAATAACCTGGTGAAAAGAGGCATAATGGGTCCTAGCAGATGCTCAATATGCGGTCTATCCGAGGAGACGATCGATCATCTCTTTTTTCAATGTCCCATGGTCATTCAACTTTGGCGATTATTCTCTGTGCACCTCAAAGATCCTGACTGGACTCCTGTTGATTTCATTACTGCTATGGTCGATTGGGATTCCATGAAGTGAAAATTTAGATCGCTGCCCTTTTTCTTAATTTGGGAAGTTTGGCTCGCCAGGAATCGACTCATTTTCGATGCTTACCCTTTCAATCTACCCCTCATATACAATGCCATCATGTGCTGGATTGATGCCATCCCCTCAAAGGTTACCCCTTCAATCGATGGTTCTCGTCGGATCCGTCCACATGTGATTACTCTTCCGACTGTCTTCTTCGATGGTGCTTGCAAAGAGGGTAATACGGGATGTGGAGCTTGGATAAAGCTATTAGAGTGTGGAAGGATTCAATGTTCTGGAATGGCGGACAGGGTTCCAATAACAAGGCGGAGATCATGGCCCTATGGGGTGGGCTATTAGCTGCTGTCAACATGGATCTTTCGAATTTACATATTTATGGAGACTCTGACCTGATTGTTGGTGTTATTATGGGCCATTTCCATCTACAAATTCTAGACTTGCAGGGCTGGATATGCAGAGTCCGAAGGTTATGGCAAAGGCTGGGATCCCCTCCTATCGAGCATATCTACAGAGACCTGAATACGCGTGCTGATGGCCTATCCAAAAGGGGTTTAAATGCAGATTATGGTTTTATTCAGGTGCTTCATTACAGGGATGGGGTTCAGTTCTGGGATTCTACAATCCCTTTGCCTTAAAGATCAGACTTCATACAGTTTATTTTCGGTATCCTAAGGTTTCCATGGCTTATTTTTTGTAATGCTAACCATGTTTCTGTTTTTTGGTTGTACACCTCCAATTTTCTATCACCATGACCTACAACAGGCGTGTCTGCTCAGACAGTTTATTCATCTGATCGGAATTGACACCGCCACATATATCCGTTCTTCAATTATGAGGATCAGAATTTTTTATTTCCACTGCAGCTGTCTCCACGTCTTCACGACTATTTCTATTATTGATCACATCAAGTGGCTCTCACTGGATGGAATAGGACAAGTGAGCTTGTTATATTTTACAAGCGAGCCGGTTTACACTTCTGGGAGGTCAACAGATCAAGCGAGCCGGTTTTTCACTTATAGGATCGAATCATAGCATACTTGCGCTTCTTGTTACAAGGATCAGACTTATGTCCCTTATTGGAACAATCTACTCAATCTTTATAATTTTCAAGCGAGCCTGTTTCCGGAATCACTGCAAGCGAGCCTGCTTTATTTTTGCTGGTATGCACTTTTGATATTTTTCTTCAGATCCAAGCGAGCCTGTTATTTGGAATCACCTCAAGTGAGCCTGTTTAATTTTGGGAGGATGCCTTCTATCTTCCCATGTAATTTTGTTGAGTCTAGTTTCTGTATAGGATCCAATTTCGGATGTTTATCTCATCTGGCTCGTAACTTGGATGGGAGGAATCTTCCCCCAAAAATGTTTATGATCCCCTCCTGTCTCAGATTTTGACTCCTTCTCCTTACAAGTTGTCATAATTTCGGATGGTTGGATCAGATTATCTTATCTCCACGAGATAATGATTGTAATGTCTTGTTAATGCACTGTTAATGAAAACAACGTTTTTTTCTTTCTAAATGAAAACAACGTTTTTTTCTTTCTAAAAAGAAAAGAGTTTTGTAGTTATTGAGTTTTTCTGCCTCGGCTGGCGGGGCTAAAATACAAGAATTAAAAATTAGTACAAATTAGTACGTATGGTATGTTGACTTTACATATATTATATTATTGTAATACTTTTTAGTTTATTTATTCAATGGATTATGTTGTAACTGAACGGTTTTGAAGGTTGAAAATATTTTATAAGTTTTATCAGTGATACTGCCGAGAAGGCAATATATTTATTAAAATTTAAAAATAAAAATCAATAAACATGACTGGCATACAGATTTCATAATGAAAAACAATGGAAATTTAAATGGCCGTAGTCTAACTAGCCAGAGGAATCGCCTTGAAAATCATGAAAATTCCGATAAGATTTTCAGAAAATTCGGCAGAAATTTTTCTAAATCCATGTTATAACTATCCAAGTTTAATATTTTGGGTGTCCTGCAGGTTTTTGATGGTGCTGAATCCATTTCCAATGTCAAAATCAGGATTCAAACACTGTTTCTGCAAGATTTTTTAGATTTTTTTGGCCCGGATTCCGGCCAATTTTGACCGTCCGGTCAATTCCTCCGGCTCGTTAGACGACTCCATTTAAATGTATATAAAAGCTATTAGAATATAGAAATTTGAGTCTTCTTCGTCTCATCTAACTGTGAACCAGATTTTTACAATAGCAGATCTTTACATCACAAAGAAAAAGACGAAGCAGGAAAAATGCCATGTTTCATTCCAAAAAATATAAAAGACGAAGCAGGAAAAATGCCATGTTTCATTCCAAAAAATATCTACCTATTTCGCGTAAAAATAGAGAAGCAGGAAGGGATGTTGCCCTGACCTTAGTGTCCATATTTAGTTAACAATGGTATAACTTTTTCACAGGTTCCGAGTTTTGTAATATAATTTCAATATAGTTTTCTAATATTGTCTACAGTGGTCACAACATTTGCCCGAGAAATGTCTTGAGCTGCAAAATATTTATTGTATTTCAGACTCATCGATATTGGTCTCGAAAGTATTTATTGTATTTAAGGATAATAAGTATTTGTTGTTTTTTTAGAGTAATATATAAGTTGTTATGATTCTTATATACAAAAATCTTACAAGTTACATACTATTTTCAACTACCTTAAATATTTTACAGACAGTTCATTATCAGAGTTTCTACAGTAAATATTTTACAGACCGTTCATTATCAGAGTTTAATTAGAAGTAGGTGATAAATTATATTTTAAACCAATATATCACAATTGGTTATTCTTCTTGCTTTAATAGTTGGATGGTTCCCATGCCTTATGGATTTAGAATATATAATTGAAGGAAAATTTTCAGAGTGATAGCTTCTCTTTTACTTCTTGTTGCTATAATACTTCTTTACTGTCCCCCATTTCCTTCTGTCTCGGCCTAATCACCAATAATGACTGTCATTTCCTCTCCCATTTTCGATATTATATCACTTTTTTATTTTGTTACAATTTTAAATAATAAAATTTACATAAATTTGAAAATATATTTTAAATAATAAAAAAATCCAAAATTTTATAAAAAAATTATTATTAAATTTTAATAATAAAATTCATGTAATTTAATTTATCATTAAAATACAATATAATTTTATATTTTATATTTATTATATATATTTTTTAAATTATAAATTTAAAAATTTATATTTTTCTAACGCGATGGAAATAAGTAATCGAGATGTCAAAACCGGCTGTTTTCGTGTTAAATTTCGTATAGTTTCCCTTGCTTCTTTAAAAGGAATGATCCGCGAAATGCCGAGGTCGTGAATACAACATCGGTGGAAAAGGTTTCGAGGTTGAACCATGAACTACGTAAATAGCTCATGAAATAAATCAATGTCATTACTCACTTGTACGAGACTAGTTTAGTTAACAAACTTGCATATAAAAGCTGATAGCATGGTAGATATAAAGTATATTATTTAAAGATAATAGAAAATATATAAAGATTAATATATATTTTTCATATTAATAATATAATATAAAATAATTCAACTATCAAAATAGTAACTTTGGTATCATTTGTTGAAATCATATTTACATTAGGTATATATTCAACTAAATGAATGATGTATATTTGAATTACAAATTATTAAGTATAATACTGTTGGTCAATGATGTATTCATATATATTTGAATTACAAATTATTTAGTACAATGTTGTTGGTCAATGGGGCATGGTGGGCATGGTGCTAAAGTTTTTAGTACAATGTTGTTGGTCAATTGGGCATGGTGCTAGAGTTTTGCTGGGACTAATAATGCTAAAATTGTGCCTAGTGTTGGTCAATTAGGAATGGTGCTAGAGTCTTGCTGGGACTAATAATGCTAAAATTGTGAGGGAATTTTCTTAAGTTTCTTTTCCCCTAAGAATTAGACATTTTGAAAAAAGATGAAGAAATAATACCAAGAATTGGACGTTTTGAAAAAAGATGAAGAAATAATATTTATTAATGTTTGCTCTGGATCTCCGCCATCAATAACTACCAATATCCCCTCCAGTTTGGCTCCCTTGCCTGTAGCTTTTTCACATCCCCTCCAGTTTGGCTCCCTTGCCTGTAGCTTTTTCACATCCCCTCCAGTTTGGCTCCCTTGCCTGTAGCTTTTTCTTTGGGGCAGAGGCTTTAACGTTTGGGACTCCTACACAAAAGTAGCATGACTGAAGAGCAGTTTCATACCCTCACTAGTTAATCACCAAAAGTAGCATGACTGAAAGAGCAGTTTCATACCCTCACTAGCTAATCATAATGTTAAGCTTTAACATGGTCCGAAGCCATAGAAAAAACTCATACCCTCACTAGTTAATCATAATGTTAAGCTTTAACATGGTCCGAAGACGTAGACAGAATTGGTCAAAATGTCTAAAGATTTTTTTTTTAATTTTTTAATTGTAAACACTGATTTTATAATTATTTAGTATATTTTTTAACTGTTTATAACTGTAAATGCTCATTTTATAATTGTTTAATTGTTTACTATATTTTTTAACTATTTAGTATTTATCGGCAATGTTTAGTGTTTACAGGCAATACGGCAGGGACTACAGTTACGCAGTTGCCCTTGTTTAATTCAAAAACACTTTAAATCAAGACCCTCTACATTGCCCTAGTTTTTTGGGGTTTCATGTGGGTATTTACATCCCCTAAATAACAGTGTATGTTTAGTGGTAATTTACATTTTCAAGGAGTGGTGTTTATATCATAAAATCATTATGATATGTTTAATGATAATTTACATACTTAAGGAAGGGTGTTTGTATCATTATGATCAGAGGGTAGTTATTTAATGAATTTATGGTATAACACATATATCCATGAGATATTAAAAAATATCTCTAATATTATTAGATATTAATAAATATCTTTCAAAATGTTTTATTGAATACCCTTTCTAATGCATCTTTCTACTTAAAAATATTACCATTGTTTACTAGATGCCTCTTTTTATACTCCCAACGTATATAAACCCCTTGATATCGTGAATCCTCCCCCTAATACCTAAAATATATTGACTTTATTTTTCACAATTTTAAAATTCCCTTTATGAATGAACATGATATGCTATTGGTCAACAAGGTGAAGCCCCTACGGTGTTAGTGCATAGGCTTATGCTTCCTGATGGAGCCTTTGAATTCCATCCCTATTTTATGTCTTTGACACCATGGCCATTTGTTGTAGTCACTACAACAACACCCAAAATTTTGGGCATATTCAATATCCCCCCCCCCCCCCCCCCATTACTCGCCTCAGGCCACTAGGGATATGATCAGATTTTAAATTGGCCAATATCCCCTTGACTTGTACCTATCAAATCATGTCGGGACATCCACTCACATGTTGATATTGCATCCAAAACATGTTTCATATCACATATTGACTTATGATTGCATTAGGGTTTTAGGGGATTTGTGGCATCAAGATCCGTATGCGTCCTCAACTGTTTTTATTTTCTACAACATGCCTTGTAATAGGGTAGATCCATCTTTTATTGATGGCCATGGCATCATCACAACTGCCTTAGGGTTTATGAAGTTATCAACTTTCTCATGTCTCTTCAAATCCCTAGATTTTCGTAATTGAAGATCCAACCTTGCTTTTAATTAATCCCCACTCTTTAGGCTACATGTTAACAAATACTTCTAAGCATTTTCCTTATAAGTGCAACATCAATTAATAGGCCCATTAAAGTGTTATAACCTTGAGTTGGTTTCCCAATTTAAGTATCTTTTGTTCAAAAAAAAAAATTGATGATAACGTACTTTGGTGATTTGTGATGAATTGCTTCATTGCTTATCCTACTCAGTTATGTTGTCACATGAAAATTACTTGATAATAAAATAATTGTCTATTTTTTTTCTTTGTAGGAACTTAAACAAAGTTGTCTTGGATATAATAACAAAAGATCACATTGAACCATGTGTTGGAAGGGTCCCATTTGGGAATATTTTGTTTATAAACATGTGGAATGATACCTTTTATTCTATGGGACAAGGCACATTTTCGATAGATGGTATGGTGGGTGCTTGAATTACAAGTAATTGGTTTATATTTTGTTGGAAAGAGGGAGTAAGTGATATATCATACATTGTCAATGTATGTAATCAACATCATAAAAGCGATGCACCATACCAGAGCACAAAGAGAGCACCTTACATCATGGTGATATAGTAAGTTGATGGAGGGAAATAAATTATATCATCTTCCAATCATTAGTAGTATCTTTATCAACAAAAGTACCTATCAAACCAATTAATATAGAACCAATTATAGCGCCTACTAAGGTGGCTAAACTTCTTCATGACCAAACTGAATCCAACATGTTTTCAAACAAAATATCTCATGGATTCTTGTTGCCTTCGCTGCCTCTATAGTGTACACATATATGCTATATATCCTTCCTGGAAGCGATATCCTATCCCAAAAATTATATATGTCAGTCCTTATTATTAAAGTTACCAAAAAAATCGATTTTGATCCAAATTTCAAGTTTTAAGAGCCTTCGAGTCAATTTTTTCTTTATGTTCCCTCTGAACTCAACATTACTTCTTTCTCATTCTTCATGAAATTATAATGACCAATGGTAGTGTCAACAAAATTTTTTCCAATGATGTGTTATGCTGCTATATAAATAATAACCATCTAGAAAGATCTTAAATGTTTTGACTTTCTTTCCAGCTATTTGACCAAGACATAATATGTCTTTGCTAATATCCTTTTTGCCAAATTTTAGGTCCACATCATGTTCTTTTGAAGATATGAGTCCTCTTATCTTATTGCAAGATGTTTATGAAAACTAAAGATAAATATACTTCTTCCTTCCAAGTTTCCAATTAACTTCTTTTGACCAAAACTGCTTCTTTTGATCTTCCAATGAAGATGATGTCCATGAGATGATGGGGTTCCTCTTCATTAATCCTTTCATATTGATAATATATTTTTGTTTAACGCATATTGATAAGCTATCTAATTTTCTTGTAGAATATATTTCTACTATGTTTCTTTGATTCTTCCATTCAAATGCTAGATTGATGCTTGAAACTGCATAATGGCCTTGTTTTTTTCTATTATTCTACTTATATTGTAAATATTGTAGTCCTTATAAATCTTCATGACAAAACTAACTGCTTCAATGACCATGGAATACTTGTGACTATAGACAACTTTCAAACTCTTATAAACTATATGTTTCATTCATGACTTTAGATTTTCGAATTTCAAGAGGAAATTCCAACCTTCTACAACTATGTGTTCCTTCTATGACTTCATGTAGGATATATCTCTTCCAATGGAACACGATTCTTTAATGCATTTATTATTTTCAAACCCTAATACTTAAATGTAACTGTAAATGCTACTCTAACTGCCATTAACAAAAAAGAAAACAAGCTACTTGCAAACATGGTATTTGCCAATTTATTCATTAGTAAGGTCCTTGTTATCTTCAACCTTGGGTTTCTTCTTGGCTTTTTCATATTCAACAATATGAGCTTCAATTCTCTCTTTCCTCTTCTTGTTTTTTGGATTTTTGTGACAATCTCTTTCATAATGTGCAAATTCATTGCAACCAAAGCGTTGCACCTTACACACGTCTCAGTTTACATGTGGCTGATTATTGTTGTTGTTTTTGAATCTACTATGAGGTTCAAATCTTCCAAATATTCTAAAATTATTCCTTTATCTAGCAGCAAATGCTTGAGAATTTTCATTTTTAGTTTTAGTGTCATCCATGGCTTTTAATCTTGCTTCTTCTAGAACAAATTATGCCTAATTTTTTTTAAATGTTGGAGTTTATTTTATTGCATAGATGCTACTTACAAAACCACTCCAATATGGAGGTAGAGTATTAAGTACATAAATTATTAATTCAAAATAACATATGACTTCTCCATGATCAAGAGATCATGTGTTATGCTCAAAATTGAAAGTGCTCGAAACAAAACTAAACCTGAGCAACCGGAAAGGTCTCATCGTTGTGATTCCTGTGCCGTGAATGGTTCAAAAAACCGATGTCATATGAGGAAGATATCGCATTCTGTTTGTTTTCCCAAACAACAAAAATTTTGTGACTGGGATGCCTAGTCAACATGCAGGTACAGTTAGCAGGTATATTCTATAGAATATTCCCTTTTCTTACAGCCAATCAGATCATGCCACATGGCTTAATCTAGGCCATTGATTTTTGTGGTACGAGATGGCTTCTGACCGTTGATGTTTTGTAATTAGACCGTCGGATGAGCGACATGTGGCAAGCCTAGAGGTTGCCATGTGTCCTTAGGAGGCCATGTTAAAATTATTATGGAGTCAGGGGGGTCGATCCTATGACCTCCGACCTGCACGTCCAACCTCCTACCATCTCTCTTATCCAAAGTTGTTTACCATATAGTCTTCAACATCATTTTAAGTTGTATTGATTTACATTTTGAAGGGGAGGACCGCTAGTGATCCCAACTCGTTGGCGGCCCCGAAGCAGTGGTCACATGATATATATTAACCCGACATCAAACGTTAACCCGACGACCACCTTAATCCGTTACTCTGACAGTTTACGCGGGTGTGGTCACATGCCACAATTCACATCACTGGTACAGTTTTTACAAGTATTCAATGGTTTCTAGTTAGCTTAAACTCCGGCAGAATAGGCGTTCACATGTGTGGTTAGGTGGCTTTTATTGCCACGGTCTTCGAAACCTTGTTACCTCCGGGTTCTACGCCACTTGTTGCGAAGTTTTAAAAACCATAACACTTATCACTCCAACTTGCAGTCACATGAACCGAATGTCGCGGTCAAGGCGTCCGATAGAATAGCACTTAAGGTAACTCCGCATCCAACTCTAGTTTATTCAGGGTTTAAATGGCAGTTACGCCCAACGTTAAAGATGATCAAGGTTTCAGGGGTTGGCATGTGGCCACCCCCACCCCTTAACGGTTAGTGTTAGTGTTAAACATGGTGGATTTAATATCGTGCCCCTAATTTTAGGGCTTTTGATTAATTTAACTTCAGTTAAGTGTCATTGTTCACTTTTAGTGGAGCTTTTCTAGCTAACATTGGGAAAAATGCATTGGGAGGTCAATTTTCGATCAATTTGGGTGAAACAAGAGTCTACATATACTAATTTGAGCATTATGGAGCCATTGGTGCAGAGAAAACAACCATTAGAGGCTTGTAAACACATGTAATTTACAATTTTGAGCATAATGAAAAAGAGGGACATGCCATTGTGAGTTGGACTGACAGATGTAGCCTAGGAGGGGTGAACTGCTTCATCATGCCTACTATGTAAAACTTATGTGTGATTGTATTTCTCTGTTATATACTGTTGTTTAGTGTTTTTAAGGCTTATTTTCATGCTTAAAGTTCACTAATTCATCTATGTTTCATGGTTAAAACACTCATTCCTTAAGAAAAAAAATGGAGACAAATTGCACATGTTATTATTAATGAAAGGACACTTAGCATAGTAGAACTAATACACTCCTTTCAGATCAAGTTGGTATCAGAGCTAGAATTTAATCTTTGGTGTTTTTATGTTCAAAGATTTGTTAACTGTTTGCAAGGGTTTTCATGCTTACTAGGCTCAAGCTTAAGAGAGGAAAATGCAAATTGGTGGAAGCAAGAGGTTCTCAAAGTGAGCCACAAAAAAGGAGGGCAATATTTCCACATTATTCACCACCTATTTCACCTCCAAAAGAAGTATAATAGGCTATAAGCATGCCTCTAGGAGAAGAAGAAATCCATGAAGAGATGGATCCAAAAGACGAATAAAGAGTGTACAAAAAAGTATTTCTTGACTTGAATAAGATGGTTAGAGTCCTTTATCAAGAAAGGAATGAGAAGCTAGAAGAAGAAAGTCCAAAATTCATAAGGAAGGACAGGGATCATCAGGAGGCCAAAAATATGAATATAAATAAAAGAAGGGAAATGGAGGAAATGGAGATAGTGGAAAGTCACCATCATCACCCTCATCTTCATCCTCATCTTCCTCTACTTCATCTTCAATACATCAACCATACAAGTCAAAGAACAATGGTAAAAATAATTTTCTAGGACTTGATGTTAATTTTGAATTTCCAATGTTTAATGGTGAAGGTAATGCAGAAAAGCTAGATAATTAGATTAGGCAATTGGAGGTCTATTTGAGAATCCAAAATTTTCATGATGATGATACCAAAATCCAACTAGCTTCATTGAGAATGGAAGGTGCAACACTTGTTTGGTGGGAAGCCAAGACAAAGGAGGAGATCAAGAAGCATGGTAAGATTATTCTATCATGAACTAATTTCATTACTACAATAAAACGATAGTTTTATCCATTCGCTCACATGTAGAAAGACATAATGGGCTGGAAAATTTTTAAAAAATTGAAAGGACAAAATGTACCAGTTTATACTCAAAAATTTAGGATAAGAGCTCTTTTATTAGGAGTATATTTGGAGAGCCAAGACGCTTTTCTCAAGTATATAGGAGGCTTACATACCTACCTAAGACATACTATCCTCATGTTTAACCCTACGAGCCTAGATGAAGTTTGTGTACAATCCACACACTTAGAGGAAAAGGGAAAACAAAACTTAGATGAGACCGAGGAAAATGAGTTTAAAGGCAAATGGAAGAAAAAGAGAAATGAAAATATCAGAAACGAGAAGGGAAAATTCTTTTTCAAACACTGTTCTAAAACTAGCCATGATGAAGACCATTGTTGGAAATTTCATCCAGAGTTGAAACGAGAAAGTTTTAAAGCCAAAGAGAAAGCCAAGGAAAAAGGAAAAATTTTTGCAATAGCTGAACAAGACTTAGGATCAGATTTAGGAGATGAAACATAAATCATAGCTATGGGACTAAAGAACATGAGGGGGAAAGAGATTGAAACTAAACCCAGTTCTAGTATATCTAACTATCACATACAAGCTCCAAATGAAGAAGAGAGAATTGAACTGTTTCATGTGAGGGTCATATCCAAACATACCAAGATTGATACACTGTTTGACAGTGGGTCACAAGAGAAATTAATATCTGAAGACTTGGTCAAGAAACTTTACCTTGAGACCATTCCACATCCGAAACCATATCCACTTGGTTGGATTTTTAAGGATGCAAATTTACAGGTTTCAAAGTAGTACATGTTGTCCTTTGCAATAACTGCACATTTCATTGACACAGTTGAATTAGATGTTGTTCTGCTTGATATAAAAGGTATGGTGTTGGGTAGTCCTTACTTGTATGATAGGAAAGCAATCTTTCATTGCCATGAGAAAAAATATCATTTATTCAAAGATGGAAAGGAGTATATTGTGAGAATTCATCACAAAAAACTAGACACTTCTTTAGTTAATGCAGAGCAAATGAAGAGGCTAGTCAATGCAAGCCAAAACTTGACATTGATGATGATTAAACAAAGAGATGTGTTACATAATCCTTTTCAAACAAATGTTGATGTATATAATGAATTGTTTCAGTTTGAAAGCAGGTTGTCTTTGAAAGAAGATGACAAACAGTTGCAGTAGTCAACATTGGTGTTGAACGGTGCTAAAAACAAGGTGTCAGTGCAAGAAGTTGAAAAGGTAAAAGAGAGGGAAAATAAAATTGATAAAGAAGGCACAAGATTCAAAAATGTTCATTGTTGGTTTCCAAAAGGAATGGTACAATGGCGAAGAGACTTGGTCAAAATTCAACACAATTTCAAGGCAAAAGCAGCAAAAATCGCCATAAGGACGGAATGCAAGGTGAGAACAAATCCAAGTTTCCTTTGATTATAAACCAATGTAGAAACAATATGTTTACTACAAAGTTAGGTTTCTATTCTATAATTTCAGATAATGTGTAGCATGATAGTGTCAATGACAACAATGTTTGGTCGATGGAATCAAGGAAAAAATTGTCTTTTCATGAAAAGCTCCAATTAATGAAATTAGGGAAATTTCAGTGGATAAAGATTGGAAGAGTGGGCACACAGTTTCCACATCTCATGTTCAGTAATCCAGAGAGATTTTGGGGTCAAAAAGCTTCCCAGTGGGGAGGTGTGATCAGGAGATCATGTGTTATTCTCAAAATTGAAAGTGCTCGAAACATAATCGAACCTGAGCTACCGAAAAGGCCTTGTTGCAATTCCGGTGCCATGAATGGTTTGAAAAACCGATGTATTATGAGGAAGATATCACGTTCTGTCTGTTTTCCCAAAGAACAAAAATTTTGTGACTGGGATGCCCAGTTAGCATGCAGGTACAATCAACAGGTATATTCTAGGGAATATTCCCTTTTCTTACAACCAATCAGATTGTGCCATATGGCTTAATTTGGACTGTTGATTTTTTTGGTACGAGAAGTTTTCTGACCGCTGATGTTTTGTAATTAGACCACTGAATGAGCAAAACTGGCAAGCCCGGAGGCTGCCACGTGCCCTCAAGAGGATATGTTAAAATTGTTATGGAGTGGCCTACATGTCCAACCTCCGACCATCTCGCATATCCAAAGTTTCTTACCCATATAGTCTTCGACATCATTTTAAGTTGCATTGATTTACATTTCGAAGGGGTGGACTGCCAGCGGTCCCAACTCGTTGGCGGCCCCGAAGCAGTGGTCACATGATATATATTAACCTGACATCAAACATTAACCCAGTGGCCACCTTAATCCGTTACTCTTGTAGTTTACGCAGGTGTGGTGACATGCCACAGTTCAAATCACCGCAACATTTTTTACAAGTCTTCAATGGTTGCTAGTTAGCATAAACTCCAGTGGAATAGGCTTTCACATGTGCGGTTAAGTGGCCTTTATTTCCATGGTATTTGAAACCTTGTTACCTCTAGGTTCTGCGCTACTTGCTGTGAAGTTTTAAAAACCATAACACTTATCACTAAAATGTGCAGCCACATGACTCGAATGTCAGGGTCAGGGCGTTCGATAGACTGGCAGTTAAGGTAACTCTGCATCCAACTCTAGTTTATTCGGGTTTTAAATGGGAGTTCCGCCCAACATTAAAGATGACAGGGGTTTCGGGGGTTGGCATGTGGCCACCCCCACCCCTTAACGGTTAGTGTTAGTGTTAAAGATGGCAAAGTTAATAGCACGCCCCTAATTTTAAGGCTTTTGATTAATTTAACTTCAGTTAAGTACCAGTCTCCACTTTTAGTGGAGCTTTTCTAGATGACATTGGGAAAAGTGCATTGGGAGGTCAATTTTCGATCAATTTGGGTGAAGCAAGGGTCTACCTATACTAATTTGAGCATTCTGGAGCCATTGGTGCAGAGAAAACAACCATTAGAGGCATGTAAACACATGTAATTTACAATTTTGAGCATAATTACAAAGAGGGACATGCCATTGGGAGATGGACCAGCAGATGTAGTCGAGGAGGGGTGAACTGCTTCATTATGCCTACTGTGTAAAAATTATGTGTGATTGCATTTCTTTATTATACACTATTTTTCAGTGTTTTTAAGGCTTATTTTCATGCTTAAAGTTCACTAATTTATATATGTTTCATGGTTAAAACACTCATTCCTTAAGCAAACAAATGGAGACACATTGTACATGTTCTTATTACTGAAAGGGCACTTAGCACAATAGAACTATTACACACCTTTCATATCACTCCAAGGCCTTAAATTTGATCTTTTAACTTTGAGACTTTCATAAGATATGAGGCCACATCTTCATATTTTGATATCCTTGTTCTATAAAGTTGATTCCTTAGGGAAATTTTTTGATCGATGGTTTTGATAGAGTATAATTTGACCAATTTGTCATAGTATTCCATGGATGTGGACATATATGAAATCAAGGATATAATATGCTGCTTTATAGACTCAAAGAGAATCCTTTGAGCACTAACTTATCCCTTATTTTACTTGGCCACTTCTCTAGCCTTGTCTTTGTATGGTTATGGAACCTTGCCTAGAACATGATCCACGAATTCATTTTCTATGAGAACCAAATCAATTATTTTTCTTCTAGGGCTTGAAATTAGAGGCTCCATCAAGTTTTTTTTCCTTCCTTAAAAAAATATGCCATTTGACTTGGAGGTTTAGATATATAGTAAAGTACTTACTTGTCAAAGGAGAGTGGGATGTTATAAGAGCACTCCAAGAATGTTTATGATGCTTCCAAGAGTCTCCAAATATGTTCTTGAGTGGTGGCTTGTTGTAGCGATGTATTCAAGGATGGTTGCTACAATAATGCCTTCAAGAGACAATGATGAATTATTCAATTATGGATGATGAGTGAACAATAATTTGGAAATGTTTGTAAAATCCTTCAATGAATAGTTTCCTTTAAAAATGAGTGATGATTGTTACAAAGATGATTGTCTTTGGATATTTCTTCATTATCTCATTGATAAAATAATATTTTTAAGTATAACCATTGGAAATGATATCCTCCAATGTATCTGATCACTATTGTAGAAGTTTCTTCAAAAGTGCCAATAAGAGTGATCTTCAAGCTGCCCTTCCTTCACCTTAGCTTTGATACCATGTTGTGAAATCAAGAGGCTTTTAGATTAGGGTGATTTCTCTTAACTTGATAATTACTTGTGAGTGTTTGTTGGATTATTACTAAAATTTTATTTCTCTTCATCAAGCAATTATGAAAAAGTACAAAACATGAAGATCACAAGATCCAAAGAACACAACAAATTTTTGTTTAATGCATATTGATATGCTGCCTGCTTTTCTTGTAGAATAGACTTCTGTTATGTTTCTTTGATTCTTCCATTCAAATGCTATATTTATGCTTGAAACTGCATAATGGCCTTGATTTTTCTATTATTATACTTATATTGTAAATCTTGTAGTCCTTATAAATATTAATGATAAAACTAACTTCTTCGATGACCGTGAAATACTTGTGACTGTAGACAAATTTCAAACTCTTATAAACTATATGTTTCGTTCATGGCTTTAGATTTGTGAATTTAAAGAGAATTTTCCAACCTTCTACAAATATGTGTTCCTTCTATGACTTCATGTAGGCTCTATCTCATCCAATGCCACATGCGTCTTTAATGAATTTATTATTTTCAAACCCCAATACTTAAACATAATTGTAAATTCTACTCTAACTTCTATTAAAAAAAAATTAAACAGGCTACTTGGAAACATGGTATTTACCAATTTCTTCAATATTAAGGTCCTTGTTATATTCAATCTTGGGTTTCTTATTGGGTTTTTCATATTCAAAAATATAAGCTTCACTTATCTCTTTCCTCTTCTTATTCTTCTTGTTTTTTGGATCTTTGTGAAAATCTCTTTTATAATGTCCAAATTCATTCCAACCAAAGCATTGCACCTTAGACACATCTCAGTTTGCATGTTGCTGATTATTGTTGTTGTTGTTTTTTTTGTATCTATGACGAGGTTTGTTATGAAACCAACTCCAAAAATAGAAGAAAAGAGAGATCAATGCCTTATAAATCAACCACTTCGAGGGGGAAACCTCCAATACATTACATAAATGAACAATTCTTGGATGATACAAATGACCAAAACCTCCTTCTATATATAGGAGCCCATGGGGCCACAATATAATCCTAGCTGACCTAACAATAATAATGTAAGGGCACAATAATAACAATATTGGGGTTACAGGGGTACAACAATAACAATAAGGGGGCTACACTAATAACAATAAGGGACTAAACTAGTAATATAGGGACCTAACATGCCCCTCTCCTTCAAAAAAGTGTTTTCCTCAACGCTTAAGTAGCTTCGAGTGCTTTTGTATAAAATTGTCATCCTACCATGTAGAATCTTCAGTGGGTAAGTTCTTCCACTTGATGAGATACTTTGAAATTGATCGATTTCGTAACTGTCGAGTTCTTGTTTCTGTGACCACTTCAGGTTCCAATATAATTTTTCCTTCCTCCTCAAGTTCTGGAAATATTGTTTGAACTGGAATATTTTCACCTATAACCTTCTTTAAGCATGAAACATGGAAAACTGGATGCACTCGCGAAGAAGTAGGAAGCTCCAATTTGTATGCCTTAGTACCAATATTTTGCAACACCTTGTAAGGATCATAGTAATTTGGTGATAATTTATCATCCTTCTTAGCTTGCTTGAGGGAAATTTGTTTGTATGGTTGTAGCCGTAAAAATACCCAGTATCCTACATCAAAACATCTCTCGCCGCGATGTTGATCTGCCTGTTGTTTCATTCAATTTTGTGCCAAATTTAGGTTATACTTTAATAGTTGGAGAACTTATTGTTGATGCTTGATGTGATCTTCCACTGCTTGAACCTTAGGATTTTCTCTTAAATATGAGGATGGTCGATGATATCCATAAAGTGCCATAAATGGGGTCATTTTTGCTGTAGTAGGAAGGAAGTGTTATGCCACCATTCAACGAGAGGCAACCACTTGACCCATTGTGTTTGTTTATCAGATACAAAAAAACGAAGATATTTTTCTAAACATTTATTCACTATCTCAGTTTGACCATCGGATTGAGAATGATAAGATGAGCTATGAGCTAATTGAGTACCCAAACAAGAAAATAACTCCACCCAAAAATTTCCAGTAAAAATGGGATCTCTGTAGTTCACAATAATTTTTGGGTTTCCATGTAGCTTTTGAATTGTGTCCATAAATGTAGTAGAAACTGTACTTGCTTTAAATGGATGAGATAATTCACAAAAGTGTGCATACTTGGTAAGTCTATAAACTACCACCATGATGACACTCTTTCCTTCAGACTTAGGTAAACCTGTGATAAAATCCATTGAAATCTCCTCCCAATGTTGACTTGGAATGGATAAAGGTTGTAGAAGGTCCTGGGTCTTAATTTTCTCAAATTTATTTTACTGGAAAACCAAACATTCTGCCACAAACTTTTGAATATCAGATTTAAGGCCATCCCAAAAAAATTCTTTCTTCACCCTGTGGTAAGTTTTTAAAAATCCTGAGTGTCCTCCTAAAGGAGAAGTATGCAATTCCAAAAGAATCTTTTGTTTTAGTTGGGAATTCTTACAAATATATAAGCGATATTTGTACCATAAGGAATAATTTTTCCAATTAAATGTATCAGATGTACTAGGATCTTGCTGCAACTTTTGAATTAGTGTCCACACTTCTTCGTCCTTCTTCCATTCATCCCTTGCTTCTGTTATCCAATCTAGTTGGATAATAGAAATGGCACAAAGCAATGCTTCCACCTCTTCATTATTTCTTGAGAGTGCATCTGCAACAACATTTAGCTTCCCTTTTTTGTAGATTATTTCAAAGTCATAACCCAACATCTTTGTAACCCATTTTTTTTTCTCTTCTGAAGATAATCTTTGTTCCAAAAAGTGTTTAAGACTATCATGATCAGTTTTTACCTTGAAGTGTTTTCTCATTAGGTAAGGTTGCCATTTCTTTAGTGCATGTAGTAATGCTAACATTTCCTTCTCATAAATAGCTTTCTATAAATACTTTCCTTTGATTGGACAACTTTCAAAAGTAACGGGTCTTCCTTCTTGCATTAAAACAACACCAATTCCATTTCCTGAGGCATCACATTCCACAATAAAGGTTTTGTGAAGTCGGGCGTAGCTAAGACTAGTGCTAGGCACATTGCCTCTATAAGATGTTCAAAGGCTTTAGTTTCTTCAGTAGTCCATGAAAATGCATCTTTCTTCAATAATGTTGTTAGAGGTGCTACTATTCTCCCATAATTCTTAACAAACTTGCGATAATACCCTGTTAACCCGAGAAATCCTCGCAATTGCTTTATGGTTGTGGTGAATTTCCATTCCTTAATGGATTTAATTTTGTTAGGGTCTACCTTAACACCCTCGTGAGATACAATATGACCCAGATATTCCACCTCTTATACTCCAAAGAAACATTTGGATGTTTTTGAATATAATTATTTTTCGTGCAATAGTTTTAGCACCCTGTCGACATGTTGAACATGATCCTTCCAAGACCTGTTGTAGATTAGTATATCATCACAAATACTAGCACAAATTTTCTAAGGAAGGGTTTGAAAATGGAATTCATAAACCCTTGAAATGTAGAAGGTGCATTGGTAAGGCCAAAAGGCATGACCAAAAATTCATAATGACCCTCATGAGTTCGAAATGTTGTTTTCAGAATATCTTCAGTCTCAATTCTAACCTGATGATATCCTGAATGAAGATCCAATTTGGAAAAATAAGTTTCTCATTGTAATTCATCCAATAATTCATCAATCACAAGAATGGGAAATTTATCTTTAATGGCGAACTTATTGAGCTCCCTATAATCTGGACACATGCACCATGATCCATCATTCTTGTGCACCAATACTACTAGAGCAGAGAAAGAACTTTGACTAGGTTGAATTATACTAGCATCTAACATTTCTGCAATCATACATTCAATTTCACTCTTTTGGACATAAGGATATCTATAAGGCTTGATGTTTGGAGGAACACTTCCTGGAATCAAATGAATAGAATGACCATGATCACGACTAGGTGGGAGTCATTTGGGAGTTTCAAACACCTTGGAATGATTGTCCAAGGATTTTTGGAGATCTGCAGAAATAGATGATTTTGATGTTGGAACTTCTAGTGAGAATAATTGTGCAACTACGCCTTGTTGTTCTTTCTTCAGAAGCTTTGTCATGACATTAGAGCTTATTATCTTTCCTGGCTTCCCTATGGTACCTCGTAATTCGACTTCCTTTCCTTCTGAAAACAATTTCAAGAAACGTTCTTGAAAATTAAAAGATACCATCCCCAAATATTGTAACCATTGTACTCCTGGTACAACATGAACACCTCCCACTGGAATGGAAAGAATTGGACTATTCAATACATATTCCCCCATGGTTAGCTTGATATTATGGCATTTTTCAGAGCAATTTATAGTTCCTCCATTTGCAACCATCACTTGACATTTTGGTGCTGGGTATAGGAAACAATTCAATTCCTTGGCTACCTTACAATGAATAAAATCATGGGTACTACCCGAATCAATCAACATTATTAAATTTTTCTTCTTGATATGTCCTTTTATCTTGAGAGTTTGAGGAGTGGTAATTCCTGCCAATGCATTACATGATATGGTCAGACCCATTTCTTCCTCTTCTAGGGTTGGTTTCTGGTGTATATCCTCTTCTATTGAAGATTCTTGTTAATTTTATTCTTCCTCTTCACAATCTATGTAAAATAATTTCTTCTCAGCACACTTATGACCTTTAGTGTATTTTCTATCACAATTGTAGCAAAGCTCTTTTGCTATTTTTTCTTCCAATTGTTGTGGTGTCAACCTTGCAGGTTGTGGAAGTCTAGGAATAGCAACACTTCCATATTTATATATGTGAGTGGTAGGCTTCCTTGTTGCCATAATTTTACATTCAAATTTTCTTGCCAAACTGAATGCCTTTCCCAATGAATCAGGTTCCCAAACACGAACTTCATGTTGGTTGTTATCCTTTAAAGTCCCTAATGAAGACATCAATACTTTGTTCCTCTGGAATATTAGTTACCCTTATATTCAATTTTTGGAAGTCCTCAATGTGCTTTACCACTGAGCCCTTTTGTTTGAGATTTATCAATTGGCTAAAGAAGGTGTTTCTTTTTGTATCCTCATAATGTGCTATCATTTCCTCCGTAAAAATTGATAGAGTGACAATTTTTTTACGGGAGCAAAGGCATCGATACCATACAAATTTATTTTGTTCTAAATGTAAATTTTCAATGAGTACCTTTTGTGTGTTTTTCACATTATTGAGATCAAAATATTGCTCCATCTGTAGTATCCATGTTACGGGATCCTTGCCATCAAAATTCCTCATATCCATCTTTGGAATATGGTGGTTCTTCCATCCAAAATTAGAGTTTATGAAATCATGATTAACATTTATTTTGTTCTAATAATTAGTTTCCTCTACTATATTTTCGGCATTAGGAAACATTTCTTATATCAACTTTGTCAAACCTTCCATGTGTGCGTTTAGATAATTCTTCATGTTTTCCATGTTGTCTTTCATGTCATACATCTTAGCTTCCATGCCAGCTTCCATTCCATCCATCTTAGCTTCCATGCCTTTCTTCAAAACTTCCATTTCATTTTTTGTTGCTCTTTGCGAGAGTGAAATTTGGTGCACTTGCTCTTGTAATTTTGATATGTAATGATGTAATTCTTCATCTTCATGAGTCATAGTAGAGATTTATAAAGGCTTAATGGGTGTTGAATTATTTTTAGGGGGCATTTTTAACCGAATACTGATATCTATTCTACAATATGCCTTTGGAATCAATTCAAATTGATTTTTCATACAAGACTTATGAAATTCGAAAAAAAATTACACACCTTTTTATTGATTTTGAGGAGCTCGATATCTAAAATTTGGCCCTATAGTAGCACTCTGAAGATTATTTAAATTTCCATAGATCTCACCTGATTTGGATTCTTCAAGACAAAGTTATGACCAATCTCCCACAATGACCTAATTATGGAATAGTTGAGTAGAGCGACCTTGTACGGCATGCCAGGTGTCACTGTTTCCTCCTTTAGCTCTGAAATTTATACAAAGGAAACTAAAGTCATTTTACTTGCGAACATGTTTTACAAAATTCCAATCCAATGCTCAGAGAGAGAGAGTTATAACTATTTTCCCACGGTCACCTCTTTGAGATGAAATTCGGGAGCCTGAAAAATCCCTAACTTCCACAGAGCCTATCTCCGAAAATATTGCGAATCAAGCTCTTAAATGTCTCCACAACATTCCTTAGGAATGTGGCTTCACTATGTAAAAATTTTAACTTTTGAACCCTCGAAAAAACGTTATAGCGAAAATTCCACGATGACCTGTTTAGGTTAAATTCAGGAGCCTGCAAAAATCCCTAAATTTCACAGATCATATCTCCGAAACTCTTGCGAACCAAGATCTGAAACTTTTCCATGATGTTCCTCAGGATTTCGGCTTCGCTCTGTAAAAAATTCAGCTTTTGAACCTTCATATAAAAAAAGTTATAGTGAAAATGCCACGATGACCTGTTTGGAGCAGCGAAACCCTAGAATCCAAAGATTTGATACCAAATGTTATGAAACCAGCTCCAAAAATAGAAGAAAAGAGAGATCAATGCCTTATAAATCAGCCACTTTGAGGGGGAAACCTCCAATACATTACATAAATGAACAATTCTTGGATGATACAAATGACCAAAACCTCCTTCCAAATATAAGAGTCCATGGGGCCATAATATAACCCTAGCCGACCTAACAATAATAATGTAAGGGAACAATAATAACAATATTTGGGTTACAGGGGTATAACAATATCATAAGGGGGCTACACAAATAACAATACGGGACTGAACTAGTAATATAGGGACCTAACAAGGTTCAAATATTCCAAAATTATTCCTTTATCTAGTAGCAAAATCTTGATAATTTTCATTTTTGGTTTGAGTGTCATCCGTGGCTTTCAACCTTGATTATTCTAGAACACATTATGCCTAAAGTTATTTAAATGTTGGTGTTTATTTTCTTGCATATATGCTACTTACAAAACCACTCCAGTATGGAAGTAGAGCATTAAGTACATAAATGATTAATTCAAAATCACATATGACTTCTCAAGCCCTTAAAGTTGAACTTTTAAATTTGAGACTTTCATAGGGTATGAGTCCACGTCTTCATATTTTGATATCCTTGTTCTATAAAATTGATTCCTTAGTAAAATTTTATGACTGATGGTTTTGACAGAATATAATTTGACCAATTTGTCATAGAATTCCTTGGATGTGGACATATATGAAATGAAGGATATAATATGCTCTTTTATAGACTCAAATAGAATCCTTTGAGCACTAACTTCTCCCTTATTTTACTTGGCCACTTCTCTAGGCTTGTCTTTGTATGGTTATTGAACCTTGCCTAGAACATGATCCACAACTTCATTTTCTATGAGAACCAAATCAATTATCTTTCTTCTAGGACTTGAAATTAGAGGCTCCATCAAGTTTTTTTCCTTCCTTAAAAAAAGTTGTCATTTGACTTGGAGGTTGATACATAGAGTAAAGTACTTACTTGTCAAAGGAGAGTGGGATGTTATAAGAGAACTCCAAGAATGTTTATGATGCTTCCAAGGGTCTCCAAATATGTTCTTGAGTGGTGGCTTATTGAAGTGATGTATTCAAGGATGGTTACTACAATAATTACTTCAAGCTACAATGATGACTTATTCAATGATGGATGATGAGTGAAAAATAGTTTGACAATGTTTGTAAAATCCTTCAATGAATAGTTTCATTTAAAGGTGAGTGATGATTTCTAAAAAGATCATTGTCTTTGGATCTTTCTTCATTATCTCATTGATAAAATAATATTTTCAAGTACAACTATTGCAAATTATATCCTCCAATGTATCTGATGAATATTGTAGAAGTGTCTTCAAAAGTGCCAATAAGAATGATCTTCAAGCTGCCCTTCATTCACCTTAGCTCTGATACCATGTTGTGAAAACAAGAGGCTTTTAGATTATGGTGATTTCTCTTAACTTGATAATTACTTGTGAATATTTGTTGAATTAATACTAAAATTATATTTCTCTTCATCAAGAAATTATGAAAAAGAAAAAAACATGAAGATCACAAGAGACAAAGAACACAAGAGATTTTTGTTTAATTCATATTGATAAGCTATCTTATTTTCTTGTAGAATAGAATTCTGCTATGTTTCTTTGATTCTTCCATTAAATGCTAGTTGATTCTTGAAACTGCATAATGGCCTTGTGTTTTTTATTATTCTACTTATATTGTAGATATTGTAGTCCTTATATATATTCATGATTAAACTAACTCCTTTGACGAATGTGGAATACTTGTGATTGTAGACAACTTTCAAACTCTTATAAACTATATGTTTCATTCATGACTTTAGATTTGTGAATTTCAAGAGAAATTTCCAACCTTCTACAACTATGTGTTCCTTCGATGACTTCATGTAGGCTCTATCTATTCCAATGCCACATGCTTCTTTAATGAATACATTATTTTCAAAACCAAATACTTAAATGTAACTGTAAATGCTACTATAACTTCCATTAACAAAAAGGAAAACAAACTACTTGCAAACATGGGATTTACCAATTTCTTCAATAGTAAGGTCTTTGTTATCTTCAATCTTGGGTTTCTTCTTGGATTTTTCATATTCAAAACTATGAGCTTCACTTCTCTCTTTCCTCTTCTTATCCTTCTTGTTTCTTTTATCATTGTGACAATCTCTTTTATAATGTCCAAATCCATTGCAACCAAAGCGTTGCACCTTAGACATGCCTCAATTTCCACGTGGCTGATTGTTATATCTACGACAAGGTTCAAATATTCCAAAATTATTCCTTTATATACAAGAAAAAAGTTGATAATTTTCATTGTTGGTTTCAGTGTTGTCCATGGCTTTTAACCTTTCTTATTCTAGAACACATTATGCCTACATTTCTTTAAATGTTGGAGTTTATTTTCTTGCATAGATGCTACTTACCAAACCACTCCAATATGGAGGTAGAGAATTAAGTACATAAATGATTAATTCAAAATCACATGAATTCTTCAAGAACTTAAAGTTGATCTTTTAACTTTGAGCCTTTCATAAGGTATGAGGCCACATCTTCATATTTTGATATGCTTATTCTGTAAAGTTGATTCCTTAGTGAAATTTTTTGTCCGATGGTTTTGATAGAATATAATTTGACCAATTTTGGCATAGAATTCCTTGGATGTGGATATATATGAAATGAAGGATATAATATGCTCTTTTATATACTCAAATAGAATCCTTTTAGCACTAACTTCTCCCTTATTTTACTTGGCCACTTCTCTAGCCTTGTCTTTGTATGTTTATGGAGCCTTACCTAGAACATGATCCACGAGTTCATTTTCTATGAGAGCCAAATCAATTCTCTTTCTTATAGGACTTGAATTAGAGGCTCCATCAAGTTTTTTTCCTTCCTTACAAAAATAGGCCATTTGAATTGGAGGTTGAGACGTAGAGTAAACTAATTACTTGTCAAAGGAGAGTGGGATGTTATAAGAGCACTCCAAGAATGTTTATGATGCTTCCAAGAGTCTTCAAAGATGTTCTTGAGTAGTGGCTTGTTGTAGTGATGTATTCAAGGATGCTTAATACAATAACGCCTAGAAGCTACAATTATGACATATTTAGTGATGGATGATGAGTGAACAGTAATTTGACAATGTTTGTAAAATCCTTCAATGAATAGTTTCCTTTAAAAGTGAGCGATGACTTCTACAAATATGATTGTCTTTGGATATTTCTTAATTATCTGATTGATAAAATAATATTTTCAAGTATAACTATTGCAAATGATATCCTCCAATGTATCTAATGACTATTGTAGAAGTGTCTTCAAAATTTCCAATAAGAGTGATCTTCAAGCTGCCCTTCCTCCACCTTGGCTCTGATACCATGTTGTGAAATCAAGAGGCTTGTAGATTAGGGTGATTTATCTTAACTTGATAATTACTTGTGAATTTTTGTTGGATTATTACTAAAATTATATTCCTCTTCATCAGGAAATTACGAAAAAGTGCAAAACATGAAGATTACAAGAGATAAAGAACACAAGAGATTTTTGTTTAATGCATATTTATAAGCTGCCTACTTTTCTTATGGAGTAGACTTCTGCTATGTTTCTTTGATTCTTCCATTCAAATGCTATATTGATGCTTGAAACTGCATAATGAACTTGGTTTTTCTATTATTCTACTTATATTGTAAATCTTGTAGTCCTTATAAATATTCATGATAAAACTAATTGCTTCGATGACCATGGAATACTAGTGACTGTAGATAACTTTAAAACTCTTTTAAACTATATGTTTCATTCATGGCTTTAGATTTGATAATTTCAAGAGAAATTTCCAACCTTCTACCACTATGTGTCCCTTCTATGACTTCATGTAGGCTCCGTCTCTTCTAATGCAACATGCTTCTTTAATGAATTTATTATTTTCAAACCCCAAAACTTAAACGTAGCTGTAAATGCTTCTCTAACTTCCATTAACAAAATTAAGTACATAAATTATTAATTCAAAATCACATATAACTTCTCCAAGCCCTTAAAGTTGATTTTTTAACTCTGAGAGTTTCATAAGGTATGATTCCACATATTCATATTTTTATATCCTTGTTCTATAAAGTTAATTCCTTAGTGAAATTTTCTGATCGATGATTTTGATAAAATTCAATTTGACCAATTTTGGCATAGAATTCCTTGGATGTGGACATAAATGAAACGAAGGATATAATATGCTCTTTTACAGATTCAAAGAGAATCCTTTTAGCACTAACTTATCCCTTATTTTACTTGGTCACCTCTCTAGCTTTGTCTTTGTATGGTTATGGAACCTTGCCTGGAACATGATCCATGAATTCATTTTCTATGAGAACCAAATCAATTCTCTTTCTTCTAGGACTTGAAATTAGAGGATCCATCAAGTTTTTTTCCTTCCTTACAAAAATATGCCATTTGACTTGGAGGTTGAGACATATTGTAAAGTACTTACTTGTCAAAGGAGAGTGGGATGTTATAAGAACACTCCAAGAATGTTTATGATGCTTCCAGGAGTTTCCAAAGATTTCCTTGAGTGGTGGCTTGTCGTAGTGATGTATTCAAGGATGGTTACTACAATAATTCCTTCAAGCTAAAATGATGACTTATTCAATGATGGATGATGATTGAACCAGGATTTGAAAATAGTTGTAAAATCCTTCAATGAATAGTTTCCTTTAAAAGTGAGTGATTACTGCTACAACTATGATTGTCTTTGGATCTTTTTTCATTATCTCATTGATAAAATAATATTTTCTAGCATAACTATTTCAAATGATATCCTCCAATGTATCTGATGACTATTGTAGAAGTGTCTTCAAAGGTGCCAATAAGTGCGATATTCAAGTTGCCCTTCCCTCACCTTAGCTCTGATACCATGTTGTGAAATAAGAGGTTTGCAGATTAGGGTTATTTCTCTTAACTTGATAATTACTTGTGAATGTTTGTTGGATTATTACTAAAATTTTGTTTCTCTTCATAAAAAAATTATGAAAAATTACAAAACCTGAAGATCACAAGAGACAAAGAACACAAGAGATTTTTGTTTAATGCATATTGATAAGCTCCCTGATTTTCTTGTATAATAGACTTCTGCTATGTTTCTTTGATTCTTCCATTCAAATGATAGGTTGATGCTTGAAACTGCATAATGGCCTTTGTTTTTCTATTATTCTACTTATATTGTGAATATTTTAGTCCTTATAAATATTCATTATAAAACTAACTTCTTCGATGACCATGGAATACTTGTGACTATAGACAAATTTAAAACTCTTATAAACTATATGTTTTGTTCATGACTTTAGATTTGTGAATTTCAAGAAAAATTTCCAACCTTCTACAACTATGTGTTCCTTTTATGACTTCATGTAGGATCTATTTCTTCCAATGCCACATGCTTCTTTCATGAATTTATTATTTTCAAACCCCAATACTTAAACGTAACTATAAATGCTACTCTAACTTCCATTAACAAAAAAGAAAACATGGTATTTATCAATTTATTCAATAGTGAGGTCCTTGTTATATTCAATCTTGGGTTTCTTCTTGGCTTTTTTATATTTAACAATACGAGCTTCACTTCTCTCTTTCCTCTTCTTATTCTTCTTTTTTTTGGATCTTTGTGACAATCTCTTTTATAATGTCCAAATTCATTGCAACAAAAACGTTTAACCTTAGATACGTCTTATGTTCCATGTGGCTGATTGTTGCTATTGTATCTATGACGAGGTTCAAATATTCCAAATCTTCAAAATATTCCAAATTTCATTGTTACTTTCAGTGTAATCCATGGCATTTAACCTTGCTTCTTCTAGAACACATTATGCCTAAAGTTCTTTAAATGTTGGAGTTTATTTTCTTGCATAGATGATACTTACAAAACCACTCCAATATGAAGATAGAGAATTATGTACATAAATGATTAATTCAAAATCACATATGACTTCTCCAAGCCCTTAAATTTGATTTTTTAACTTTGATACTTTCATAAGGTATGAGGCCGCATCTTCATATTTTGATATCCTTGTTCTATAGAGTTGATTCCTTAGTGAAATTTTCTGACCAATGGTTTTGATAGAATATAATTTGACCAATTTGTCATAGTATTCCTTGGATTTGGACATATATGAAATGAAGGATATAATATTATCTTTTATAGACTCAAAGAGAATACTTTGATCACTAAATTATCCCTTATTTTACTTGGCCACTTCTCTAGAATTGCCTTTGTATGGTTATGGAACCTTGCCTAGAACATGATCGACGACTTCATTTTCTATGAGAACCAAATCAATTATCTTTCTTATAGGAATTGAAATTAGAGGCTCCATCAAGTGTTTTTCATTCCTTAAGAAAATATGCCATTTGACTTGGAGGTTGAGACATAGAGTAAAGTAATTACTTGTCAAAGGAGAGTGGGATGTTATAAGAGCACTCCAAGAATGTTTATGATGCTTCCAAGAGTTTTCAAAGATGTTATTTAGTGGTGTCTTGTTGTAGTGATGTATTAAAGGATGGTTACTACAATAATGCCTTCAAGCTACAATGATGAGATATTTGATGATGGATGATGATTGAACGTGAATTTGACAATGTTTGTAAAATCCTTCAATGAATATTTTCCTTTAAAAGTGAGTGACTGTTGCTATAAAGATGCTTGTATTTGGATATTTCTTCATTATCTCATTGATAAAGTAATATTTTCAAGTACAACTATTGCAAATGATATACCCCAATGTATCTTATGATTATTGTAGAAGTGTCTTCAAAAGTGCCAATAAGAGTGATCTTGAAGCTTCCCTTCCTTCACCTTAGCTCTGATACCATGTTGTGAAATCAAGAGGCTTGTAGATTAGGGTGATTTACTTTAACTTGATAATTACTTGTGAATGTTTGTTGGATTATTACTAAAATTATATTTATCTTCATCAACCAATTATGAAAAAGTACAAAACATGAAGTTCACAGAGACAAAGAACATAGAGATTGAGGCTCCAAGCCAGGGAAAAACCCCACAAGGGGGAAAACCCAAGAAATCATCTTCTTATAGAATTAGATCAAAGTGAGATATGTCAAACCCCAAAACCAAGACCAATATTGCCACAATATACTCCCAGTCAACCCTCCTCTAAGTCACCTTCTGCAAGCCAAATTCAATGTTGGTCAACGCTTTGAAATTATGGTAAAATCAAAGAAAAAATTGGGTTTGCATTGGAGGCCGGATTTCGACCTGGTAACAACTCTGAAAAATTATAGGAAGCTCACATGTGTGGAAAAATTTAGGGCAAAAAAAGGGTAATTATCTCTTCTTTGACTTTTATCTCTCCCCTTTGACTATTGTTGGTTCTCTTCTTCTTCTTGCACATAAATCAATGTGATTGGTTGAGTGATCAAATGAGGTCTAGTTGTCTTCTATTTATACATGTCTAAGAGGTCAAAGAGTTGCCACTCTAGGCCAACTTGTCCAAGGAGGGACAACTTGACTTGTGGATTACAAAATTGACTTTTTGACTCAATAAAAAAATATTTTTTATTTTATTACAAGAATTCCAAATGGGAATTTGACTCAATTACATTTATTTGACTCATAATAATTTTTATTTTGACTCAATAAACCCTATAAGCATGAATAAAATGATTTGACTAGAAATAAAATAATCATAATGATCGTAATAAATGAATATAATAATTACACCAATAGTACTTTTGAATTTCATTATGAAGACTGACACTAGTTACTTTTTCAACACACTGTCTTAACTAGGGAGGTATTCATAATGACAGAACATGATACTCTCAAATTGAAATATTCTCATAAGAAGGGATTCAGATTGATAAGAATCAACATATCTCACATTGTCAAACATAACAAGGCCTTGACGAACAAGTTCTATCTCTCCACTAGATCAAAGCACAATCCTAGGAGGCATAAATTTGGACAACACTACCACCTCTTTAGGCACATACCCCATCCATATTGTTAGAGATGGTATCCCCTCGACGAAAGAAACAAGGAAAGACTCTGTAGTTTGAGGAGTGCAACACAGAGTCTATTTTGAGTCATAGGGGCTTTGGGGTGGGTCAATGCCCCTTATTATGTAATGGGATGGGATATTTTGTGAATGTTGGAATCCTCCCATTGTTTTAGACCATGGTATTGTAAATTAGAAACCTATATAAGGAGTCTAGATAGAAGTCATAGATATAGAAGAAATATGAGAAAAGAAGGAAAGTAAGCTTAAATGTTAGATCTTATGAGATGCATTTGGATGTAAGATTGTTTTGAGTCTATTTTTTGGGTTAGATAAAAAGCTCCTGTAGCTATGTGTGTGGAGATCTTAGGAAGTCTGTAGCTATTTGCGCAGACCCCTACAGTTGAGTGCACAGGGTGAAACTGAATGTATGAGAAAGATCTAGCTATTAATGAATAGAACTGTTGAGAAGATCTAAGTTACTTTGATGTGTTTGATTTTTACTTATTGTTTATGAATGTCTATGCTAAATAAGGGTTTTGATCTGTAATTGAATAACACAACCTTGTTTATGGTCATCTACTTTGTTTAATGCATAACTAAGTAATATTTCCCAGTCTATAGTAAGTTCAACACATGTGTTGAATAATGCCTATAGTATTGATAGATCTGATATGTGAAGAGATGATAAGAAAAATCCATAAAGCCACAATCTTCTATCCCTTTGGATGAAGAAAACTAGTTCTAATATCCCCCTATATTGCCTTGGGTGAGACTTTGGTCTGTGAAAGAAGATCCTTGCCGAAAGGGCTGGTAATAGTGGGTTTTTTTAGGCTGCACAATAACTTTGAACTTGGGTCTACACCCCACCAAGCCAACAAATGGTTTCGTTGCTGGGATCGGGATCTGACTAAGGGATAAATGGATGTGGAATTCGTCTAAGAAAGAGATCGAAGATTGGGTAAGCCTGAATGAATGTGAGTTTTTTGTGTAAGAAAACAGAAACCCACACATTTATACTAAAAATTGGTTACAAAAGTATATCTATATAGATATTTACAAGATATTTTTCATGTCATTTTTTAGTAATACGTACGAGTGGATCTCAAGACTAGCTGCATAGACGGGTCGGTTCAATAATAAGCTAACTGTGTGGACCCCAGATTTGATTGAGAAGCTAAAAAAGACAGATAATGAGATTGCGAGAAATGTTGATTATTGGATAGATAGTATCCTTGGAGGGTTTATCACTGAGTTCGTGATCGAGACTTTTGTCTCTTATAGCGAAGTGTAGCATAATTTCTTCAAAATCCTCAGAGTAAGTACCTAAATTCATTGAAGTTCTGGATTAGAATGTTATTGTGTGAAAAGGGTGTATTATGGATGCACTCATATTGATGTGTGAAGAAAGAGAATTTGGTGCCATGAGAAGCAGAAAAAGCTTTAGGAACAGGTGGGGAACATTCATTGAAAGAGACTATAGTATATTGTTTGGGCCTGGAGAAAGAGAACCTCTACCCTGAGAAGTATGAGATCTGAGAGTCAGCAAAGCACTGTGGACCCTAGCCTTCCACCCCCGTCATCACTCCATTCCATTTTTTTCCTCCACTACCACTTCTCCCATTTACCATGGCCCATCGCTTAAAGATTCCTATGTTCAAGGGAACATATGATCCTGAACAGTTTTGGTTTGTGGTAGAAGCGATATGGAGTTCACAGAATGTTACAAATGAAAACATGAAGAAAGTGAAGTTGGTTATCGCGCTGCAAGATAGAGCATTATCTTGGTACATGAAATATGTTATGATGAATGCAAATCCTTCTTTGGTTGAGACAAAGACCATGCTGAACATTGAATTCAAGAAACCAAAGTCCCAGTCCCAGTGTATCATAGAGATCAAGGAGATTAAGAAAATGTCTACTGAGACCGTATGGGAGGTAGATCAACAATTTAAGATGTTGTTGAGCCAAATTAGCTTTAATATCCTGGATGAAAAAAATAGAGAATGGTTCATTGCTGCATTGCTGCCTCATCTCATATTTACTTTTGTCACAATAGAAGATTGCTACTCAGGTTGAAGCATTGGAGATAGTGATGAAGTTGGAGGCTTCGCCAATAGTTGACACAAGCATAGGGGTGCAACATATTCAAAATCTGTTGGAAATCTTGCATATGGAGCTCTAGGATATAAAGAAGGGAAAGGATGTTCGCTCTGATATAAGGTCGGAAGTCTAGTGTATCAAGTGTAAATCAGAGGGTCACTATAAAGAGTAGTGTCATGTTTGTAGAGAATATTTGAATGCTGGACTGCTAATTCCATTGAAACCTGGATCAAGCGCATGGAAAAGTGTAGGTCCCCATGTATGGTGTAGATTATGTGAAGTTGCAGGCCAACATTCCATGGAATATTGTCATGTGTTTCAAAAGTTTATCAAATTTATGAAGCAACGACTCTGTAATTTTTGCAGTTCGGTGGGACATTATGAGCAACATTGTAAGAGATACTATCTGATGATGCATAATAGTCCTGGTGCATATTGAATGAGGGTAGAAGGCTAAAAAGCTTTAGGTTTTCTGACTACTCGAGGAGGATTCATAGGTCAAGGGTGTGGCTGAGGAGGAGGCACAGGTCGTGGATGAGGCCAAATGATATGTTACAACTATGGACAGGTTGGACATTTTTCGAGGGATTGTCAGAATTACAGTGCGGCTTCTTGTAGTTATTGTCAAGAATTTGGTCATGAAATCTAAGATTGTCTCATTTTTTTAGCTAGCACAACAAAATGTCGGCTCAGAATATACAAATGATGAGGGTTGAACCTCACCAGGCATATCTAAGTGTTAACATAGTTATGTGTAGTGGTGTGAATGCCGAAGGAGACCACACATAAGGAAAAAATACTGTGACAAAGACCTAGGTAAGGAAAGCTGAAGATAAGAATGTTGGATTTAATGTGCATCACAAGAAAGACACATTCATGGAATCAATGAATACATTTATGACTGCTACAACTTTGCCACCTACCACATAGAAAAAAATGTTTCCATCAGAGAACAAGCTTAAGGAGAAGGCCGAAGTAAAGGAAGTTGATCAGTCTTTCTTGGTGTACTTCTTGCAGACATGTATGAAATTGCTAAGGGACTAGAGGGTTGTAGAAGGGTTGTAGGAGATGATAGATAACTACACTGGCAAGGAAATGATGCGGCTGGAACAGAGCGTTGTAAACAAAGTATACAAGAACAAGAAAAGAATCTACCAAGAGATGCGGTTGACTGCGTAGACCAGGGATTATGATATGGATAAATTAATTCTTGATATAGGATCAAATGCTAACATTCTACCAAAGCATACATGGTAGCGGATGGGAAGGCCTAAGCTACAATGGCCACCAATTCAGTTGAGGATGGAAAATCAATAGAAGATCATTCTTATGGGGCAATTGCAGTGGATTAGCGTAGATATTTATGGAGCTAGAATGTTGGTTGACTTTGAAGTGATTAAGATCGTTGATGATAGTAATTCGTATCCTATGTTGTTAGGATTTTACTAGGATTATGACATGGATGCTATAATAAAACTGAAGAAGAGGCAAATGATCTTTGAAAATAATGGTACCCAAGTTGTTGTGCCATTAGATCCTTTTCAAAGGTGCACGCTATACAAAGCCTGTCCAGCATGAGTATGGGGATGTTAATATTGATCAGATATATAAGCTTACTACGCAGGATGAAGGCTGGATCAATCCCACCATGGATGATAGAATTTTTTTGAGCACAATAGTTTGTGTGTTTCATATTCTGATGAAGAGTTGGAGCAATGGAAGAATCATTTGCATGAAGTAACCATTAAGCACTATAATAGGGTTACCATATCTCCTTGTTGTGTCAGATCAGAAGCACACGACTTACCTTTTTATGATGGGATAGAGAATGTTGTCTTATTTTTGGAGGAATTTGAGAGAAAGGTACCCGAGGACTAGAGATACAAAGCTTTGGACTTTGCATTAAGGTCTATTGCAACCCAGTGGTGGGGTGCACTCAGGGAACACTTCGAAGGATGGAAGGAGTTTTTAAAGTTGATAAGGTTGAGATTTGGTTAGGTTGATACAAATATCACAGAGAAGTATGATGGTCAGAAATATCCTCGCCAGCACTTGGCTCGCTGGAATGAAGCTTAGGGTGCCGAACTTTAGAAAAAATGGGTGCACATGCTCTTTCATTCTTTGGATACAATACCACAATAATGGTATATTGAAACAGAGTTGTGTCATGGAACCATGGATTGGGATTAGATGATATATGGGTTCTTATTAACATATAGCTTCACTGAAGGTTGGGAGTGCATTAATAAGTCTCTTCAAGAAGTGAAAGCAGGATTATTTCACATTACCAAGGAGCCAAGGACTTTGGTATATCCTGATTGGACAGACCCGACCAACACACTTGTGTGGGAGGAGGAGATCTGTAGGTACCGAGATGACCAAACACATAAGGATTCTGTTGGAGGATGGCTTCATCGTAGTCACAATACTACGCGATAGTCTTAAGGGAGGCACAGCTGGAGGTTACCGTGCCGAGGGAGGCAAGACTTCACTGAGGGGGTGAGCATCACAAAGTTCATCCAAAATATGACAGTTGGAGTAGAAAAATTCGATTAGAAAATGAATTAGATGTTAAAAGGAGTGGTAGGGATGCAATTAATGGGCATATCTGGGTGGATCTACCGCCAAATCAACATTTATGAGGAGTATCTAAAGGCGATGATGCGATTTGAATTCAAAATTTTCTATAAATAAAGGATCCCGCTCCCCATTTGAACACCTTACACTCCTAGTGTTACAAGTGAGAGTTGTTGTCTACAAGAGAGACAAGTGAGGTATTGCATGTCAGAGTACAGTTTCGCAGCATTGAGAGAAGCATTGATCAAGGTAGGGCTCAGCCACACAATACATCTAGGATCAGATCACACCATGATGACCAAACTGCCAGTAACAACCATAGGGTTGAGGTCGCCCAGAAGGAAAATGATTGTGGGCGTAGCACTGTCTGTGAAGCCTAAGAAACCAATCCTCAGGAAGTTGCCTCGGAAGAAAAACCCGAAGGAATAGTAGAGTTAGGGAGCTCAGGAGCGGCAGGAAAAGTACATGGAGATAGAAGTAGATGGTGACGAAGCATAAGAAGTCCCAGAAGATATTTATGTTGAGGATGTTGAGCCTATCTCTAGACTACCTCCAAATATTCTGCCCTGGAAGATGCTGAAATACCTCGACGTAATGAAGTACAATTTGTTTACACCATTGATTCCAAATGAGGTGTTGGTGGAATGAGAGTTACTGGCCAAGGTGCCTCAACTTAGGATTGAAGATTGGGATTTTAATGATCAGAGAAAATACCCATAGTTTGAGCCCAACATATATCTGCACCATCATGCCTATAAAGGAGGAATAGTGCGATTAGAGCCAATGAAATGGGTGAAGGGTATCCATGAGGTTGGGATACTCAATATGATATATGTACCACACTTCGGGCATAGTACTATCAACACTATTTGTGTGCGCCAATTGCTGACCTTAGTGCATGACGACTGTCTGTGGCTGTGGAAGAAGATCCCCATTACTGAGATGCTCATAAGGAGAATTACGACCCTTTTTTTCCTTGGGTTAAATTCTGTGGAGGATTTTGTGGGAAAAATCAAAGATAATCAGCTCAAAGAGAAGATGAAGAATGACTATGAACTGACCTAGGGAACTCGAGGTTATTTAATTATATCCCTTTCAGATAGAACCGTGCACTTAACTATGCACATTATTGTGGGGAATATTATGAGGAAAATATGCAGAGAGGAGGCTTCCGCACCTGTCATAGCCTTAGCTACGGAGTGCGTGAAGGGAATAGTCTATAATTGTGCAAGATACTTATGTGTTGAATTCCTCGATGATTGTAGAGCAACACAAGAAGAAGGCAAGAAGTCCCACTACGCAATGTTTTTGCTTCTCATTGAATTGATGGAGTGGAGAGAACCTGAGGAGTTGCAATTCAACACCACAAACCCTAATCTATGAAAAGCATCCATATATGCTTCATTGTCACATTTAGTAGAGCCATCGAGGGTTATGGTTAATAAATTTTTTGGGGTAGGATTTGAGATGAGCTTGCGGAAAGTGATTAACCTAAAGCCTCAGTTATCACCAAGAATTGTAGAGAAATAACGACAAGTAGTGGAGTTCAAAGCAGACTTCCATCATATACACATCTAGACAAAGAAGGAAATCACTAGGGTCTGGTACAAGCTACCGTACATGATCGAGGAAGAAGATGTGGAGGGCATAAGCATCCATTGTCCAAGTGATTGGTTAACTCTGCTCCCTGAAGGAATGACGTAGGAAGGAACAAGTGGGGTGAATTCCATTAAGCTAACAAGAAAGAAGGACACAAAAGTCACAGTCATGACTAAGAAATAACATGATACAAAGATTTTGGACATAGGAGGAGATGATATTCTTGGCGGTGATCTCTACACAGATCTAGCTTCCCCCTTTACCACCAAGTGAAGACAACCAATAAAGGGTGGCATGCGAAATAATTTGAAGTCTGATGATTCCATTGGCCCACAAGACATGGTCCTTATTGAAGGATCTAGCTTCCCCCTTTACCACCAAGCAAAGACAGCCACTGAAGGGTGGCATGCGAAAGAAGTTGAAGCCTGATGATTCTACTGGCCCACAAGACATGGTCCTTATTGAAGGATACCTTCATGAAATTTGGGATACCGTGAAGTGGACCACTGAGCACTTATGGGGTAGTATTGAAGAACAATATAAGAAAGTGTTGGCATATGTTCACAAGGGCTTGCAAGGCTTGTAGGTGCAAACGAGCGATGTTCAGGTGAGCGTGAGAGAATTGTAGGTGAGCATGGTCCAACCAAGTGGAGCACATTTTGGTACAAGCACAACTATGCATGAGTTTTCATTGACATCTGATACCCACATGATTCCTAACCTTGCATACACACTAAGTTTTGACATGGTGGGGAAACTAAGGCAGGTGGCCCTCTAGCAGAATACAAAGCTTAATCTCGCTGCGATGCCACTGTAGGGTTTGCATGAAATCCACAAGGGAATTGGTGAGGAACTAAAGATTAGAGAATATCGAGCCCTCCTGGTCATTCAGGATGTTACGAAGGAATGAAAAAGCATGGATGAGGAAAAGAAGCTTTTTGTCCAAGAGTGCGCGAATGAATCAGTGCAATGGAAGAAGCTGGAGGAGGCTATCTCTAAAGCATGCAACAAGCTACCAAAAATCTGAATCATGTTGCAGCTACGCTAGAAGAGAAAATGGACAAGATGGAGACCATTGTTAAGGACTCCAAGGCGAAGGTTGATGAAGTGATCTTGGAAATGCATATGAATATAGTTGAGTTGCAGATGTAATTATCGCCTGCCACTCCGCCTAAATTCTGAGAGCAGCGCACAAGAAAGCTAAAAGATGCATCAAAATAGGTTGAGTCCCACATACAGGAGTGTGAGCATGTATTTGGGGAATTTCTTGATGTATGAGCCTCACTACAGGAGGACCCTCAGGTGCAAAATTTACAAGCCGAAATGTGTGAGAAGATGGAACAAATGGATCAGATTAAGGTCAATACTAAGACCTTAACACCAATGCAGTGGCTTACCTATCTCCAGGAGTGTAAATTCTTACAAAAATAGGTTGATGAGCTATGCAGGAAAGAGAAAATACTTACATATAGACTGAAACTCTGGGAATTTGAGGCCGGCCAACTCTCCTAAATGACAGAAAAGAAGTTGAAGGCATTGCACACAACATAGAGAAGATTCGAGCATAAGGTAGCTAAGAAGGTTTCAGAGACACTGCTCAGAGAGATTAAGGAGTTTGAAAAGAAATGCATCGAAGCATTTCCCTAGTTGAAGGATGCCTTGAGCGGCATCAAAGCGAGAACGATGGTGCACCAACTTTGTGACTCGGGATGAGTCACAATTTTGTGTTGGGGGCCTGTTGGAGATGGGATCCCCTCGAAGAAAGAAGTAAGGAAAGGCTCCACATATTTAGGAGCACAAAGTGGAGTCTATTTTGAGTAATAGGGGCTTTGGGGTGGGTCAAAGCCCCTTATTTTGTAATGGGATGGGATATTTTGGGAACATTGGACTCCACCTATGGTTTTGGACCATCATATTGTAAATGCCAAACCTATATAAGGAGTCTATATAGAAGTCATAGATATAGAAGAAAGATTAGAAAATAAGGCAAGTAATCTTAAATGTTAGATCTTATGAGATGAATTTGGATGTAAGATTTTTTTGAGTTTGTGTTTTGGGTTAGAGAAAAGGCTCTTGTAGATGTGTGTAGAGAGATATTAGGAAGTCTGCTACTATGTGTGCAAACCCTTCTAGTTGGGTTTGTAGCGTGAAATAGATTGTATGAGAAAGATCTGGATATTAATGAATGTTAAGAAGATCTGAGTTACATTTATGTGTTTTATTTTTACTTTCTATTTATGAATGTCTATGCTGAATAGGGGTTTTGATTTGTAATTGAATAGTGTAGTCTTGTTTATGGTTATTTACTTTGTTTAGTGCATGACTAAGTAAGATCGCGCAGTCTGTAGTAAGTTCAACGGATGTGTTGAACATCGCCTTTAGTATTAATAGACATGATTTATGAAGAGCTTATAAGAAGGAAAATCCCTAGAGCCACAATCCTCTATTCTTCTGGATGCAAAAACTTGGTTCTAGCATCCCCCTATATTGCCTCAGGTGAGACTTCGTTCTGTGCAAGAAAATCATTTTCGAAAGGGCCAGTAATAATGAGTTTTGTTGGAATGCACAACCACTTTGAACTTGGGTCTAGGCCCCACCAAGCCAACACATATGTTCACCAAGCATGTCCTCACAAGACTATTCTTATCTTGGATACCCTATCCTCAATGAATATCATTCCTTAGGACTATTCTTATCTTGTATCTAAATCCTAAAAGAATATTGGTTTCATATTCTTATCCAGTCCACCATTATTTCTACCTATGAATTCACCTCTCAAATAGGGATTAACAACCACAATCCCAAAATTTTCTTCAAAAATACTCATCAATGCATCAACTACCTATTCTTCCATGGAGATTTGTTATATCTTCTTAGCTCCAATTTGCATCACATCATAATGAGCTTCGACCTTCCTGATTCTTTGTCAATCTTCAAGTGGGTTCAACAAGTCATTAGGCAGTTCATAAAATATTATGGAGCCAAACTTCTTCAAAAACGTTCACATTTTCTTTCTTCGTACTATGACAAAATTATTCTTTTATACTTTTCCAAGAGGTTATATCATCTTCCAATAATCAATAATATATTTATCGAAAAGAATAGCTATCAAACCAATTAATATTGAACCACTTATAGTGTCCGTGGAGGTGGGTAAAATTCTTCTTGATCAATATTTAATCCAACATATTTTCAAACAAATTCAAAAATTGTCTAATGAATTCTTTTTTCCTTTTTTTCCTCTTAGTGTACACATATCTGCTATATGTCCTTCCTTGAAGCCATATCATATCCCAAACATTATATATTCAATTAATTATTATCATAGTTGCCAAAAAATTGATGTTTCTCCAAATTTCAAGTTATAAGATCATTTAATTCAATTTCTTCTTCTTTCTCTGTTTGAAGTCGACATTAATTCTTTCTCATTCTTCATGAAATTATAATGACCAATGGTAGTGTCAAAAAAAGTTATGCCAATGATGTGTTCTGCTGCTAGATAAATCATAACTCTTTAGGAATATCTTAAATGTTTTGAATTTATTTCCAGCTATCTGACTACGACATAATATGTCTTTGCAAATATCCTATTTTCCCAAGTATATTTATGCATCAAGCTCTTCTGAAGCTGCGAGCCCTCTCAAGATGATTGCAAGATGTTAATGTAAACTTAAGATACATATACTTCTTCCTTCTAAGCTTCCAATTAACTTCTTTTGACCAAAAAAAATTATTTTGATCTTACTTGAAGATGATGTCCATGAGATGATGAGATTAATCTTTATTTATGATTTCATGCTGGTACTAGATTTTTGTTTAATGCATATTGATAAGCTGCCAACTTTTCTTTTTGGAATATACTTCTACTATTTTTATTTGATTCTTCCATTCAAAATTCTATATTGATACTTGAAACTGCATAATGACCTTGAATCCGCTATTATTATGCTTTTATTGTAAATCTTGTAGTCCTTCTAAATATTCATGATAAAACTAACTGCTTCGTTGACCATGGAATAATTGTGAATGTTGACAACTTTCAAATTCTTATAAGCTATATGTTTCCTTCATGACTTCATATTTGCGAATTTCAAGAGAAATTTTCAACCTTATATAATTGTGTTCCTTCTATAACTTCATGTAGGCTCTATCTCTTCCAATGCTACATGCTTCTTTAATGAAACTATTATTTGCAAATCCCAAGACTCAAATGTAACTCTAATTGCTCTTCTAATTTCCATTAAGAAAAAATGAAAAAAAACTACTTGCAAAATGCTGTAATGATGACTTCTTCAATGACAGATGATGAGTGAACAAGAATTTGACAATGTTTTTAAAATCCTTCAATGAATAGTTTCCTTTAAAAACGAGTGATGATTGCTCCAAAGATGACAGTATTTAGATATTTCTTCATTATGTCATTGATATAAGAATATTTTCAATTATAATTGTTTCAAATGATGTCCTCCAATGTAATTGATGACTGTTGTAGAAGTGTATTCAAAAGTGCCAACAAGAGTCATGTTGAAGCTTCCCTTCCTTTACCTTAACTCTGATACCATGTTGAGAAATCAAGAGGCTTGTATATTAGGATGATTTATCTTAGCTTGATAATTGCTTGTCAATTTTTGTTGGCTTATTATTTAGATTATATTTTTCTTCATCAAGAAATTGCAAAAAATTACAAAACATGAAGATCACAAGAGACAAAGAAAAAAAGAGATTTAGGCTCCAAGCTAGGGAAAACCCCACAAGAGGGAAAACACATGAAATCCTCTTCTTATAGAATCAAATCAAAATGAGATATCCAAGACCCAGAAACCAATACCAAGCATGCTGCAATGTCCCCCAAGTCGTCCCTCTAAGTCACCTTATCCATGTCAAAGTCAACAAAATTCAATATTGGTGAACACTCTGAAATTATGGTCAAATCACAAAAAAAAATCGGGTCTGCAATGGAGGCCGAATTTTGACACTATAAAAACTATGAAAAATTGTAGGAAGCTCACATGTGTGGACAAAATTCAGGTAGAAAACAAAATAATTCTATCTTTTACTTTTCTCTCTCTCCTTTGACTTTCATTGGTTTTTTTATTCTTCTTCTTACCCATAAATCAATGTGATTGGTTAATTGAAAAAATGAGGTCAAGTTGCCTTCTATTTATACATGTCCAAGAGGTGGAATAGTTTCCATTTTTGGCTGACTTGTCTAACGAGGTCCGACTTGACTTGTGGGTGAAAAAATTGACTTTTTGACTCAATAAAAAATTATTTTTCCTTTTCTTACAAGAAGTCCAAATGGGACTTTGATTCATAATAATTTTTCTTTTGACTCAATAAAGCCTAGAAGCATGAAGAACATGCTTTGACTAGAAATAAAATAATAATAATTATCAGAATAAATAAATATAATAAATACATCAATAGTACATTTAAATTTCATTATGAATACTGACACTAGTTACATTTTCAATGTCTCTAATGAAAATTATTCTCTCTATTATAATTATAGCCTCTCGAATCAATAACAACTTCTCATCCTAATCTAATGGTGAAACTCAGATGAAGGAACCATGTTATGGCCAAGTACCTTCTTGAACCTGGATACTTGAAATACATTATGAACCCGCTGCTAACTGATAACTCAAGTTCATAAATAACCTCTGCGACCCTTCATGATACTTTGAGTGGTCCATAAAAAATAGGTTTGAGTTTCTTTGATCCACTCTTCTTGAGGGTATCTTGTTAAAATTGTAGCTCATATAGGTGTCTCTGCATAGGCCTTGTTTCCAAGCATGTAGAAGATATCTTGAAAATTTACTTGTTTGGAATTTTTAATTCTTCCTAAGTCCAAAATTAGGGAAAAATTGATAATTAATTTAATTGGTTATTATTGGCTTTGTAACTTAGATTTCTAAAGTTTGTAACATTGAAAATTAATATTTCCATTTGAAAAAAATCAAAGAAAGTGATGAGATCAAATTTTTTCCATTGATATTTTCTTTGAAGATCTCATGGAAGAAATAGGGTTATGAGAGAAATTACAAATTTTCGAGATCAGCAGGTGTAGGACACATTATAGATCACATCAAGTGAGAGAGAATAAGGCCAATTTGGGTGAGAATAACAGACATATAGAAAATTAGAGAAGGGTCTGTAGCCTGGATGTACTGAGAAATGAGAGAGGGGATAAACCCTAGGTCATGTTTGCAAGAGAGAGAGGTTGAGTATTGGGGCCAAGTTTCTCATTGGAGGAGAGGCCAAACCTTGAGATGATATCCATTGAAGAAAAGGGGCCATAATTTGCTAGAGAGATATCATAATTAAGGCCATACCGTTTCAGAGTAGATACAGTCAATTTATGTGGAAGTTCTATGTTGTACATTCTATAGATCCATTGTTATAAATATTTCTAGAGAACTTTCTCTGAAGCCTAATAAAATACCTCTCAGTTGGTTTTTCCCCACACTAGCGTTTTCTAGGGTAAAAGTTGTGTATAATATATATGTGCTTGTATTTCTTATTTTTGTTGTGCATAATTTGTTAGAAGCTCGACCATGTTAATTGTGTGTAGATTTCAAATTTGAGATTTCTTGGTTTTCAGTAAAAATAAATTATGAGTATACAAATTTTACTAGCACATTAATTTTTTGGATGGGGTTAGAGAAAATAACATGGTATCAAATAAAATCCTATGAAAGAATTCAAGCATTTCAAAAGTTCAAGCTCAAATGGGTGTTGAAATTATAACAAGGTTTGATCTTCATAATATATCATTATGTCTTTGTAAAGAGTCAAAAATAAATTATTTAAGAAAAGCTTGTTTTTGTCTCCAAGTTGACCAAGTGGGCACTCTAAGGATCATGTCGACTTGCCCAAAATATGTGCCACTTCGAATGAAAAAACAACTGTAAATAGAGAAAAATCCTCTCCATCAAGGACATACTTCTTAGTATAGTTTATAAGGCATAAGAGCGAGTGTTTTGAGGTACAAGTGTGAGATTTCCTGAGGAACACTCTTCTATGATAAAAAACGTTTCTTGAGACACACCTTTATATGGTCAAGCAAGTTTTCTATAGCATCATACTTCTGTGGTATCTAAGCTTGATGTGGCACTATATTTATGTCGCATATGAACCTTCTGTGGCATTATATTTCTATTGGATCCAAACCTTCAGTGGCACTATATTTTTGTGGCATCTAAACTATCTACGACACTATATTTTTGTGGTATCTAAACTTCCCATGGAACTATATTATCTTATGGATATGTGGGTTCTTGAAGGAGATATTTTTCTACTGTAATATGAGTTATATGAGACACTTTATTTCGGTAACATGTGGCATTCTAAGAACAATATTATGGACAAACTTGACGAGGGCTGACTTGGAACTTGGAAATCGATCTAATGGTTGGTTTGCATATGAATTAGATTTCTGTCTTTGACAAAGATTCTATAATGAAAGGATTACTCGGTTTTCAACTTGTGGTTTTTTCCTTGGCCTCTGGCATACCTTCTGGTGTCTATTGTCTTTTTGTGCATTGAGATATTTAATTTCTTGCATAAATAAATGTATAATTTATTGATGAAATAATTTAATGAAGAGAATGCTAAAAGAGAACATACATATGAGTCACAAGTAAATATCATGATAACAAATTCTTGATTATAGTCAAATTTAAACAAGGGGTTTGTGGTATTTCTAGGGTTTTCAACAAACAATTATTCAAGAGTTTGTTTTAACATGGTAACCAGTGCAAGGTATGAATATAGGTTAGAAGGAGCCTTAAACTATATTCAATGGAAATTTTGGAGATTCATATATATTCTCAAGGAGAACAAGTTATGGAACTTTGCTAACTCCATAGTTTTTTTGCCAGTGTCAAATCCTATTTCCCTAGATTTCCATGAGGTGAAAGCAACAAGGGCATAGAGGATCATCTTGGACGGAGTGAAAGATCACACGGTTCCCCATATATTTGAGAAAAATAATTCCAAAGAGATGTGGGATGCAATCATCAAAATATAGCAGAGTGATAACCAAAACTTGAAGATGGTGCTGAAGGATAAGTTCTACAACACCAAGATGTCTAAGGGAGAAAATATGACTTCCTAGCTTACTAGGCTTATGTAGGTGCAAAATGAGATGACAACCGTAGGGAAGAAAATCCCTGAATATGAACTCGTGTGTATAGCCTTGAATTGTTTTACAAATCAGTGGGATGTATTTGTAAAATGCATCATGGGATGACAACATTTTCCCACTTGGGAAAGATCATGGGATGTGTTGTAGTTGCTACAACACCACCCAAAATTTTAGCCTATATATCTAAATTTTGGGTTCCCCTATGCTTTTCAAGTTTTGAACAAGTATCTATGTGGCTTTCCCGGGACAAAACCATTTAATATATCTGTCATCATCGAAGCCAAAATTGTTGTGTGTTCATTATGAAAACTATCCAAGCTTGTTTGTCCTTCTTTATCCTCATTATTAAGGTTTATGTCATTTTGCATTCATTCATATTGAAAAGGTTGTTTCAGCACTTCCTCTCCATTGGTGTCTATGTGGGCTAAGAAAATTAGTTTTAAGAAGGTGTCAAAGTTGTAATTATTGTTCTTTTGCATGTCCCAGGGTTTGTACAAGGCTGCAACAAGAGAAGAAGGTTCATCACCCTCAGGAGCAACTCTTAGTGGGAAGAATATATCATTATTCCAAGGTTTATAATATGCATAATAATCCATCTATGATTCAGTGTCGACATACCATTGTAGGCATAAACCTAGCTTCATTCATATTTGAGTTGAAAGGGGACAATGAGTTTAGAATCTCGTCCACTTGGAATATCCCTAGGCTCATTTTCCTATGATTTCTTAAGCTTCGGCTTCTCCTATAACCAAGCCATGGTTTTAATTACATTTTGGTAAGCCTAGCCTTAAATTTAAAAACTTTTGTTTTGCTAGCTTAGTCATAATCGCAACTTGCAATGCTAGTCTCTCTAACCACTATAAGTGCAATTTGTAACCTATCTTAAGCTCCACACACTCATTATTCAAAAATCACAATTTGAATTAATAATGATTTAGAATTTGTTGGCTTGAGGGGTCCTGACCCAAGTTTCAGAGGTTAAGGTTTGTCAACAAACCCCTATATTATCGGCCCTTTCGGAAATGACCTACTTGCGCAGGCCAAGGTCTCACTTGAAGCAGTATGGGAGGGTGCTGGAACTAGGTTTTCACACCTTGAGAGAGAGTAGGTAAGTCGAGGCAGAACTGTGTTCACAACTTATTTGATTCACACAGAGTAAGTCTATTCACAGACTTTTATCAGTATAATTAGTTATTAACCACAACAGAGCTAATCAATACCTTCACATCCAGGTGTGCATCAACAATTACTAGCACATAATATCATAAACGAAGCTACAGATACATTCACAACATAAACATATAGCACAGAAGTATTTGCAGCTTAAACAGATACCATCACAGAGCATTTACAAATATACTTATGCAAACACAGATATATTCATAGCTAACTAACCATCATAGATACGCTTTAGAAGTAACCATCACTGATCCAAATAACACACAGATACTTTAACAATGCTTCTCATTCATTAACATTCAGATCCATTTACAACCAAAACCAGCCCACACACATAGCCTTGTATGGTCCACACACAGCAAGACTGAGGATCTCTGCACACACAGCCAGCAGGAGTCCTTACCCAGAACAACCCAAAACAGATCTAACAGTTCGCACGTAGCATCAATCTATTCATGCCTACCTCTAGACTCAAAATATTCATCTATTTATATCGATGTAGCCTACGCTATCCTATTCTCTATTTTTAAAAGCTTTTTTTGTCTCCAGGTAGACCAAGTGGGAACTCTAAGGATCATGTTGACCTGCCCAAAATATGTGCCACTTTGAATAAAAAAACAACTGTAAATAGAGAAAAATCCTCTCCATCAAGGACATACTTCTGAGTATAGTTTATAAGGTATAAGAGCGAGTGTTTTGAGGTACATGTGTGAGATTTCCTAAGGAACACTCTTCTGTGATAAAAAAAGTTTCTTGAGACACAACTTCTATGGTCAAGCAAGTTTTATATGGCATCATACTTGTGTGGTATCTAATATTGATGTGGCACTATATTTATGTCGCATATGAACCTTCTGTGGCATTATATTTCTATTGAATCCAAACCTTCAGTGGCACTATATTCACAGCTACACATACATTCACAGCATAAACAGATAGCACAGAAGTATTCGTAGCTTAAAGAGATACCATCATAGAGAATTTACAAATATACTTATGCAAACACAGATATATTTGCAGTTAAATAACCATCACATATATGCTTCAGCAGTAACCATCACTGATCCAAATAACACATAGATACTTTAACAATACTTCGCATTCATTAAAATTCAAATCCACTTACAACCAAAACCAGCCCGCGCACAAATCCTAGTAAGGTCCGCACACAGTAGGACTGAGGATCTCCGTGCACACAGCTAGCAGGATTCCTTACCCAAAACAACCCAAAACAGATCTAACAGTTCGCACGTAGCATCAGTCTTAATTCATGCCTACCTCTAGACTCAAACTATTCATATATTTATATCGATGTAGCCTACGCTATCTTGTGGTCCATAAACCGTGGTTTATGGACTCTAGGTCTACCTTTTGACCCATTACAATGTGTTCAGGGCTTCGATCCACCCCAAAATCCCTGCATTAGACTACTTAATACAAAAAATATACAATATTGGCCAAAAATATACAAAATTCGCAGCTTAGGGAGCCCTGTTCCAACAGGCCCCCAACACAATCTTGTGACTCATCCCGAGTCACTGCGGCCATGGGTTCTCCATCTTCACCTGCAGCTGCTTGATCGCCTCAACCAACGGGGGCAACACACCTTCACTTTGTGTATTATCATTCTCGGCTATCTCCACCAACTTCTGCGAAGTTGGGCCTTCTGTAGCAGCAGTGACGCTTTCAAACCTCTGGTTCAGTTGCTTGACTGCGATGTCGACATCCTGAGATAGCTTAAGGGCCTCATCAACCCACGGCTTGAGGTGATCACTCAAAGTCTTCTTTCGTTGCCAAAGGGCTTCACAGGATAACGTAGGCTACATCAATATAAATAGGTTAACAGTTTGAGTCTAGAGGTAGGCATGAATTAAGACTGATGCTACGTGCGAATTGTTAGATCTATTTTGGGTTGTTTTGGGTAAGGACTCCTGCTGGCTGTGTGTGCGAAGATCCTTAGTCCTGTTGTGTGCAGACCCCACTAGGCTATGTGCGTGAGTTGGTTTTGGTTGTAAGTGGATATGAATGTTAATGAATGCGAAGTATTGTTAAAGTATCTATGTGTTATTTGGATCAGTGATGGTTACTGCTGAAGCATATCTGTGATGGTTATTTAGCTGTGAATATATCTATGTTTGCATAAGTATATCTATAAATTCTCTTTGATGGTATCTGTTTAAGTTGCAAATACTTATGTGCTATCTTTTTATGCTGCGAATGTATCTGTAGTTGCGCTTATGATATTATGTGCTGGTAATTTCTGATGCGCACGTGGATGCAAAGGTATTGATTAGCTCTATTGTGTTTAGTAACTGATTATACTGATAAAATTTTGCGAAGATACTTACTCTATGCGAATCCGATAAGTTGCGAACACAAATTTTCCTCGACTTACCTACACTCTCTCAGGGTGCAGAAACCTGGTTCTAGCACCCTCCCATATTGCTTCGGGTGAGACCTTGGCCTACGCAAGTAGGTCATCATTGAAAGGGCCAGTAGTATAGGGGTTTTTTGTAAAACCTTAACCTTTAGACCTGGGTCAGGACCCCTCAAGCCAAGAAATGGCGTCATTGCCGGGGATCGAACCGGGGTCACCCACATGACAGGTGGGAATACTCACCACTATAAAAAATTCGTCGCTTAGGGAGCCATGTTCCAACAAAATTTCTCTCTAAACATGTAACCCATGACTTCATTGTATTTGGAAGATGTGATAAAAATAGCGCGTACATCCAACTTGTGACCTATGACTAGGCACTGGATCTACAACTTGTGACTAGTCACTAGATCTACGACCTACATCTAGTCACTACATCTATAACCTATAACTAGTATTCTAGATCTGAAACTTGAGTATACCCTCTATTGATGAGATTTGAAACTAGTCTATTTTGCCTCAGTTGATGCAATTTGTGACTAGCCTCTACTAATGTTAGTTGCGACTTGCTTATCTAGCCTCCACTAATGTAATTTGCAACTAGCCTTTGTTGATGCGATTTGTGACTAGCCTATATAGCCTCTATTGATGAAATTTGCAACTAGCCTATACTAATGTAATTTGTGGCTCACTCACTACCCTCTAAAAATGTGACTTGTGACTAATAATGTTCTCATCTAATGCGAAAAATCCAAGGCACACTTTGAAACTATGACTACAAAGTGACGTTGTCAATAGAAATTGCGTTTGTGACTACAAGGGTGACTGTGACTAGAAACTATGACTGCGAATACAAAGGGTCATTATCAATAGAAATTGTGATGGGAATAATGGGTGATTGTGACTACAATGTGCCACTGTCACTAGAAACTTCGATTGCAACTGCAAAGGATCATTGTCATTAGAAACTGCAATTATGACTAAAGGGGTGACTATGAATAGAAAGTGGGACTGCAACTACAAGGAATATGAAAGGTCACAAGGAATATGAAAGGTCACGGAGAAGGTGAACATACAAATCCCCATTTGTATAAATATACTCTCATGCCTCATTTATAGGGGAATTTTAGCACTTGAGCGTGGCTAGAAATTAGAGAATTATTTTGTGCTTAGGGAGATTGAATCACTATGCTCTTGAAAGAGAGAGGGTGAGCTATGGTTAGGATATGTTTTTTCCTTGAAGATGGTATGAGAAACCCATGTTTGACTCCTAGTATTTGATGGATTTTCTTAACATGTACATTGAATTTGCAACATGAAAAATGAGAATTTCTTCACTTTTTGCATGATTCATGTGCATTTTCATAGTGGTTGTATTGGCTATCTAGTATTTCCATTGTGTTTGTATGTGCTATTTCATGCAAGTGATACATTTATGAACTAATTTTTAGCTATTGCATATGTGTTTTCTTTCGAATCTCTTCTCTTTTATTCCATGCTAATACTAGTAATTTATTGTGAATTGTTTTGTAGTTAACAAAACTTTCCCTGTCAACAAATTTGGTGTTAGAAGGAGGGTAGATGATAAGATGACCCTATGGAGTCTGATTTTAAATAATTTGCCTTGAAATGGTTCCTTCCCATGTGCCAAAATATTTAAGGCCAAATCTCGCTAGATAAAAGATCAATTTTGGAAAATTCTAGTTCAAGTCATGATTCTTCAAGATAATCTTTCCATCTTCTGTGAGTTGTTATACACTTCTTATTTTACTCTAATTTGTTTTTTTAATCATGTACACCAACCATTGTTTTAAATACTTCATATTCTCATATGGTTGGTGCATATTGTGATTAGACATAAGTTGGTGCTATCTTATATGTGGAAGAGGAAAATAATAAGAATATTGCTCGTCTTTTTTTTTAATGGAAATCCATTTTATGTGAGGGAATAAGTCACATGACTCATCCCTTCCATGAAAGTCAGCTAGTTTATTAGTATCCATCTTCAAAACCAGAAGAATCTTATATTTTGAACAACCAATCTATCAATATTAAAACATTTGATCAAACCAACGATATAGCCAATTATCATTTTGATGTCATAGTTGATAGTGACCATGTGCATTCATTTTTTGATCTTATAGAACCACTAATATTAAATGATCTACCATTTTAAAATTTAGAGGTTTTTCAAGACGATGATGCACTTTAGCTCCTACTAATGGTTATTTCAAGTCCTCACGTCCTAAAAATCCTTGAACAAGATCAGATGAGGGTTTTCCGTGGTAGATTATTCACCTATCATAGTTACACTAGATATATTCCCATATTTGAAGGGTTTTCCGGGTTTTTAGGTTGGTCATATTGAATTCCATGATAGGATAGCTGATTGGCTTGAAGATTCTTATCTATTGAATTCCTATGAAAGAAAGAAACATCTCATCTCCCTTACACTAGATTTAGGGTAAAGTACAAATAAATGCATATTATGGAGAAATGTTCATGTTTTTAAAGTTTATCATTATGTTTATGAAGATAGAGTTGTAGCCTCGTTAGAACAATATTTTTTGACATATTTTCTTGCTAGCATATGTGACCTTCTTTCTCTTATTCATGTTTTACAGGTAAATATTTTATTTTTTCACATTAATTCCTACTATATATAATCATTGACACCATTTTTTTATGGTTGGTAACAATTGTGGTGGCTACATTGGAAGTCTAACTTCACGTGAACTAATCTCCTCTCTGGTTAAATTAGGGTTTTAGGATTTGACTAGTTAGGGTTTGCTTGATAGTGATTTAGGTTACACTTATTAGGGCTTAAACATGTTTTTTATATGTTTTCTTTATTGCAGGTATTTTTCTTTGCTTCATGACATTATGCATTCATATCACTTTCATATTCCTAGATTACTCTTCACTGCATTGCATTTACAAATTGTCTACATAAACATTGCATGGACCTTTTAGTGTTGTTAGTTGTTTTTTCTTGCATTTCATTGCACCATATTGTTTTCATATTTTACACATAGCTTTGTTCAATACATTTCATTATGCATTCATTTTTCACTTATTTTTATCTCCTTCTTGATCTGCATTTTCTTTTTTTTTACATTGCATTTCATTTCGCCTTGTCTCCTTTGCCTTGTTGAGCCCATTTCATCATGCATTCAGTTCTGTTCATTTTGCATTGGCCTTTCCTTTAAGCCTTTTTTTATTCATGATCCTTCCAAACCTTTAATGTCATGAAGAGCTTCACTTATGCTTCTATGCTCATGTTGAAACCCTAATCAAATGGTTGCGAGTGACTGTGATGGCTGCTCCAAGAGGAAACCTCTCATAAATTCAGTTATTAAAACTACATCTTGAACACCCTTCCTATGAATTTGACCCATTACCGAGGAAATTATGAACAAGTGCTCGTGAGCAACCCTAATCAGTGCATACAACCCATATCTATTACTTGAACCCTTGATCCAACATGGTCTTGAATATTTCCTAATATTTTTTCATTGTCTACTTGTACGTTGGAGATATGATGTTGAAATAGGGCATGAGGAAAGAACCAAGTAAGAAAATTCCTTTAGTTTTTAAAAAGCAAGGAACAACCTCTCTTTCTCATAAAATAAGTTGGGATCCCTCATCCTCCCTCACACAATAAACTCCTAATAAATTATGCCAATGTGAATGAAAAATAAAATTAGTTAAATAAAGAGTAAAGGATTGAGAAAGGCTTCCTGCACAAAGAGGTGATGTAAACAACTTCGTCGGGGTACTAAATAAGCCCACTTGCAGAAATCAATACTTGTGATTTATTGAGTGGCTTTGTTGAGGTACTAAATAGGCCTATTGGTAGCAAAGAAACACCAAAAAATCACTTTAAATTTTTGAATATATAAATACTCTTCCTTTTTCTCTACATCTTTGTAAAATACTAACATGTGTGAACTCTTGGTTTGGTGATTCAAGACTAAGGATCTAGCTAAGGAAATTGAGAAATGACATCTCTATAAAATGTCAAGTAACCTAAGGGGTACCCACAATGTTTATTCCATACTTCCTTGCATCATTAATGAGACGCTATATGTTATAGTGATGTAGGCATATATGTTGGATTCTACCAGTGTTTTGCCACACTAGGGGAATTTTGAGGTCTAAAATGGGCCTCCTAAGGAAATTATAAAATAATAGTGGAAATAATAAAATAACATTAGATTACATCATCAAATTCTAGAGGGAAAAAATAAAAAACTATTTTTTCAACTTGTGTTTTCAACTTATCTCTGTATGGTCTTACTAAAATTTTGAGTGGGAACACTCATTGGATGAAAAATTTGATTCCTCATCCAAGGAGTACCCATGTTGCATACTTTTGATGGACCCTGCTAAAAAAAAAAGGAGAAATACATGAAACACATGATTGCAATCACATTTTTCATGTATTTCTCATTTTTCCTGTAGCACGGTCCATCTAAAGTATGCAACATGGGTACTCTTTGGATGAGGAATTAAATTTTGCATCCAATGAGTAGTTCCGCTCATAATTTGAGTAAAACCTTAGGGAGATAAGTTGAAAATACAAGTTGAAAAAGTAGTTTTATTATTTTATTATTTTTAACATTTTTTCTTTTTTACCCCAAAAATAGTGAATCACCCCCCATGGTTGACATCATCATCTTGAATCCTATTGGTTCTTATAGAGTTTATTTTGGTTGTACATTTTTCTTAGGAGGCCCATTTTAGACCTCAAAATTTCTCTAATGATTGTCGTAGCCACTACAACACCACATTTTAGCCTATATATCTAAATTTTAGGTCGCCCTATGATTTTAAAGGTTTTTACAAATATCTATGTGGATTAAATTGGTAAAAACCCTTTAATAACCCAGTCATCATCGAAGCCACAATTATTGTATGTTGATGAGGCACATTATCCAAGCTTGTTTGCCCTACTTTATCATCATCATTAGCGTTTAAGGAATTTTGCATTCATTTATCTTGAAAAGGATGTTTCAACATTGCCTCTCCATTGGTGTTTATGTAGGTTAAAATAATTAGTTTTAAGAAGGTTATGAAGCTGTAATTATTTGTTATGTTTCATATCCCAGGGTTTGGACAAGGCTGAAACTATATCAAAAGGTTCATCGACCTCAGGAGAAACTATTAGTGGGAAGAAGATATCATTATGTCAAGGTTTATAATATATATAATAAGCCATCTTTTACTCAACCATTTTGGCATACTGTCACAAGGGTCAACCTAGCTTCCTTCATACTTGATTTCAAAGGGGACAATGATTTTTTACTCCACTCCAATTGGAATATCCCAGGCTCCTTTTCCTATGATTTTTTAGGCTTCGAATCCTCCTGCAACCAAATTAGGATTTCGACTTCATTTTGGTAATACTAGCCTTAAAGTTAAAAACTTTTATTTTATTTCCTTAGTCGCAAGTCACAATTACAACTTGCAGTGCTAATCTCCCTAGCCACTGTAAATGTGATTTGTGACTTTCCTTAAGCTCCATCCACCCCTTAGTTGTAAATTGCATTTTGAATTCACAATGATTTGACACTACTCTAAAAACATGAAACCTGCTACTTCATTGTCCTTGGTACATGAAATAAAACTACCATGCACATCCAACTTGTGACCTATGACTAGTCACTAGATATGTGACCTGCGACTAGTTATTAGATTTTCAACCTATGACTAGTCACTAGATCTCTGACATGTGACTAGTCCCTAGATCAGTGACCTATGACTAACCTCTACTAATGAGATTTTTGATTAGCCTATATATCCTATACTGATGCAATTTGTGACTAGAATATACTAATGCTATTTGTGACAAGCTGATCTAGCATATGCTAATGTGACTTTTGGCTAGCATTTAATGCTGCAATGTGAGTTTCCTATCTAGCCTATGATTTGCCAATGTGATTTGTGACTAGCCTTTGCTAATGCGATTTTATGACTTACTGCCCTCTACAAATTTTACTTGTGACTAAGACTATTCTCATCTCACATGAAAAACCCCAAGGAACACTTTGAATTTGCGACTACAAAGTGTCATTGTCACTAGAAATTGTGATTGCGACTATAAGGGTGTTTGTGACTAGAAAATGCAATTATGACTAGAAAGGGTCACTGTCACTGGAAATTGAAACTGAGAGTAAAGGGGTTATTGTGACTAGAAAATTTGATTGTGAATATAAGGTGCCACTATCACTAGAAACTGCAATTCGACTACAAAATTTTAATGTCACTATAAATTGCAATTGCGACTACAAAAGTAAAATGCCACTAGAAATTTTGATTGCGACTAAAGGGGTGACTATGACTAGAAAGTGTGACTATGGCTACAAGGAATACGAAAGGTCACAAGGAATATGAAAATTCATGGGGAAGGTGAAAATCCACCTCCCCATTTGTATAAATATAACCTTATGCCTCATTTATAGGGGACTTTTAGCACTTGAGCTTGGCTAGTAATTAGAAAGTAATTTTTACTTAGGGAGCTAGAAGCACTGTACTCTTCATATATAGAGGGTGAGATATGGTGAGGATAAGTGTTTTCCTTGAAGATGGTATGATTAGCCCATGTTCCATGGTATTTGATGGATTTTATTTACATGTACATTAAATTTGCAGCATGAATAATGAGAATTTATTCAGTTTCGACAATGGTTCCCGTGAATTTTCATAGCGTTTGTATTGGTTATCTAGTATTTTCATTGTTTTTGTATGTGTTCTTTCATGTACGAGATATATTTATGAACTAATTTTTAGTTATTGCATGTGTGCTTTATTTTGAATATTTTCTCTTTTATTCCATGCTAATGCTAGTAATTTATTGCGAATTGTTTTGTAGTTAACCTATAGTACTCTCTTAATTATATGTCTCAAACGTTTTGGTTAACTGGGTCCTCCTTAATATGCACTTATTATTATTATTTAGCTTTCTTTTTCTTGTACATTTCTTTGTGATTTGATCAATCATGTGATGATCTTGTCTACATTCTCCAGGCATTTCATTCTTGTCCTCACACTAACATATTCATATTTGACAGAAAAGAGAAAAACATTCATAGTGGTAGCTGGGATCACATAACGGATGGGGCTCCTATACCATACTATATGAGGTCTAATTGGGACCTCATACCAGGGAGACCCCCTAAATTTTGGTAGGAAATTTTCTTCCCATCAACATGATGATTGCAGATAAGAGGATATTTAAGAAGGGTCTCAACATGGATACCAAAAGTAGAATGGTGAGGAGGAAGGGAAGCCCTAACCTCTAAGGGAAAGGGAAATAAAAATAAAGGCTCCATTGAAGAGGCTACCTTGATAAGTTCAATGCTATAAAAGTGAAATTATTTTCTTTCCACCAGCTAAATAATTTTTCCAACCAATTTCCAAACAAGAGAAAGGAAAAAAAAATAAACAAGTTGTTTCTACAACTGAGATGGAAAATTCTTCAACCATATTTGAGGATTATTTATCACTTATCACATGTCTCTCTAGTTCAATGGCCACTAGGATATGGTACGTTGATAGTGGTGTTTCAAGTCACATGACTAGAGTGTGGGACTACTTTACTAGTTTGAATGAGCATACTTTGGAATTTCACGTTGAGCTTAGTGACACACTAAGCGTAGTCCAAAATGGAATTGTTAAGTTTCGGAGGGAGTCCAAGAGTATTCTACTGGTGAAGGACATGTTTTATGTTCTAGGCTTGACGAAGAATCTGATTTTGTTTTAGCCTTAGAGGAAAAAGGTTATGTGGTGATTTTCCAGGGTGTAAAGGTGTATATTTGTCCCAAAGTTTCCAACTTCAACATAACAAAGATGCTTGGATTGAAAATAAACAAGATGTATTAAATTTAGTTTGAGCTAACAAAGGTAATAATTAGTAGCAAAAACAAAATCTGTGACTTGGGGGAGTTGTGGCATAGGAGAATGCCACACTTGCACCATGGAGTAGTCAAAGTGGTTAGCAAGGATATGACTAGGCTCCCTAATTTCACTAGATATTAGCATGACATGTGCAATGGGTGTGCCATGGGAAAGTACACCAAGAATGTGTTTTCCAATAGTGAAAATAGTTCAAAGGGGTTCTTAGACTTGATCCATTTAGATGTATGACCAATTTCATCCATGTATTTGGGAGGGTGCAAATAATATGTGACTATCACGGATGACCCTTCTTGCAAAACCTAGATTTATTTTATGAAGACCAAAGATGAGGCCTTCAGTAAGTTCCAAGAGTTTGAATCTCTCGTGGAGAACTATATGGGGAGAAATATCAAGGTTATTGGATCTAAAATTAAGGTGGGTGTAACTCCAATTCCTTGAAGGAGTTTGGTGCAGATTTTGGAATTGAGAGGGAGTTGATAGTTCCATATAATCCACAACATGATGAAGTATGTTGTAGCTACTACAAAAACCTCCAAATTTTTCTTACAAAATTTAGAGCCTTCTATTAACCATGTGAACAGTCATTTCAAGTCACAAAATTTGATCCATGCATGTTTTCTGAGTTTTTCTAAGTGTTCAACTTCCGTTCTAAAGAAAATATAGGTGTCGTATTTTGTTAAAGGTGGCTTTGGCACACATTATAGAGGAAACTCCAATGAAATATTCTGCATTAGTTGATCCCATCTATCATAAGAACATGTGTTGTACACTCACCCATGGAATAGTACATTTTATGATTGCAGTCGGCACTTTTGCTGTAAATACTTGTGCCCTAACTATCACACTTTGAAATAAATGTCATTTTGTTTTTGTTTCAATGTATGCATGCTATTTTTTGGTAATTTTCATCGTTTCACCATAAATTTGAGTGTGTACAGTGTGTGTGATCATGTTCAAGATCTGTTTGTATGTTCTTGTTCCCTTGTTGTTAGTGTGAAGTTTTCCGGAAAGTGTACCAAAAATGCTTCACTTAAGCCACACGTGACTAATGGCCCTAACAATAAATGTGGTAATTCAATATTTCAAATCTGTAATAAAAATCTAGGGGAAACATGCAAAACAATCGATCTATGCAGAGAAAATCATTAAACATCAAAATAATTAACTAGTGTAAAAAACCCAAACCATGGACAAAGAAAATTGAAAAGAATGAATGCTATATTAGTATTGTGTTACACCTGGTGAAGGAAACTTGCAGAAGGTTACAGGTATCCCTCAAATGGGATGGGTCCTTTCGCTTTCCTATATGCTTCATGTTTCTGGATCACTCTCTCTGTGATGTAAGAAACCCAAAAAGTGTGTTGAAATCAGATGGGATCTCGATTGCAAAAGGAAGATAATAACGTTGATGATAGTGATAATGGTGAGGAATGGATAGAAAAACCCTCTTATTTGTAAAAAAATATTGGGTTATTCTCGAAAACGGGAAATAATAAAATATTATTAACCACAATCTAGAATTTAACCACTTGGAATATGTTATTATATTTTTTGGAGGGAAAATATATTTAAATTGGTTAAACACACTTATTTAGAAATAATAAATAAATAAATGATTTATTTATTATTTCAAGGATGTGGTTAAGGAATAATAAACAAATAATGATTTTTTTAATCATTCATGGGTGACTTAGTGAAATTTGACAAGGAATATTAACTAAATAATGATTTAATTAATTATTCCTAGAGGAAAATCAAATAAATAATGATTTATTTTATTATTTCTAATGATTGCGCCAATTGTGACAACAAATATTTATTATATAGTGATTTAATAATTATTCCTAGAGGAAAATAAAAATAAAAATGATTTATTCAAATATTCCTCACGGGGTTTCTTGTTTTAATTAGAAATAATTTAATAAAATATGGTTTATCAAATTATTTCCTATAGTCAAAGAAATTTTACTATAGTAAAATTGGTCTTACATGGTGTATTTCAATCCACCTAGTTAGAAATGGCTAGGTGATCAGTTTTTGGTGATAACATATTCCCCCCCAATGTATGAGAAAATTGTATGACCGAAATACGTTATAAGAACACAATCACTAGACACCAAAGGGGCGTCGGAGAGAGAGAGAGAAAGATAAATGAAGCAAGGCGAGGAAGGACACGAATAGAGGGGGCGAGACCTACTAATTGATATAAGTCTCCTTATATTTTGGAGTACATTATCTCAATGAGGCGGGGGAGGCATACCCATACCTACTGAGATAATTGAGTACAAAAAATAATGATGAGCCCAACAATGTGGGACTGAGCTAAAAAGTACATGATACATGGTACATGACATGGTGGCATGTAATATCCCAAAGGGGAGAATGCAATGATACTTAAACACAATATAAGAACTACAGCAAAGTAAACAATAAATTTAAATACACATCAAAATGCATAGAAATAGCTAAGCCATTTTATTATATAGGAGGTGAAAAAGAAAGTACAACAGTGCTCAAAATATGAGACACTCAAGCCAAAGGGATGGCCTGGAATGATCCTGCAATGATCCCACAAGAGGGACTACATAACTACTGAACTACTGGAAGGTAAAATGCGTTGTCCCTGTTGTAGCTATTGGGACAACAACTACCTGAAAGATATAAAGTCATATCTAGGCAGAATGTGAGCTCCGATGATGCTGAAAATGTAGATCAGGGCTCAATGATGGATTCCCAAGATAACACAGAAATGGTTTCCTAGATCTGTCAATCTAAGAAAACCACCCTCTTAGGGCTCCACATATATGCTGCTCGGAATGCAGATCTGAAGATAGATCTGATGATATGATGCCTGCAATGATGCACAATCAAATCTATGCAAGAATGGTTGATCCCTTCTCTAGATCCTTGGGCTAAAAGCTAAAGATCTAGCTCCTCCAATCTCCTCCACTTAAAATAGTTTTTGGATGAACAACAACTTCAGAAAACTGCGCTGTCAGAGAGGGAGGCTTAATAGCCTACTTTTGGATATGTTAAATCAGCTCCTGAATGATGGAAACAATAGATCCAATGTGAGGAGACGATCCAATAGATATACAGGACTAGACTGCGCAATCCTTGAAGGGACTGCTACTGCGTGGAGGTAAAACCCAATGGCCTAAATGTCGGATATAGATTTGCTACTCCAGAAAAGCTGAATGTGAAGAACAAAGTGGTAGGATGAATCCTCCACCGATTTCCTAGCTGAATACTAGAAACAACCTCTTGAATATGGCACCAATGCCTGATAAGGAATGAAGAACAACCCTCTTTCAAGAGCTACTCAATGAAAGAGGAGGGATTCCCGCTCAAGAACACCCTGTGCTAAACAACACTGCAAACTCTTCTAAACTTACCGAAGCCTGCATAGAAATATCCTAAGACAAATCTAGATCTAAACAGATCAAGAAATGAATAATCCAAATCATTCCTTCCATTGTTCCTTCACCTTCATTATATAGATATCAGCCTTCCATAGCCTAGGCCCACTCCAAAACTGCACTGTATATGTGGACATAAGTATCCATGGTTGACTGCATTATTTCTCCATGTCCTCCATCATGTTCACATGGGGTGATCACCCTCTCCATCATATGTGCATTAAATTCATCCCTTCCTCCACTATCTTATCATAAGTGCTTTATGATCTTCTTTGAATCCACCATGATCTCAATTGACCTTATCAAAGATCTTCATGATTTTTCATTTAAGATCCATGATCTTATTTGACCGTTTCATCCTCCATAATCTATCTCATAAATGAGACATGATCTCCATTAATGGAGCTACTCCACTACTCTTTGATTTTATATCTAGATCTAGAATATCCACATACACACATAAAAAGTGGATTTTATTCATCTTTGAGGATTATGGGTCCCTTCACCCTTTTATTTCCTTAATTAATTAAGTTTATTAAGAACTCTAATGTTTCAAATATCATGTGAAAATTTGGGAATATTACAGTCCTCCCGGGAAAAATGTTTCTTGTCCTCAAGAAACTGCAAAAATAGATGCAAGGCCATCCATTCCCCTCCAAATGGCATCCACATAAGGAATGTCTCCTCCATTTGCTGCAACGTGTCATGTGTGTTTGGTTCCAACGTTGTCTCTCATAAATGAATAGAATGACCTCCAACTGTATGGTTAGATGTCCTCCTTCCATCATGAAGTACCGAGTGAAAACCATATGATGTACAACATCATCATCATACATGAGATACATAAAATAAAGTGGTTCTTTCCATGAGGGAAAATATCTATCTCACTATACATATTTTCATCCCATGCTTTATGAATTAGATTGAGCATTGACATGCTCTCATCGTTAACCCTGTTGGCCTTGTTGGATCCAATCATCATTCTAGCATAATGCAAAAGAAGAAATAGAGATATATGGGTAGACAAATATGTCAAATCATATTCTCCCAACTGTAACCACCGAAGTAAGGCCCTTTGCTGCCATCCTCCATCTCCCCCATGCAAGATGAATAAGCCAAACTCCCCCAAAATCAACTAAAGCAAAAAGAGATCTTGTTGCTTTCTCTCCTCCTCATGTGCATCATGGAGTAAAAAGATACTGATAGAAATGTGGAATGTCACATCAGCTCGATACAAGCACACACCATTAATACACAGCATGAGAGCATCATGCCACATTATACCCAATACAAAACACATAGACATAGGAGATGTCATGTGATGGACAAACTCTCTCAAGGGAAACCAAAGTGAACATGCCTTCCTTTGCTGCATTCTATCATTGATACACAATGCATGAATTAGAAAAATATGAGATATTGGGTGGTAACCGTACTCACCCAAGAGCAGCCAGCGCAACCATGCCTCCTTCTTCATTTCATGAGTGTTTTTCAAGGCATGGATAAAAGAAATAGGATCCTTTGGGTAGTAACAAAACTCTCCCAAGAGCAACCAACGTAACCAAGCTTGTTGGCCCATGTCATATATATGCAAGTGGTCATGCACCCCTTGCTTATCATTCTCACCCACTGATCCCAATGTGGATGATGAATGATGTACTGCATAAACATGGTATCCTCCCTTTGTAGAATACCATCCTTCCCAAACTGATGAAGAAATTTTCACTTCATGAAATGTTGAAGTGCACCTCCAATGAGATCTCTTAATGAGATTCTCTTTTCACCAATGGCCCTCCATAACGAGTGAGGCTCTGGATTTGCTGCAGGTAGAATTTTCTCTTTGAGCTGTGAGATGCTCATTGAGAAAGTGTCATCTAGAAAGGAGAAAATATTCCTCATCTCAATATGTCTACCATCTATCACCTTAACTTCCATTTCTTCATGAGTGAATCTACCTTTAGAATTCTCCAAGAATAATGGGTCCCCTTCATTATCACTGATACTAAGTGATAGTGTTGTAGATATGCATGGTAATATATATGCTATCTCAAAGCAAGGCACAATGCTGATCTCATAACCAGTCATTGTACATAGGATCATGCTCATCCCATTTTTTGAAACTCTACACTTCAACTCAAAGGGTTGAATATAGCTTAACAATGATGAGCTGTGATAGCTCTTCATCTCCTCCTTGAGTAGATCAAGGGTCCTCTGTGCCGTGATATGTTTCTTCTTCAAATCAACATTGTATTCTAACCCTTGGCTATGCATTGGCCCTAATGGCATGTATCCATACGTTTCAATAATATATAATAAAACAATATGTGATGAATATGTATGCATACCTTGGATCAACTGATGTGTGGGAACCTCTTGCAAGAACACAAGAACTCCTTCAACCAAAACAATGGTGTCTCCAACCACTGGTAAGAGTGATGGATGCTCTTCTCTAAGTGTACCAGCACTGGAATCTACCTCCTCTTCCTCATGCATCTCCTAAATCATGCATGGGACTCTATATGTCAAGAGCTCAAGACTATCTTGCAAAGTTGCAAGTGTCTCCTCTCTAGATGCAAGTACTTCTACAACTAGTAGTGAATGTAGTGACTCCTTTTCCATAGTGACAAGATTGAAATCCTCCTTTGTTTCCTTAGGAAATTTCCCTTTGTGGCACATCTCTATTCTTCTCACATCAAACTTCTTCCTCAACTTATGAAATAAATCTAAATATTTAGTCATTTTTGCATGCTCCATGTGACCAAACCACCAATCATTGGCGTCACCTAAAAGATGAAGTGTTGCAATTTGGAAATCCTCTCCTTTAGCTATAGGATGTAGCCTAAAAAATGTATCTAAGTCTCTCCTCGAAGCCTTAACAGTGCTTGAGGAAGATCCATCAAATGTAGGCAAATAGAATCCATTGTGCCTCTTTATTTTATTGCTGCTATAGGATCCTCTTTCTTCTTTGATTTGGAAGAATTTTTGGAGAGTTAGCTTCTCCTTGAATGCTCTAGATTGTTCTTTGTACTCTTCAAGACAAAAACTGAGAGTCTCATGAGTCTCAGGTTCTTTCCTTTCTTCATTTCTATACCTTTCACCTTCTTCAAAGAAAGTGGTCATAATAGATCTATGATTCTCTGGTTTTCTTTGTTGTTGAAAGGAAGTTCTTGGACCTTCCTCATAAAATATTCTTCTTGGATCCTCTTTTTGCTTCTCCCTCTTCATTTTATTGACCTATTTGGAGAGATCTTGCATGGATCTAAAGAGAGGAGTGGAAAAACTATAATCCTCCTTCCTGATAGATCTCATCTATCTTCTTCTTCTTTTGATGTAAAAGATGAAGTGTCCACAAGCTGAGCCAAAGATCATGCTCTGATACCACTTTAATATCGCAAAAGGGAGAATGCAGTAATACTAAAACACAATATAAGAACTGTAAAAAAGTAAACAATAAATATAAATACACATCAGAATGCACAGAAATAGCTGAGCCATTGTATCATATAGGAGGTGAAAAATCAAGTACAAAAGTGCTCAAAATATGAGACACTCAAGCCAAAGGGATGGCCTGGAATTACCCTGCAATGATCCCAGAAGAGGGACTTCATAACTACTGAACTACTAGAAGGTAATCTGTGATTTCCCTGCCGCAACTGTTGGGACTGCAACTTCCTGAAAGATAGAAAGTCAGATATGGGCAGAATGGGAGCTCCGATGATGCTGAAAATGTAGATCAGGGCTCAATGATGGATTCCAAAGATAACCCAAAAAGGGTTTCTCAGATCTATCAATATAAGAAAACCAACCTCTTAAGGCTCCACATATATGTTGTTGGGAATGCATATCTGAAGATATATTTGATGATATGATGGTTGCAATGATGCAAAATCAAATCTATGCAAGAAGGGCTGATCCCTTCTCTAGATCCTTGGGCTAAAAGCTCAAGATCTAGCTCCTCCAATATCCTCCACTGAAAATAGCTATTGGATGAAAAAAAACTTCAGAAAACTGCACTATTAGAGAGGGAGGCTTAATAGCCTGCTGCTAGATATGTCAAATCAGATCTTGAATGATGGAAACAATAGATCCAATGTGAGGAGATGATCCCTCATAGGATTTCTAGCTGAAATACTGGAAACTTCCTTCCTCCAATATATCTAAAGGACTAGACTACACAATCCTTGAAGGGACTGCTACTGCATGGAGGTAAAACCCAATGGCCTGAATGCCGGATATATATCTACTGCTCCTGAAAGGTTGAATTTGAAGAACAAAGTGGTAGGATGAATCCTCCACCCATTTCCTAGCTGAATACTAGAAACAACCTCTTGAATATGGCACCAATGCCTGATAAGGAATGAAGAAAAACCTTGTTTCAAGAGCTACTCAATGAAAGAAGAGGGATTCCCGCTCGGGAACACCCTGTGCTAAACAACACTGCAAACTCTGCTAAACAACCCAAGCCTGCATAGAAATTTCCTAAGACAAATCTAGATCTAAACAGATCAAGAAAATAATAATCCAAATCATGCCTTCCATTGTGCCTTCACCTTAATTATATAGATATGAGCCTTCCATAGCCTAGGCCCACTCCAAAAATGCGTTGTACATGTGGACATAAGTCTCCATGGTTGACTGCTCTTTTTCTCCATGTCCTCCATCATGTTCAGATGGGGTGATCACCCTCTCCATCATGTGTGCATTAAATGCATCCCTTCCTCCACTATCTTATCATAAGTGCTTTATGATATTCTTTGAATGCACTATGATCTCAGTTGACCTTACCAAAGATCCTCATTATTTTTCATTTAAGATCCATGATCTTATTTGACCTTTTCATCCTCCATAATCTATCTCATAAATGAGACATGATCTCCATTATTGGAGGTACTCCACTACTCCATGATTTTAGATCTAGATCTGGAATATCCACATACACACATAAAAAGTGGACTTTATTCATCTTTGAGGATTATGGGTCCCTCCACCCTTTTATTTTCTTAATTAATTAAGTTTATTAAGAACTCTAATATTCCAAATATCATATGAAAATTTGGGAATATTACATGGCATCAATGGGCCATAAAATAATACAATAAATCCCATATACGTAATGTGCCTGAACAAAGATAGAACAAGACTGAATACATTAACATCTGAGTACATGAAAAATAATGAATCTCCATGTGTCATGGGGTGGGGAGACCACAACCAAATAAGCCATGTTGAACAAGAAAGGGCTCTAAAGATATGAATGGATCATTTGAAGGAAACATGCATGATGTGGGCACTACAGGCAGCTAAAACAGAACCCATCAAATATGCAGAACTGAATATAAGGGTGGAGCATAATATTAGGTCATCTGGGCATGTGGGGGGCTACCTGAAGGGCCACCCCCTCATGAGGTCTCAAAAATCTCACAAACACCCGGGAATCACTGGTACAATATCATGGATCATCGGACTATCAAATGTATGATTCTCATCCTGCCATAATGAGATGGGTTTGAGAACGCGAGAAACAAAAAATACAAAGGGCAATGATGATTCCCTTTTCTTGATCTAAGGCACCAAACAATGATGAAATATGGAACCAAGGTACAACGCTCTTTAGACCATTATTCTAGAGTGAATGTGATGAGGTCAATAGAATAGGGCCTGCCATAGCTAAGGTAATAAGGAATCCTACACTAAGGCATGAGGGATGGAATGACACCAGGGATAATGATGGAAGGAGGGAAACTAAGAGGCATATTGGCAACTTCCCTTGTCATAGCATAAAATGCATGGTTGACCTGGAAGTGTCTGGCTCTATTCTAGAGGGGATGATGATAGACAATATATCGAGAGGAGAAAATGGGAAACACAGGATGATCATGATGAAAATATGGATGAATACTATAATAGGACATAATGGGACTAAGAACAGACTCCATGAATGCAAGGATGACTCATCTCAGATGCTCTAAACAAGGGTGACTCGATGATGCTGCCACATAGGATAACTCCATGGGAACCATAAAAACATGAGTAAATAATGGTTACTGATGACAAAAATCAACACACGAGGTGACAAGTGCTAAGGTAAAGTGGAACCGAAGTACAAGCAGATCATATGAATAAATTTGGCTTGTATTGGCGAAAAAGTGAAACTTCATGAAAAAAATGGATTTTGAGTGAAGTGTCAAATTACCAAAAATAGAGAAAGGCCCATTATAGTACCCTGTGAGAGCTTTCCAATGGTGCTGATGGTTCTTCAAAATAAGCTATGGTTTGGTCGCAATGGGCGACAAAAAAACTAGGGTTTTTCCTATAAAAGGATTTTTTTTCATCCAATTTCAATTCATTTTACAAGTGAGATGTGGTGAATTTGGAGAGGAGGTGAAGGCTTAAATATTATAGAGATCTTAGTATAAAAACCAACCGTCAGAATCAGGATCTGTAAGTTGTAGGTAGGTAGCTTAACATTACTCTGCATTTCCACCAGTTTACATTTTCATATTAGGGTCTTAACACTCAATAGGATATTGGTGTACATCCTCATGGTTAGAGCACAATTTTATGGCCCTGTTTTGCACTCTAGAGCATAGATGTGGGACCAAGAACTGCATTCTCGCAGTTTTGAAGGAAAAAATATGTTTTGGATGAAGGATTGGATTGGTCTATTGGCCTAGTGAGGTTTGAGAACAAGGTGGCTTGATGGTTGCCTTTATCTTTGAGTTGAAAAAAATTATGGTGCTTGCAGGTATGGTAGAGTTAAATATTGATTGGCATGAACGAGACTTGGATACTCTTCAGTTTGAGATTCAAGGGAATTAGGAAGTGAGAGGAGCATTAACTCGTTATAGGGTTCTCAAGTAATTGGAGAACCCACTGATTAAGGAAGGTGAGCCCTTACTATAGAGGATTGTGAACTATTGGGATCCAGACCAGGAGGCCTTTATAGTGTAGGGGCACAAGATCGAGCTCCCAATCCAGGATATCTTCTTTTTGACAAGACTTCCCCCCCGGGGGTGATAGGGGATATAGATCCAATGCTACCTTGTGGGATGCATATAAGAGAGTTTTTGGAGGACCATTTCTGACCTAGTGGTTGTGAAAAGGGCACGATCATTCTGATCAGTGACCTGGAGTGATTAGAAATTCGGGATGCAGTCGCAGCAGTGTTGCGGATGTTTGGAAGCCATGATTTTGATCACATCACTGAAGGGCATATGATGTTGGTAGAGAGTGTTTTAGGAGGCACCTAATATGGATGGGCCCAGATGATGTTTTCATTGGTGAAACAAAAATTGACACTATTCAAGTGATGGGTCAACAAGAAATATTCATGTGGGACAATTTTATGCTCATTTTTCTTTAAGAATATCCCGACCATCCTTCCACATATGAAAATCCAAGATGGGGGCCCACAATAGCCCAGGATGTGCTACTGGGGGAAGCTACTGCGAAAAGGTGGAGGAGGGGGAGTCAAATGAGTGTTCCAACTAGAGTTTTTTTCTCATTGGGATCAGATGCTGCTCTATATAGATGACTATCCATACAATGGTATTAACTTTCAAGGTGATCCTGACTTGCCATTTCGGCCAGGATGAGAATGGGGTCCAGATGGTAAGTGACATTTACTATTTTAATTACATGTAATTTTTTTAAGAATATATATGAGGTACTAATTCTTAAACTTATGTATGCATATATAACGCCGACAAAACTGATAGGATATGGAGGATGAGCTGCAACACCTTCGGTTTCATATTAGGGTGGATCGACATCACACCAAAGACCAAATAGTGATTCTTTGCTGGAGGACCTCTGCCGTAGATGCGATGTGGTACTGGATGGGGTATCTTAGCATGGGTGGCATGAGCTAGATGATAGGTATACAAATGAGTGTATGGGTCTTCCCTCAGAATAAAAATGCATCATGTGGCACATGGCGATGGTCGATCAGGCCATTTGAGATCTACGAGCTGGTGGTATGGAGCCATTGGATAGGGAGTCTCCAGATAGTGATTAGGAATAGGGACATGTGGGTCCTATTTTTTTTGGTTATGTAACATTCTATGGGCATGTCATATGTATTTATAGTAGTGGACTCAAAACCCTTATGTTTTTTATGTGACGATACATAATATGGTTATGAATCTTCTATATATGACGATTGTGGTTCACCATTTTTTTATATTATGGTTGTATTTTATTATATGCATGTGATAAGTTCCAATATAGAATGTTATTTGCAATGGTATCTACGTAGTTATTTTGGGCTCTAGGAACATGACTGAATGTAACGGATTCAAATTCACGTGCAAAAATCTTAAGTCTTAGATATTTTCTAAATAGGACATGATTATGCACATGTTAAACGCCATTCAATTTCATGACAAGTAGCAAGGAATCAAGGTGAACATGAAGGTAAAGGATACGATGATAAAGGGAATCAGATAAAAAACCTATGTCAACATCATATTCATCCTGGTTATTGATGGCAAATCCGATGCATAAACCATTGGAGTGAACTTAAAAATTCAAAAGGTTAAAAATGTCCCAAGCTGCTAAGCCTAGATTCCTGGAGAAGCGACTCACACCATCAGCATAATTGATATACGGTGTGGATGATGGATCCATCTGAAATATGCAAGAAGGCAAAGAATGAGCTTATGGGGGTGAATACATGCTACTTAAATGCATAAAAAAATAAAAACATGTATTTGAATGGGAATTTTTTTGTGTAAAATTTCTTGACGTAGAGTGTATTATGAGGGTTAGGAAGGAGTTGACATTCAAAAACCTCTAAAAGGTATGCCCCCTTGCCCATACATTGGGTGTCAATGTAATGGCCACAAGGTGTATGTGGTTTTAATTCATGTGTTTGAGGTAAGGGGTTATATAACCAATCGATCTCACTATGGATGAATTCTTTGGAATCCACAACATGTTGATCATGGGTTTGCTGTGGAAGGAAGTACGCACGATGGTGCATATATCCCAGGGAAAATTATGGGTGGTCATGGCTTCCATAATATCTTCATATGAGTGGAATATGGGATGACTGGAGGAAGGAAGACCACATGATGTGGCAGAGCTACCTGACGTATCATCATGAGAGATATGGTTCACATACACATTGTCATGAGGGGTATACAAAGAGCTAGTCGATGAAACATATACCAATTTTGAGACCAAGGTGTTCAATGAGGGAGGTTCGATAGAAGCACTATGGGGAACCCCAATGGGGTCTTTCTTTCAGGATCTTATGGAAGTGTCTGAAGGTTATCATGAAAATTGTCGAGACGAGGAAAATGATGAGAGTAGTGGCCATAGTTATCACATAAAGCGCATGGGTGGTTCGTGCATAACGAATTTTTTTTCTTGGTTGACTTAGGTAAGGTAACATGGACCTATGGGATGTTAGGGTCAATAAATGTATCATCAGCCATAGGCTTGAGATTAGGGATTTCAAGATAATTATTGGTGTCATACACAAAGCACATGGTGTAATAGGCTTCAGAGGCTTAGGGGGAGCTGGATTTGTTTCGGGAGCCTTGTCCTTAAGTTCCTTATTTTTGGCTTTGCCCCAGTCACCATATGCTTTCGCAATAGGGGTGGGATCTTGTTGAGGTTGTTGTGGAACTAAAGAAAAGGAAGGAGTCATAGAGATTGGTTGCACCGAGGTCAAAGAAGTGTATGGTTTAAGTTGACTTGGTGGAGTGTTTGCTGGGGGATCGATGTACTTGCCTGGGATCTCTAGGGTAATATTTGGTAAACTCAATGTAGCCAAACAGTGAAAAAAAATATTCTAGGTGGAGGAAATAAAAATGGTATCTGACCTGCAAGATAATGACCTAAAGGAATGACTCCTAGATGGTCAAGTCCTAGGGGAACAATTCCTAGTTGAAAAGGAGGAGGAGAGATACTAGTAGAAGAAGACGGTCCTTGAGGATTTTATCCTGATGGCCGGGTTGAGTGAACAACAACAAGTTTCATGGGTGTTGGCTATTGTGTGGGCATACAATACTGCTTTCGAGTAGTCCATGACATTTGCAACATGCAAAAATTAGATGAGTTGGGCCCAAAAGGGGTAGGAGGTGGACCATAGTATGCACCAAGAAATGTGGAATATTTATAGACTCCTAGAGAGACATTCATGAGAGCCGAGATAGGTTGATTTTTAGTCATCAACAAGATGGTAGGCTGTGGTGATGTACGAGAATTTAGATCATAATATGTCAATTGATCGTTGGTGACTATATTTCCATTATGGGGGAAGCACATATTACGGTGAACTGTATATGTGACAACTAGCATCGCATATGTATAGCTACGACCCAAAAGAATATTATAATCCAAGGGGGAATTGATGACTTCTATGTCAATGAAAATGGTCTTTCCAGCAAGTGTGATAGGACAATTGTGATACATGACAAGGGGATGTGAAGGGTGACCATCCCACACACATAAAGTGATAGTGGATGGGGACAGATCAAGTGATTTGAGTTTTTTCCAAACAATGGCTTCCATCACACATGTGGAGGTGCCTTCGTCTATGATACACCACTAGAAAATGGCATTTCTAATGGACTAGTATTTTTAAAGAAATTGATGAGGGGAGATGAGGATGTTCTGAATTTCCAACATCAGAGATGATAAAGCGATCATCTGAAGGGTCCACATCACCCAAAGTAGATAGTATAGCTTTACTTTAGGATCGGCACGTCTAAAGAAATTCCAGCATTGACATGGCGGTAGGAGACTGTGATAAGTCATCTACTATTTTGTATGTGTGGGAAGCTTTGGCTGAAGCAACATTACAACGTAATGGCCCTTTGGGGATATTTGGTATAACATTTGCCTTAGGCTGAGGGATCTGTAAGGGACCATTTGGTGTCATAATAGACTCAGTGGAAATTTTGGTTTGGGGATCGGACGTAGATGTAGGAGGTTTCTTTTCATACTGGCATGACCGAGTCTGGAGGTTAACATGGGAGGTATTGGCCTCATCAGAGTTCATCATGAGAATCTGTTAATTAGGGTGCCCATACTACTAAGGTGGAAGAGCGGACTAACCTTGTGGAGGCTGGGAAATGAGTTATCCATGTTGAGGGAAAGGATTGGTGAGCACAACCGGTTGAGGTGGAGAAGTGGTTTGAGGAATCGATACCATGGGTTGATGTCCTATAGAATCTGTTTAAGAATGCCACATTTGATGCATATGGGGTAAAAGAGGACAATCATGTGTGTAATGGCCATATACACCACAACATGCACAAATATTATTTATACGAATAGCCTTGTTCTGCTTGTAGTGATTGCCCTGGTGATGGGTTGTGGTATTTGGTTAGTTTCCCTAGGGTGTAGTTGATTGAGTATTGCGGTGACCCTGTTTACCCTACGTTTTTTGGTTCTAGTTTCCTTTCCCCTTATTATTGTTCTTTGAATTGGGGGAATTGATCATGCTCTATTGAGCATACACTTGACCTTGAGGAGGAGGTGGTTGTTGTGGTAGAGGTTGAGGAGGAATGGGAGGCTGAGGCACTGATGCCTGAGGGGCTGGAGCTCTTGGCAGTGCATAAGAGTAATAAAGAGATGGGGAAAAATTCTACTAAATAAGTTGAGTAAGAGCTCACCCTGGCATCTGTTGATGTGGTCGGGAAAATGAATAAGACGTGCTTTGGCCGAGATACAAGTTTCCTGGAGGAGGGTGATAGGTGTTGGAGGAACTGGTCCCCCCCTGAGGGTGATCATAAATCGTCTAAGGAGGATCATATGATGATGGGTGTGAAAGGGATCCAACGATATCGTTGGCGACATGAGAGGCCCTCGGTGCATTAGCACCACCAGGTCTAGGGAGGTCTGCTAAAATGGTATAAACATAACCTGAATGGGCGTAAATCAAGTCATATTTTAAGGCTATTTTAAGAGCTTCTTCCTGGGTTTGAGGAAATTGAGATGTGAAATATTTTCCTATGGGGGCTAAGAGAGTTCTAAGAAACCAGTCCATATAGACACTGTCTATCGAATGTAGGAGCTCTAGACATGCTCCTTATTCTACGCCATTCTTGAACATGGTCAGAAAGGCAGGTGGAAGAAGTTTGACGGAATGCAATCCATAATTCGGTACTGGTATCGTAACAAGGAGGTAACTGAAAGTATGATAGAATTTTTTTAGAAAGATTCATAAAAGTAGAATGAGAGGCATATGGCTGGTATATATACCACTTCGCAATATCTCCAGTGAGCATGAATTGGAATAATCGAAGACATATGTAGTCGTCAGTGATAGAATTTGATGAAAACCACATGTAAAAGGAGCAAATGTGATTGGTGGGGTCATCTCCAGGATTTCCCTCAAATTTATGGATGTCAGAAGGAATTTTGGTTTGCATAGTTGGCCAACCAACATCACGGAGAATGGGATCGTTGATTAGCTGGTTAAAATTTGGGAGAATTAAACCAACCATAAAGGGGAGAAATGGGGTGGCAGTAACCAGAGTTGTAGCAGTTCTGCTAGTGGTATTTCCTAGGTTGGGACCTAGTTACAACCTTGGCTTCTTTCACCTACATTGGTGCCTGACATGGTGGTGATACGAAGATGAGAATATGCGAAATCAGAGGAAGAAATTGATGAATCAGTAGAAGAAGAGTCAAAATAGGGACTTGATGGAGGACTAGGAGGATTAACTTGAACCCGACGGGGCAGAGTAATATTTCCCAACAGAAGCTACGGATGGAGACATCAAATTCTCCATGATAAACACCTAGGGAGCACAATTATCTCAAGACACAAATGAGACTGAAGGCTAAAGAATGATAGAGACAGAATAGTAACAAATAACAAGCAAACACCTAGTGCAGTGGTGCCAAGTGTAAAATAACTATTCTATGAGCTACTCTAATGCAAGAAATCATGTCTACTCAAAACAAAAATGACCTTTAGCATAAATTTTATCTAAATCCTCAAACAATCCTAGAATATACTATTTTAGATGGCCTTTCAAATAACTTCGCACTCATAGGATCTCATCCCTACAATGCAAAACCACCCAGAGAAAGGTAGGGTAGAGAACCAACTGTGTCCCACATCCAGTCCTATACATAGTTTTCCTAAGATATTCCACTAAGGTTACCTTCATCCCATGAGGGTAGTCGAGTCTTGAACTTCTTGTTAAATCAGACAACACACGAAATTCCCTAGCATGGGTTGGGTAGCCCCGAGGAGAACCGCTCGCACAATGTCCTAGCCTAACCCCCTATGAAACAGGTTTATGACACACTCTGGCTTTGACCATAGGGTGGTGAAGGATTTTAAGCTCCCTATTAAATCAACTTTCTATGTCTCAATCTATGCGATCGATGAGTGTTATTGGAAGCCTATCCCACCGATCCTACACCTAACTACAAATATTATTTTGGCCCTAATGTCCAAGTGCGCTTAATCTATGTGAGTTAGATTTTATAAGTGGTGTGTTTAAGTATTGGATTGGAGGCTTAAACCAAGCTCTCGTTCTCTTTTGGTGTGTGTGTGTGTGTGAAAATGAGTGTGTATTGTGGATTACTTAATTAAGAATTTTTTATGATGATGCCAAAATGTTGCTGAAATAAAATGATGAAAATTGTAAATAAAACTAAAATAATGACAGAAAATCAAGCATAAACCCCACCCAAAAAAGGCTTTCAAAGAGTAAGAATAGGAGAGGCAAACAAGAAACTCAAAACACACTAAAAATGTCATAATATCTAATGTCTATGGGACTAGGATCTAATGACTCTATACTACTAAAAATGGTGCAGAAAACAACAAAATACAAGAGGGGGAAAAAGTTGAAAAAGATAGGATAGAAGCTTAAGAACCTAGGGAAAACAATGGGACCCTAAGGGGGAAGGCTAAAAAAACTCGAGAGGGAGTTTTGGATGCTAAAACAACCTATATTAAAGACCTGAAAAAAGAATGGATTAGACCCTAAAACAAAGGCTGAAAGTACTGAAAATCTCAGACTACCTACTCAACTGAACCCTTCCTAAAAAGGTGGAAGTGTACTGAAACCATATAGGGATTATTTCTTCTTAAAAGAGACAAACTAAGTATATACAGGCCTAAGATGGGATGAAACCATTGTCAAACAACCCAAAATAGTTCTCTCGCTGAACCCTGAAACTTTTAGAAAATATTCCTAGAAAAATTTTGAAACGCAGTTTCTAACTTGAAACTGGAGGAAAGCGAAGTTTTTTAGGCAGAAAGGGTACTCTAGAGTTGTAAATGCATTTTATTGGCTGAATAGTGTGTTTTTCTCTCAATTCTTGGGCAACAGCTCTCGAACATAGTTATTGTCTCTTGTTCGGCTGATACCTGTGACCTGCGGAAAACACCAGAAAATTATCAGAAATAGAAATTTTAACTAAACAAGAGAATACAAGATGGAAATAGACATCAAGGGACTGAAAAAAAACTAAATAAAAACCCTGATTGTTGAAGTTTTTGGTCACTCAGGAATATGAATTACACCAGTGGAGTCACCATTTGTTAGTGTGAAGTTTTCTGGCAAGTGTACCAAAAAGGATTCACTTAAGCCACGTGTGAATAATGGACCTAACAACAGATATGGCCATTCAATACTTTAGATATGCAATAGAAATTTAGAGGAAACCTGCAAAAAAATTGATCTATGCAGAGAAAAGCATCAAACAATAAAATATTTGACTAGTATAAAAGCCCCAAACCATGGACAAAGCAAATTGAAAAGAATGAATGTTATATTATTATTGTGTTACACCTGGTGAAGGAAAATTGCAGATGGTTATAGGTCCCCCTCAAATGGGGTGGGTCCTTTGGCTTTCCTCTATGCTTCAGTTTTATGGATCTCTCTCTCTATCTGATGTAAGAAACCCAAAAAATGTAATGAACTCAGACGAGAGTTTGATTGAAAAACAAAGATAATAACGATGATGCTAGTGATCATGGTGAGAAATGGATGGAAAAACCCTCTTATTTACAACAAAATATTGGGTTACTCTCGAAAATGGAAAATAATAAAATATTATTAACCACAATCTATAATTTAACCATTTGGAATATTTTATTATATTTTTTGCAGGGAAAAAATCTTTAAATTGGTTAAATACCTTTATTTTTAAATAATAAATAAATAAATAATTTATTTATTATTTCAAGGATGTGGTTAAGGAATAATAAAAAAATAATAATTTGTGTAATCATTCTTGGGTGATTTTGTCAATTTGGAAAGGAATATTCACTAACTAAATATTTAAGTAATTATTCCTAGAGAAAAATCAAATAAATAACGATTTATTTAATTATTTCTCCTGATTGGGTCAAATGCGACGAGGACTATTTATTAAATAATGATTTGATAATTATTCCTAGAGGAAAATTAAATAAATAATGATTTATTTATTAATTCCTCTTGGAGTTTTTTGTTTTAATCAGAAATAATTTATTAGAATATGGTTTATCAAATTATTTCCTATAGTGAAAGCAATTTTACTATGGTAAAATTGGTCTTACATGGTGTATTTCGGTCCACCTAGTTAGAAATGACTAGGTGATATTTTTTTTTTGTGATAACACTTGTCGTCCCACTAATCTCACACTTAGTCAATTTTGGAGTTTTCCTTATCATCACGTCATGCACCATTTATGAGCATATTTAGCTCCCATCCAAGTGATGGGTACATTGCACACTCCCAAGCCTCGGTGATGAGACTCTTGTCTCTTGATCCTGCTTGCCACGCCCATCTCAAGGAAAACTCCCTTCACTGTGCATTGCACATCTTCAGAGCACAACCATCCAACTCTTGCTTCTTACACTTGACATTTGCGGAATGCCTTGATCAACCCTACCTTGTGTTGTGCAAGGCACACTCTTAGTGGATAGTAGGGTCATCCTTTAGCTCTTGCAGTAGCAACTTGTGTAATACCTAAAGTCTCCTCCCCAATCATTTTACACTACACATACTTGTTGATAAAGCCCGTCACCCTTACCTCTTAGACCTACACTCTGTGCCCAAACTTATCCATCCTCTCTTACCATTACGCATTGTGCATTCCTAGTGTCTATTCATCCTCCTCTTTCCTCGTAAACTTGTGTTATGCACCCAAGAGGGCCTCTATCTCAATCCTTGCACACTATCCCATCATAGTCAACATCCTTCATGAAAAAATATAGTAGAATACATGATTTTGGGACTGATGTTGTTTTTCCATGAGTGAACTTGATTTGTGGGTATCATCATCCTAACATGGCAAATCATGTTCAAGGAGGTCAACGATGAAAATTTTCATGAAGACACTTGTGGAGATGAGACACAAAGATTCTATCATGCATAAGTAAAGGAAACTTTGACCATGACAGTTAGATGGTGACCCATGATGACTTGGAAGGCTTAAAAAATACACATATACCCTTTAAGGGGTGATGATGAAGTACATTCCAGACATATCACAAAGTTCTGAAGAAATAGTGGAAAAAAAAAGAACTTGGCATTGACACATTATAATCAAGTCTCATTTCACAACCACCAAATTGTGAACACAAGAATGTTATTTTGTTATATGTACTTTCACCACATAATTGGTGGAATCTAATTCTTTAATTTTTAAAAATAAGAAAATATAAAATGCGTGGATTCCCAAGGGTCACACATGGAATGTGAAGAGTCACTAGGAAGTCTAAGGGCCATGTAGAAGCTCAAAAGTCATATGGGAGCTCAAGAGTCATGAGGGAGGTCAAGAGTCATGAGGGAGGTCAAGAGTCATATGGGAGGTCAATGGCCTCATTTTTTATAAATAGGCCCTCATGCCTCAAGTAAAGGAATTTTCACCTTGGCTTCTCAAGCTAGGAATAAGAAATAAGATCATTATTTTGAGTAGCAAGTGGTAGCTTCATGTTCCACTATTGGGGCTAGTGATGCAAAATTGTAATTGTGTAGCTTGGAACTTTCACGTAATGTTTTGAAGCTCTCGGAGTTAGGCGTACCTTCATGCATGATTTTTGAATGTTGTAAGACTATTCTTCCATTTTTATGATGGATGTTTCATCACATATATACTAAAGGAAATGAACTATTTCATTGGCTTTGGTATACATCTTAATTGAATGTGCATCCTTACTTGCTTTCATGATCATTGTTACTTTGTGAACTATCTTGAAATTTAATCGACCACTCTTTCGATGCATATGCATGTGCCTTTATTAGGATATTACTATTAATTTTCTTCTAAAGGATCACTCTTTCTTTTCCATCCTATAAAATTACCTTTATACACATTGAAATCATTTGTTTCACAATTCTAACTTACTTACTTATCTCAAAAGTATATGCATGATTTCTTATGTTGTAAAATTCAACTAAGGAAAATATATAAGAACATAACAATGGAAGCCAAGCCTATTTCCTGGATAAGGATCCTTTTCTAAATAGTGTGAGGCCTATTTGGGAATTCATACTGGGGAGAACCCCTTGTGTTGGCGAAATCCAACACCGTCAAAATTCTGGCACTACCAGGAGGGCCACCATTGTATGGCTAATAATTCAACACATTCACATAAAGAACATTTAGTTCAAGGTAGAAATTTCTTGAGTCTGACTCCAAATCACATATCTGAGAAAGAATTATCATCTTCTCAAGATTCAGAACATTCCTATGAGGTTACTTATGAGAAACTCTGGGGAATTTTTCCTATCACTCATATATTTATAAGAGCTCTTGGATCACTCCTTGTCATGTCTGTTATTCCTTATAAGAAATCAAAGAAAGAGATAACCCGTAGTGGTGTTCTAGTTTATTCAGTTGAATATTTGGAAACTGATACCCTAGACAATTTTGTCGACTCATTTGGGGAGTCTCTTCATCAAAAGGACATCCCGCAACTTGTCAAGAAAAATATAGAGGGAGACATGGAAAATTTTCTTTTTTAAATAACCAACAAATGAGAGATAACAAACAACTGAACGATAAAGAAAATATAAATATTGAAGAGGGAGTGTCTTTGAGGAGGAGGAGGAGAACAAAGGCATGGCTAATGACCAATTAGACTAGATGGCTCAAGGCCTATTTCTCTTATGGGTCACCTTCATCACTTACCTAAGAACCCAAAGAAGTTGCTTACGAAGTATGATCCTGATAAGAAAATGAAGGTTGAAGATCACATCGATGATTTATACCTACTTTTAAGAATGTTAGAGGTACGCTACGATGATGTTTCTTGTAGGCTATTTCCTTAAAATATTGAGGGTAGAGAATCAACATGGTATCACAACCTTCCACCAAATTCAATCCATAATTTGAGGGATTTTAAGGATATTTTCTTAGAATAAATTGCCAATGATAAAACGCATGCCATGCTACTTAAGGATCTTGGAAATATCAATATGGGAGATAAAGAAAAGGTGAAATATTTTAATTAGATATTTACTCGTATTCTAAACAAGTTCCCCACAAATGTGCAACCTGATGATTCAATCAGTAAGAATTATTATTTTGTTGCCTTGCCTACCAATATTTATATTTTTGTGAAAAGAGACGTGAAGGAAACTTTGGATCTAAACTTTGCAGAAGCTATTGGTGTTGAAGATGACTTAAGATATATTGGAGTTATTACTAATTAGGAAGATTCAAAGGACTCCAAGGAAACTATGAAAAATTCTTAACCTCATCTACTAAAACTAAAGAAAATTATTCTTGTGATATGGAAAGCTTGACTAAGTCCCTAAAAATGTTGAATAACAAAGTAATTGAACTAAAAAGGAAGTCAAGTGAGGCATATGCCAGTAATAATTCCTTTATTTCATTCTCTAGAAGCATACCAATAAACCACCCAAGTGTGTTTAAATATCCAATGTAGTATTCGATGTTGAGAACCTGGGTATGGACAAATACTGTATGTTTCATCAAGAAGTGAATTTTGAAAAAACAGGCCCATAATGATAACATAAGATGAATGTTGTGGTTACCAATGTTTGGAAAGTTTTGTAGAAATTATGATGTATATTTGCAACTGCTCATGATTTTTTAATCAAAATCAAAAGACGCAAACCTACTCTACTACTTTGCAGACATTATTTCACAATTTATAACAAAAATCGCAGACATGCAAGAAGAAATAGCACACACACAACAAGTATTTTTTATATGGGGAAAGAAATCTGCTAAAAACCCCAATGCATACTTGCATTAATAAAATGAATAGAGATGTATTACAACTTCTTTTCTCAACTAAGCACACCTTGCAAGTGCATAACCTATATCTCTACTCACTGAAGGCCTTTGACCAAAACTTAGTCAGAATTTTCCACTTATTGAGATCCTATCTCCTTGTGTGGTTCCTTGAGGAATTAGGCCCCTATTTTTTAGGAAACTGCTCAAATTTATTTTGCAATTCCTTTAGGATGATCATCCTACTGCATGCAACACATGTGCACTCAAGAATAGTCTACAAATTATGTTACATTGTCTTGTAATCCCCACCTATCAAGGGGAAATAGAATTATCTGCATGCACTAGCTATTTTGGGTTGATTGATCAGTTAACTAGATGATCATTGATTTTGAATGAAGTCCCACTGCTTTACTGACCCTCCACTAGTTCCTCCAACACTTGGAATTAGTTTAACTGAAAACAACCTTAGATAACTGACCTTGATTACTACAAATTAGAAATCATACATGCTTAACCAAAATCTAACTCCTACTAGAATTTACTGAGTAAACTGGGTGACACGAACCATGCCACACAAGTTAACATCATCCAAGTTGTCTGTTGATGTTAGAATTCAAATTTTCTCAATTTAATCAAGGCAAAATCAAATTGAGAATTTCTTGCTAAATTTTTCAACACTGCCTCTGAGCAAGAAAGGGAATAATAACCATCTGTATCCTAAACCTGTGGAACTTGAACTTCCTTATTGACAAGGCCTTTGTCAAAATTTCAACATCTTGTTCCCCTGTTGGAATATACTACAACAACATTATTTGCTTCTGCACACGGTCCCGTAAATGGTGATACCAGATATCTATATTCTTGGATGGGTCATGAAAAACAAGATTCTCATAGAGCTTGATGAAACTTTGATTATCATAGTAGATCACAGTTAGATCCATCATCTGACCAAAGAATCCAACAAGTATCTTTCTCTTCCAGATTGCCTCACAAGCTGCTTAACTAGCAGCCAGGTATTCTACTTTTGTCGAGCTGAGTGCCACAAATATTTGCTTCCTGATGTACCAAGAAAATATTGTGGACCCAACACTAAAAATTCCACCCGATTTACTCTTTCGGTGCGATGGAATCCCCACCCAATCTGCATCTGTGAAGCCACACAACTTCACTCCCTCTATCCATCTGTACTATAGTCCAAACTAGACAGTGCCTCTGAGGTACCATAGAAACTTCATAGTTCCTTCCAAAATAATTTGGTGGGCCTAACTATAACTTGGATAAGTTGGTTGAATGCATAGAACATATCTGGTTGTGTGTTCACAAGAAACATTATTGAACCCACCCACTGCCGGTAAATAGTAATATCCACTTCCTCACCTGAAGTGGCATATTCTTTCCTCCAGTTGGTCGCTAGAGGTGTCCCCATGGGTTTGCAACTCTCCATCTAGAATCTCTGAAGTATCTCGTTGGCATACTTTCCATGAGAGTAAAACAATTCCCCATCACCTTGCCATACTTCTAATCCAAGGAATTAGTGCACGAGAACTATGTTATTCAGTTCATACTCTCTTGCAAGATCTAATCAACTTCTCATCATCAGTTAAAATAAAATCATCAACATATAAGAAAATAACCAATAATTTAACTTATACCAAGATATAATAGAGGTTTTCATCCACTTCAATTTTGGTGAAGCCCGAAAATTGGTGAGATAATTATTGATCGTGGTGTACCAAGCACGAGGTACTTCCTTGAGACCGCACAACGCTAGATTGAGTCTACACACATGAGACTCATGATAAAAATTCTCGAAGCCTTTTGGTTACTCGATATACACATCCTCAATAACTCCATTGAGTAATGTTGTTTTTACATCCATCTTATGGACCTTCCACCCCATTTGTGCATTGAGAGCAAGAATTGATCTAATGGATGAGTACCTTGTTGCAGGAGAAAAGTTCTCCTCATAGTAAATCCCCTCAATTTGAGAGTACACCTTGGATACAAATCTCACCTTGTACTTTTCTATTCTTCCATATGTTGCATGATTTACCTTAAAGATCCATCTCAAACCCACAACTAATTTTTCTACTGGTCTTGGGACCACTTCCCAAACATTTTTCTTTACAATGGATTCATACTTTTCCACAATTTCATCGACCCATATAGGTTTCTCTAATACTTCCTCGAAATAGGATGGGTCAGTCTCTACAAGCTCAGTCATTAGATCCATGTAGCCAGTGTATCAATCTGGTGACCTTCTCTTCTTGCATCGATTTGAAGGATCACCCACATTCTCACTCCCATTTTGCAAAAGTCTCTCAGCATCCTTGGTCCTTTTCCTACCTTCTCTGGATGGTTCTACTTGAGTGTTCATCTCCACTCTCTACTCCTCAATTTAAGGATTGTTCTGCTTGAGTGTTCATTTCCACTCTCTACTCCTCAATTTCTCGCTACTCCACAACTTCCTGAGGTTCCTCCTTTGCAGCTAAAATCTCCTCTTCTGGTGGGATGTGAAGCTTCCTCTTAAGATACCACCACATCACTTTATCTTAATCAAATTTTATGTCCCTTCACACAAATTTCATCTAAGGGATGGCAAGTAAACATGTTGGTTGTGGGGAGTTTTAGTGTAAGCCAAAAATAGCCCCCAATTCTATTTTTGGCTCTATATTCTTCCTTAATTATTTGGAGACATGGCAGTAAATAAAGGCTCCAAAAATCCTGAAGTGTGACACATCCAAATTCCTCCCCGAGAAAGCCTCCTTTGGTGTAATGATTCCCAAAATCTGATGAGGACTTCAATTCTAAAAATATATTGTTGTGTTGCATGCCTCAAACCAAAAATGTAGAGGTAGGCCTTGGTCATGCAACATTGCCGTTGTTACTCCCACAATGTTGCGGTTCTTTCTCTCAGGCACCCATTCTGCTGTGGGTTGTGGGGTGCTATCAACTCTCCTCGAATAAATTATTTTTCACATAAAATTTTAAATTCGTTGGACACACACTCAGTTCCATTATCGATCTCTAGAGAATTTAACTTCGTGCCCATTTATTTCTCAACCATTTCCTCGAGTTCCTTGAATTATATGAACTTGGAGAATGTTTCATCCTTCTTCCATATGAATAAGATCCAACACTTCCTTGAGAATTCATCAATAAAAATGAAAAAATATTTGTTCCTGGAAGTGGAGGTTGTCGAGAAAGGTCCACAAAAATAAGAGTGGATCCTTTCCAAGATTTCATGTTCTTTGTTTTCTCAATCATGGAATGTGTATTTTATGTACTTCCCCAAAGCACATCCTTTGCATACATCCTGTTGCTCAAGTTCTCCTTTGGGGAGACCTGTGGTTACCTTCCGCATAATTTTCAAAGTGCCATGATGAAAATGGCGAAGTATTCTATGCCAAAGTTTATTGAAATTGTGACTTTGAACCTTCTCCACCTTTCTTCTCAATGTAACAAAATCCTCCACATCTAGCTTGTACAGGTTCTTCACATGAATCCTGATCTACTTCACCTATCCCATGGCTATGTGTCTGAGGAATTACTTTCTTTTGTTGAAGATCACATCATAACCACAGTATTCCAAAATTGCAATAGATATGAGATTTTTCTTTAGGCCCATAATCGAGCATGACTTCCTTGAGCCTGCGAGGGGATCCCAACTCCCTTTGAAATGTGAATATACCAACCCTGGTCACACTATACCTTTCTTCGTCCCCCACATCGATGTGAATCTGCAAATATTTCTCCTCTAGATCACTAAAAAAGTATCTACACTCTATCATGTGGAACGATGTACCTAAGTCCAAGTACCACACACTCCCCATCACTGTGTTGGCCATGCATACAATGAGGGTAAATTCAAGCTTGAACTGTGAGTCCAAAGATTAACCCGTTGTAGAAAATCCACATAGATTCAACTGATCTTGTAATATGCTAAAACAAAATACTGAATCTATACAAATTGCAGAAACCAATTATGATCGCACAAGCACATGAAACAGAAAAGAAATAATTTCAATTGCACAGCACAAATATGTATCTTGGAAAGCCTCAAATAAAAACCCCTCTATCTGTATATTGCATTAAGTCAATTATATGAAAAAATACAATGATATTTACCTTCCTAAGAAACCTCTACACTATGTCTGACTGTCTCACTCTAATCCTAGCAAGAATGGTCTGATACTTAACCAATTTCTTGCCAATGGGTTGCCTAGCATTTCTTAAGAATTCTTGGAGGAATTGAGCCCCTATTAATTAGGAAATTCCAAAGAATTAATTGTGCGATTCATCTAAGGAATCCTGCTGACCTCATGCATGACCTATACAATTTTATAATTATATAAATAGTTCTCTTCCCTTTAACTCCAATATCAATTGTTGCTTCATTAGAACTGACCTGCAACAACTATTTATAATGAATTATCAGTTATCTGATTAATCACTGCATGTGAATGAAATCATATTTAATTCACTAGACTTATCCCTAGCTCATCCCTCAATTAGAACTAGTTAAACTGAATTTAACTCAAATAATTGAGTTAACTAATTACAACTCAAAATAAACTGTATCTGGACCCCCTAAAACTTAAAGAGAACTCGACATGCATCTAGTTTGACCCCGAACTCAAATTTTCTAAGATAAATAAGTCTTCGTGACCCAGTTAACTCATAAAAGATGTCATATGATGTGGAACTACAATTTCATTCTAATTTAATTAAGGGAAAATTAAATTACAAGCCCTTCTTGTTTCCAATTTCTACACTTCCTCTCAACAAGAAAGGGATTATCTACTTCCCTGGTCCTACTTCCATGGAACTTTAATTTTCTTCTTGAAAGTGCCTTTGTCAAGATGTCTGCGTCCTGATTCTTAGTGGGAATTTAATCTAATGGCATAATCCACCTCTCCACAAAATATCTGATATGGTGATACCAGATATTAATATGCTTGGACGTGTCATGAAAAACTATATTAACCGAGATTTTAATGCAACTCTGGTTATCACAATAAATCATCATCAGATCCATCTGTCAACCAAACAAACCAACAAGTATCTTCCTCATCCAGATGGCCTCACATGATGCCTGAATGACCACCATGCACTCTGCCTCTGATAAAATGAGTGCTTTTGATCTATGTTCCCTAATGTACTAGGAATTTTTTGTTGATCCTATGTTGAAGATGCCCCCTTTTGTTCTCTTCATGTCGGATGGACTCCCTGCCCAATATGCATCTATGAAGCCTTGAAGCTTCACTCCATCTATATGTCTGTACCATAGAACAAAATTTGCAATTCCTCTGAGGTATCTTAATACATGCTTTCCTGCCTTCCAAAATAGCTTGGTAGGCTTAACGATAACTTGACTAATTTGGTTAACCACATAGCATATGTATGGTCATGTGTTCACCAAATACACGAGTGAATCCACAAGTTGTCTGTAGATGGTAGCATCCACTACTTTTCCTGAAGTAGCATCCTCCTTCCTCTAGTTTCCTGCTAGAGGAGTCTCCATGGGTTTTTTGGCCTCCATGTGGAACATCCTTAGAATCTCGTTGGCATACTTTCCCTGAGATACAAATAGGTCCCCTTATCTGTGCCAAATATCCAGTCCCAGGAAATAGTGCAAGAGCCCCATGTCCTTAATCTCAAATTCTCTTGCAATATTCTATTTGCAAGACTTGATGAGTTTCTCATCACCTGTCAGTATCAAATCATCGACATAAAGTAAAATGATCAAATTTTCACCTTCTACCACAATATGGTAAAGTTTTGCATCTGCTTCACTCTTGGTGAAGCCTAACTCGGTGAAGTAGGTATCAATCCTAGTGTACCAAGCATGAGGTGCTTGCTTCAACCCATATAGTGATCTCATGAGTCTGCACACATGTGACTCCCTATCTAAGGTCTCAAAATATTTTGGCTGCTCAATGTACACCTTTTCCCTAATCACCCCATTGAGGAAGGATGTCTTCACATCCATATGATGTATCTTCCATCCCATCTGCACTGAGAGTTCAAGGATGGATCTGATTGATTAATACCTTACGACTGGTGCAAGGGTCTCATCATAATCAATCCCCTCCACTTGATATAACCCTTTGTCCATAAACCTTGCCTTGTGTTTCTCCAAACTCCCATCTATTGCTCACTTCACCTTATATATCCACCTAGATCCTATAATTGACTTCCCCTTCGGTCTTGGGGCAACTTACCATGAACGTTTTTTGATAATGGAGTCATACTCCAGAACCATGGCATCAACCAAAAATGGTTGTTGCATTGCTTCATCGAAAGAGGATGGATTTATCTCTACACCTTCGCTCCTAAGAGACATGTAGCTAGTGTACCACTTTGGGGACCTTCTATGCCTAGGCTGTGATGTGGGTGCTCCCACTTCTCTCTAGAATCAATCACCAAATTGTTATCATCTCTAGTGCGCTTCCTTCCGTATTGGTATGTATCTGCATGATTGGGTGCTTCCACTCTCTACACCTTTGCTTGTGGCTGCTCCACATCTAGAGGTTCTTCTTTTGGAGACAAGAGCTCCTCAACTGCATGAAAATAAATATCCCTCTCAAGGGAAATTCACATGGCCTTCTCTTCATCGAATTTCACATATATTCTAACCACTTTCATCTTGTGTTCTAGGAAGTACACCCGAGAGTTATGAGGTGTATCAATGTACCCCACAAATATCCCCAACTTAGTTGTTGGGTCTAGCTTCTTCCTGTCATATTTGGTCACATGGAAATAAATTGTTGAACCAAAAAGTTTGAAATGCAACACATCTCATCTCTTACCTAAAAAATATTCCTATGGTGTACTCATCCTAAGTATTCGATGATGACTTCTATTATGCAAAAATACTATATTGTTGCATTCTTATGCAAAAAAATGCAACAATAGGCCCTGATCATGCAACATCGCTCGTACTACTCCTAAAATAGCTTTGTTTTTCCTTTTTGCAACCCAATTCTGTTGTGGGTTATGAGCTGCTATCAATTCCCTTCGAGTTCCTTATAAAGCACAAAATTTATTGAATTCATTAGAGACATATTCTCCACCATTTATTCTCCTCAGAGCCTTGACCCTCTTCCCTATATCTTTCTTGAAAAGTGCCTTGAATTGACAAAACTTTGAGAACGTCTTATATTTCTTATGCATGAATAAAATACAACACTTTCATGAAAAATCATCTACAAAATTCACATAATACATGTGTTTTTCTGTGGAATTTGTCGAGAATAGTCCACACATGTCTGAGTGAACTCTCTCAAGGATCACCTTTGCTCGGATTTCCTTATCGGGAAAGGTGGATTTGGTATACTTCCCCAATGTACACCCTTTGCATGTATCTCACTGCTCAAGTGCACCCTTTGGAAGTTTTTTGTATGATATTCAAAGCACCATGGTGTAGATGGCCCAACCTTATGTGCCTGCCATAACTCACTGATGTCTTGGTTCTCCACCTTCTCTCCTTTTGTGCTCAAGGAAACAAAGTCTTCTACATCCAATTTGTAGAGGTTCTTTAGTCGAACCCCAATCTTCTTCGCCTTTATCGTGGCTCTGTGAGAAAGGAACACCTTTCCTTTGCTAAATATCACATCACGACCACAATATTCCAACATAGCAACAAAAACCAAATTCTTCTTTAAACCAGGAACATACATGACATATTTTAATGTGAGAGGAGTACCTAAATCCCTCTGAAAGTTAAAAAAACCCACGATGGTAGTGATATACCTCCCGCCATCTCCCATCTCGATGTGCATCTGGAGATCCTTCTCCTTCAAGTTACTAAAGAATTATTTATTTCTAGTCATATTTAACGAAGCTCCACTATCTAAGTACCACAGAGAACCCATCACTGATGACACCATGCATGCGATGAGGCTGAAATCCAACTCAAACTGTGAAGCATATGCTTCAACTTCTGCTCCTCTTGAGAGATTCTTGTTAGTTTTCTTGTGCAGACACTTTGTAGCATAGTGTCAAAGCTCATGATAGTGAAAACATTTTAACTTTGACAAGTATTGCTTCTTTCCTGCTTGATTTGGTCACATGGCAATAAATTGTTGAACCAAAAAATTTAAAATGCAACACATCTCATCTCTTACCTAAAAAATATTCCTATGGTGTACTCATCCCAAGTATCCAATGAGGATTTCTGTTCTGCAAAAATACTATATTTTTGCATTCTTATGCAAAAAATTGCAACAATAGGCCCTGATCATGCAACATCACTTGTGCTGCTCCTAAAATAGCTTTGTTCTTCCTTTTTGCAACCCAATTATACTGTGGGTTATGAGTTGCTATCAATTCCCTTCGAGTTCCTTCTAAAGCACAAAATTTATTGAATTCATTAGAGACATTACCCACCATTGATTCTCCTCAGAGCCTTGACCCTCTTCCCTATATCTTTCTTGAAAAGTGCCTTGAACTAACAAAACTTTGAGAACGTCTAACATTTCTTCTGCATGAATAAAATACAACACTTTCGTGAAAAATTGTCTACAAAATTCACATAATAAATGTGTTTTGTTGTGGAAGTTGTCGAGAACGGTCCACACATGTCTGAGTGAACTCTCTCAAGGATCACCTTTGATTGGCTTTCCTTATCGGGAAAGGTGCATTTGGTATACTTCCCCAATGTACACCCTTTGCATGTACCTCACTCCTCAATTTCCTTCTTTGGAAGTCCTGTAGAAATCTGTTGTATGATCTTCAAAGTGCCATGGTGTAGATGGCACAAATTTATGTGCCATAACTCACCGATGTCTCGGTTCTCCACCTTCTCTGCTTTTGTGCTTAAGGAAACAAAGTCTTCTACATCCAATTTGTAGACGTTCTTTAGTCGAACCTGTTACACAATAATTTTTCACCATCCCTGCAATCCCCATCTCGCCCATTGGAGGGTCATTATTGTGACCAATAAGTAGTGTCATGCCTTGAAAATACCATCATTGCATCCCTTACCATGAGGACAACTTTCCTTCTGTTGATCATTTCCTGAGCAGACCACTAAAAACCCCTGTTTTTGCCTTGGTGCTGGTAGCCCATTATGCCTTCACGCTAATGGGAGAAAATTAACATTGAGCCTGCGCTAGCTGGTGCTCTATCCCAGTTAAGCACCCACGCCAATCTACTTATGGAAAGTTTTTTTTTTAAAAAGAGGCGAAGTTTCGATTACAAAAAATTCATGGATGACTCACAGGGGGTGGTTTGACTGAATAACCACGACTTTCCTCCTTTGGCCTCTTGTTTCCACCTTATGGGGAAACCTCCCAAGGGATAAGGTCTCCCTTCCACTATTGTAGGGATCCCAACCTCCTCTTATCCTCTATAAATATAGCCATATTCCATTGATGTGCTGATGGTTGAACAGGATGAATAGCTGAACTTGTAGGAAGGAAACTATAGCCAGAAATCTATTGAGAGCCAAGCCAAAGAGAGAGAGCTTTGTCTAGTTTCCCAAAAGGCTTTATTGAGACATGCTTTGCTGTTAGCCCCGCCGAAGGAATATCATAGAATCAGAGCTTTGGGTTGTAATCTTTCCATTATTATCATAATATAAATGACTTTGATTATGGTTCCATTCATGTGTCTATTTCTTTATGCAATGAATTACATCCTCTCTGACTGATGTATGGTTACATGTTTTAGATTTTACGTTGTATGTCGTTGTTTCCTGGCATATGTGCAGGTGTTCGAACGTGTCGAGCGAAAGGATCGCGATCTGCCAAGTGAGGGACAGGAAGATTCATCCTTTCTTCAATGAACACTACGTAGGATTTGAGGTAGACAATTTGTTATGATTTTTGTCATTTTGTAACTAGGAACCTACGTCACTGCGTGACTTGATTGTTGATAGACTTGATCTAGGCTAGTAGGGATCGTCCCTGTCCGTAGAGGGGATTTACCTCCTCAACGATTTGGCGACTCCTCTGAGGAGTTAGTTGGAGTTAGTCTTTCTTCTTTGGGTTGTTTCTTGGTGTTTGATTGCTTTATTTTCTTTTCTGGTTCACCCTCCTTGGTATTAGACCCCTGTTCAGCCCCAGAGGATCAGATCTGACCTCTGCTTTTCCAAAATTTTCATCTTTTCATGGTTGGCTTGATTGGCGCGGTTTCCACCCTGACAGTCGCACCCATTGGTGCAAGTTTCCAGTTCATCACCCACGCCATCCCCTGTTTGGCACTGATTACAGCTAGATAGTCGCACCATTTCCTGTAGGTGCTAGGGTTTTCCCTTGTTCGGGATTTTTTTTGGTCAATAATTTTTCTTCTGGGTTATTTTTAGATTTTTCTTGAAGTGGTGAGTCTGGTCTTGGTTGGGAGAAATTCTCTATTTTTTCATTTTCAGGCAGTTGGCACTTGTTGTCAGTTAGCAACCCATGCCAATTTTCCATTGGCGCTAGTTGTCAGTGAGAAAGTTGCGCCAGTTGGCGCTAGTTTCACCCACAAAAGTTGTGCCAATTTCAGGGTGTGTGAAAATTGAAACTTTTTCCCTAAATCCTTCACCAGTGTGTCTTTCCCTTCTAGTCTTTTCTCTGTATGAGCATAGATTACATTGCTCATTGTTCAGCTGAAATGTATTATTTCTTTGATTGCTTGATGTAAAAGGGAATGAATGCCTTGTTTTGAGCTCATGCTTTGGAACTCCTTTTTGTGCTTGACCTCATATGTCTTGTAACCTTTTGAGGAATTTCATTATAAAGTGTTTAAAACAACGATTGCATTCTTAGTGTTTGTTTACATCTCTTTTGCATTCATCCTTCATTAAGAAAATTTGCATTCATTTAGTTTTCCTCTCAAAGTTTTCTTTTCGTTAAAATGCATTAGATCACATTGCATTGAAAAGTATTTTTGAGATTTATCATTGAACTTAGATCACATTGTTTAATGATTGAAAGCTAAAAATCACATCGAGTGCATTCTCTTTCATTAAAAGCATGCATTAAGTAGATTCTCATTTCATAGAAAAATGCATTGAGTGCATTCTTATTCTTTCAAAAAAATAAATTGTGCATAGATTACAATTGCATAGTTTTCAAAAAAGAGGATTTTGCATATATTACATTGCATAATTCGCATCGTTGAATGTTTGAGATTACTTTTGGATAGTGAAAGTCATCTAGTTTGGAAAAAGTTTCGTTTTCAGTATTGTTGTTCGTTGCATCATTGTTTGAAGCTCTTCCCTTAACTAGATAGCATTCATCGAATTGAAAGATTTCTTTTCTCATATAGCTGCATGTAGGAGATTTTCAGATGACATGCAATAGGGCCTTGAAATTGAAACATAATTGAAGATCAACCATAAAATTTATTCAATCAACCTAAGGAAGCATTGAAACTTAATGCTCACATTTTAGTGGTCTAGGCTAGAGACATGTTATGGCGTCTTAAAACCTAGTAGCTGTCATTTGCCATCTGGATCTAGACAGTGCTAGTATGGACTTGTGCTCCCCGTACCATCGAGTATATAACGGGAGACCCCAATAGGTTGCAATCCTATTATCCATAGGAAGCTGAGTCTGCTACCTTGTAACCGTGATACACCAAACACAGCATTCGGGGAGACTATCTGCACGTACGGAAAGTTTTTGGTCATTTCTCTTTCATTTGATCACCAAGGTGCATATTGCAGTTCACAGAAACTTGGTACACCTCTTACCTATATTACCAGAGCAGTCAGTTTGATCTTTAATGACTCCCTAAATTTTAAAAGATCGTCAAGCACTTGTCCTTTCATGCTTGTTTCCAAATCGAAAGATATAGAGTCATATTTTACTCGTTTCTTGACTCTTAAAATATGAAATGGTAGAGTTTTGTTTCAATGTTTTAAAAATTAATTGCCCACGAAATATTCTTGGTTAAAGTTAGTTTCCTTAGGGTGTTTTTCTAAAGTCATTTCCAATGACAACTTTTCGGGAGTTTACCAACCAAGGAATCCCATCCGATGGGAATCCTGGTCCTTTTCCTACTTTTGGAAATGTTGGTGCTCCTTATATGGTAACGTTGTCCCTTCCTGGGTTAACTGTTGGGTTTCCTGTTTGGTTGTTTTCAACCTCTGTGGTCCCAAATATCCCGGCTAATTTTCAATCAGTCCCTCCGCCTAAACAACGCCATGTTGATTCCAAGGTGGACCTCTCCCCTTCTTCGTCTGTTTCTACATCCTCCTTTTCTACTTCGCTTGGTGAAAGTCTAGATTCGAGTAACTAGGTGGCTAAGAAGAAGAAGAAGAAGACAAAGAAGAATAAGTCCGATAAGAGAGAGGCTAAGGCTGTAGCTATTGCTTCTAAAACATATCCTCTTGATAAACCTTCCAACCCTCCATGAAAATTTAATTTCCCTTGCATGTTGTGCCAGGGAAACCATCTTCTTCAAGATTTCCCTGGCATTCCCAAGGTGCTCGAAGTATGGTCCAACGGTCGTCCGACATTGCCTATGGCTTCCGGGAGTCAGGTTGGGAGCATGCCTTCAACTAGTGCTAGTAAAGCTCCTAAGAAGCAGGGTAAGCTCACCAATCCCTGTAAGTTGTGTGAAGGGCACCATGCCATTCACCTTTGTCCGTATATGGATGAAGCCAAATGAGTGTTGGACAACTCGACTGTTTCTACACCATGCCTTCCAGCTGGTTACAAGCAGCTTTCTTTGAGTCCTCCCCCAACTAATGCCTCGATCAGTCAAGAGTCATCCTTGGTTGATCCCGCTCCCCCATAAATTCAAATTCAGGAATCCATCCCTGACCAACTGTTGGTTGTGGGATCGGTTGAGCAGGCCCCGTCTATGGTGCACCAGGTCTTTTCCATTGAGAGTGTACCTCATATCCCCTAGGTTCTTCTAGTTTATTAAGATTCCTCAGACTTGGAGAAATATTCTCCTGTCCCTATACCTAAAGAAGTTGCTCCTCCACCTCCCGTGATGGAGGTCTCAGAGGATACCCCTCCCACCTTCGAGATGGAGGTCATGGAGGATGCTCCTTCTTCTCCCGTAACACCAGGGGAAGACCATCTCGGTTCGATGGTAGCCCCTCCAAGTAGTTTTGTCGCTTCCTTCGATTGGAGTAGATTTGCAAGATACTGCCTTCCATCTTATGTGCCTTTCGAGATAACAGTACAAACCTTTGATCTGGTTGTACCTAACACTATAATAGATGAAGGCGCGTCTATTAGTATTCTGTCTTCGACTACTTGGCAAGCTTTTGGTTCGCTGTTGCTTGTGCCTATTACCCAGAATCTATTGGCGTTTAACAGAAGAACTAGTCAACCGTTAGGGATCCTTCCAAAGTTGCCTGTTAGTTTGGGAGGGAAAACTATCCATATGGACGTGATGGTTGTTCCTGGCCCCTTTGAATTGAATTTACTCTTGGGCTACGATGATACTTATGCCATGGGAGCGCTTGTCTCCTCCCTCTTTCGTGTGATGTGTTTTCCGCACCAAGGTCAGATCGTGACCATCAATCAACTTGCGTTCTTTGGTCTGAATATGGTAGCTAGTCCAACATCGTCCCTCTCGGATCTTTATCTGCCAGTTGTGTCATCCTCGCCGCATTTAAATTATGTGGCTACCTATCCTGTGCCTGTATTCAGTGATGGTGCCGTTTTACATCATGTGCTGGGGGCATTGGGTCCTGATTTTCGAGATGTTGTTCTCCCATCTGGTGTGGAACTCTTGGAAGCCATGACTTATCATTCATCATGATGAGTTTTTGTCAGAGCATAGTTCGTTTTCTTGTGTCAAGCTCCTTAAAAAATGAAACAAGGTTGTCAAAGTAGGGTTCTTTTCCTTGTGTCAAGCTCCTTAAAAAATGAAACAAGCTCGTAGGAGCAAGGTCCGTTTTCTTGTGTCAAGCTCCTTAAAAAATGAAACAAGCTCGTCGGAGCAGGGTTCTTTTCCTTGTGTCAAGCTCCTTAAAAAATGAAACAAGGTGTCTGGAGCAGAGTTCGTTTTCTTGTGTCAAACTCCTTAAAAAATGAAACAAGCTCTTGTGAGGATTGTTCTTTTAATGTGTCAACCTCTTTAAAACAATGAAACATGTTCCCGTTCAATTCAAGTCTTTGATAAGATCTCATAAAATCCTAGTCGAGTCTTTCTCTTGATCTCGTAATTTGAACCTTCACTCCATCTGCCTTTCATATGGATTGAAGCTTGGGGGGCATGTACCTCAAATTGAGTCACCATGCTGGGGGCATGCTCATTGTTTCAAGCATAGTTTATCTTTGTTTCAAGCTTGTGTAAAAATGAAACCATTCCCATTTTACCTCTTGTGATTGCCATTTTATCAGCCTGTTTTTGCCAGATGAGCCTTGGTTTTCTCACTCCATCGTCACTATCTGCCTGGCCGATCATATGCCTTCACTTGGTTGTTTTACCCATTCCTGAGGAACCACTGCGATGAGTGGTCTTGTTAGCCAGCCTCTTAACCTTTACTTGTTCTGAGCAGTTCCACCATTACCAAAACTAGTAGCTACCCTTTATACCACTCGTTCCTCTAGGAGGAATCAAAATTTAGCTCTTTTCTGACTCTTAAAAACTGAAAATATTGTCGAGACTCTTGTCGTTTTGAACTCGTTAAATGGCTGCGAAATGATATCTACCTAGTATAAATTTACCCATTTTTCAGGCTGGGATAGATTATTTACGAAAAAGGAATACCCTAGCCTATCACGACTAGGAGGTTATCTCAGACATAGTTTTCTACCTTTCGGATCTGTAAGACTACCTACGAAAAGGGACTACTGGAGTTTTTTTTTCTGCCTTCTTTTAAAATTCTCTAAACATGAAAAGATTCCGAGTTCTTCCTTTGTTAGACTTGTTAAAAAATAATGACATCGGGCTCCGTTGTAATGATGTTACTCGAGTTCCTCCTTCCTAGGGATCGTTAAATGTACTAGGATGGAATTTTCCGAAGGAAAAACTTATATGACAAGCATATGATATCCTCTTTAAGCTTATGTAAAAATAAAGAGGTACTTGCCAAAAATGGTGGGGGAAAATGGAACCAGTATCATCGTCATGTCAGCAGTATGTCACTCTTGAACATGGCACTTGTCTGTATTCATGTCAGGTTGGGGACATCTCATCTCGTTATCTACTTGCCTCCGTGGGTTTGGGTAATCTCTTTTGACCGCTCATCTGCTCTTTGCCATTTCATCATGACCTCAGATCCTTTGATGTAAAATACTGCCAAATCCAGTGTCGTGTCGCCGATATGTTCAAGAGAAGTTGGCCTTTGCAGTTTTCAACCTCCCTCTGATTCTCTACTGATCTTGATTTGCAAACATCATATTCCTGTATCTCGCGTCGATGATGTGGGAAACATTATGGCCCACCTTCGATCAAGGTCACTTCCTGTCAACTTTAGCTCATTATCCAGGAGGCTGATCTAGAGACTCCTTTCAGGTACCTTGGAGCCTGCATGCCTCAATGGCAGGTTCTTCACATTCGACGCAAGGTTTTCATCATTGGCCTTCGATCGAATGATTCTATGGGTGTTCGACGCCAACTCACCGTTCACATTCTGTGGATTTTACCTATATTACCTTGAGGGCCATCCTCATTATTGGTGGTACCTCCCGCGTCTGTTAATGGCTTTCATTATTGGCTGGTAATCAGACGATGTTCTTGCATGTTCGACTTCAGCTCACTTATTCACATGCTGGGACTTGTACTCTATTCGAGTCGAGATGGAGCACAAGACCCTAGGTTTTTTTTGATGAAATCTAGGCTGCAGGTTTTGTGGATTATCATGATTAGTTACATGACTCATTTGATTAGATGGCCGCGACCATACCTGAGTCTACTTGTTGATCCTTCTTACTGGATGGCTGCGCCCATACCTTGGATCCTAGTTATTGTACACTCTATTATGGATGGATGTGCCCATACTGCATATCATGTATCAAAGATATCAGTTGTACTTGTATGCAGGTCTTTCGATGGCAGTGTTTTCAGTTGGGCGCATTCTCATAAAGCATTTCACCACTCCCTCTCTCTCGAACCTCATGCTTTAGGGGGCATCTCTTACACAGTAATTTGTCACCGTCCCTGCAATCCCCATATCACCCATTGGAGGGTCATTTCTGTGACCAGTAAGTAGTGTCATGCCTTGCAAATACCATCATTGCATCCCTTGCCATGAGGACAACTTTCCTTCTATTGATCATTTCCTGAGCAGACCACTAAAAACACCTATTTTTGCCTTGGTGCTAGTAGCCTGTTATGCCCTCGCGCCAATGGGGGAAAATTAACACTGAGCCCGCGCTAGCTGGCGCTCTGTCCCAGTTAAGCACCCGTGCCAATCTGCTTATGAAAATTTAAAAAAAAAAAGAGGCAAATTTTCGATTACAACAACTTCGTGGATGACTCACAGGGGGTGGTTCGACTGAATAACCACGGCCTTCCTCCTTTGGCCTCTTTTTTCCACCTTATGGGGAAACCTCCCAAGGGATAAAGCCTCCCTTCCACTATTGTAGGGATCCCAGCCTCCTCCTCTCCTCTATAAATATAGCCATCTTCCATTGATGTGCTAATGGTTGAACATGCTGAATAGTTGAACTTGTAGGAAGGAAACTATAGCCAGATAGCTATTGAGAGCTAAGCCGAGGAGAGAGAGCTTTGTCCAGTTTCCCGATAGGCTTTGTTGACACATGCTCTGATGTCAGCCCTGTCGAATGAAGATCATAGCGTTAGAGCTTTGGGTTGTAATATTTCCTTTGTTATCTTAATATAAATGAATTTGATTATGGTTCCATTCATGCGTCTATTTCTTTATGCAATGAATTACATCCTCTCTGACTAATGTATGGTTACATGTTTTAGATTTTATGTTGTATGTCGTTGTTTCCTAGCATATGTGCAGGTGTTTGGACGTGTCAAGCGGAAGGATCGTGATCTGCCAAGCGAGGGACGGGAAGCATCATCCTTTCTTCAACGACCACTACGTAGGATTTGAGGTAGGAAATTTGTTATGATTTTTGTCATTTTGTAACTAGGAACCTACGTCACTGCATGACTTGATTGTTTCTAGACCCGATCTAGGCTAGTAGGGATCGCCTCTGTCCGCAGAGGGGATTTACCTCCTCAATAGAGCCCCAATCTTCTTCACCTTTCTCATGGGTCTGTGAGAAAGGAACACCTTTCCTTTGCTAAATATCACATCACAGCCACAGTCTTCCAACATAGCAACAAAAACCAAATTCTTCTTTAAACCAAGAACATACATGACATCTTTTAATGTGAGAGGAGTACCTAAATCCCTATGGAAGTTAACTATACCTATGATGGTAGTGATATACCTCCCGCCATCTCCCATCTCGATGTGCATCTAGAGATCCTTCTCCTTCAAGTTACTGAAGAATTATTTGTTTCCAGTAATATTTAACGAAGCTCCACCACCTAAGTACCACAGAGAACCCATCACTGATGACACCATGCATGCGATGAGGGTGAAATCCAACTCAAACTGTGAAGCATATGCTTCACCTTCTGCTCCTCTTGAGGGATTATTTTCGGTCTTCTTGTGCAGACACTTTGTAGCATAGTGTCAAAGCTCATGATAGTGAAATTTTTTTAAGTTTGACAAGTATTTCTTCTTTCCTACCTGATAAAAATACCATTTTGAATGGGATGCCTTCCCTTTCCCTTTCTTTGCCTTTCTAGCTAAGGAAAAGTTATCCTCATCATCAACCTTTGATGAGGATCCATATCTAGTGTTCCGCCGAATCTCTTCTTGTACCAAGTCAGACCACACTTTCTCCCAATCTTGTAGCAGCTCCCTCTCATTCACTGAGTCATGGTAGATATGCCAGTTCTTCAAAAGACCTAGAAGTGTTGGGCTCACCAAATAATCCTGGGCAATCGTCACACAAAAACTTCCAAGTTCATCTCGAAATTGAGTGAAATTCATCAAGTATTTTGGTATTGTGTCACCCTTATCCATCTTGACCTTTCTAAGCTTGTCCTTTAGTTCCAAATCCCCGTGGTCACTGCTATTCTGAAATAGATCTTTTAAGGCCTTCCAAATAGAATATGGAGTTTCCTTTCCATATAGGTTCAAGGCAATACCATCTCGAAAAACGTCTAACATAATCCTTCTCACCTTTGCTACATTCTTCTTCCATGCATCAAGAAGTTGAGCATCTGTTGCTGCGGGCTGGGAATTTAACTGTTTATGAATTCCTTCAGTCCATTTTCCTCCAACACTGCTTCCATCCTATCCTTTCATGATATGTAATTAAAATAACCCTCAAGGTCATATTTGAGTCTCAATCCAGAGAAATACATCCTGATCTGCTTCCTTGATCAGGATTCACACATGCTTAACTAGGGATTCTTGAGATATTCTTGATTTTATTCATATGTGGACACTTCTTGGCATAGTTCCCGAATTCATGAAAATGGAAGCATTTAATTTTTTACAAATCTTTCTTCTTTCCCCCTTGACTGGTTTCTAGTTTGGATTGGGATTTCTTCCCTTTTCCCTTATTTTCCTTTCTAACCAATGAAAAGTTTTCTTCATCCTCGCCCTTGGATGAAGTCCCATATCTAGTATTCCACCTTATTTCCTCTGATACCATATCATACCATAAGTGCTCATTCCTTTAGGATGATCATCTAACTGCATGGAACACATGTACACTCAATACTAGTCTACAACTGATGTTACACTACCTTGGAATCTCCACCTAGCCTCGAGAACTTGAATTATATAAATGCAATAGATATTTTGGCTTGATTGATCAATTAACTGGATGATCACTGAGTTTGACTGAAGTCCCACTTCTTAACTAACCCTCCACTAGTTCCTCCAGTATTTGGAACTATTTTAACTAAAAACAACCTTAGATAATTGACCCTAATTGCTACAAATTAGCAATCGCACATGCTTAACTAAACTCTAACTCTTCCAACTAAAATTTACTTAGTAAACTAGGTTGCATAAGCCATGTCACACAAGTTAACATCATCCAAGCTATCTTTTGATGTGGAAATACAAATTTTCTCAATTTAATCAAGGAAAAATAAAATTGAGAATTTCTTGCTACATTTTTTAACAAGTTTGTCAACAAAAGAGAAGTATGAGAAAACCCAAGACTCTAACGAACTGGCCCCGTCGGATGAAAATACAAGTGTTGGTGACTCAATTTTGCCTTCTGATCTTATTATGATGATTTCATCAGGGTGTGGGGCTAGCCACATGGGTTTTGATTGGATGGAAGCATGATGGCATGGTGGGTGGTGAGGGAGGTGACATGTGGAGCTGACTAGGAAAATGACCTGTGACACCATGTGCCTGTAACTGACCCAGGCTAAAATTTCATGTAATAAAAGTTAATAAAAGGAAAAATAATACCATGGTTAAGGGACACTTATTCCAAGTTGAATGTTAGGAAAACATTCAAGTGAGGATGTTCATTAGTTATTATGGCTAAAGGAAATTGGAAAATGAAATGGAAAAGGATTTGGAAAGGAAAAGTGGCATTAATTAGTATTTTATTTATGAAAATAATGACAAATAAGAAAAAAGTAAGGTGAAAATTCATAGGTTGCATGTCAGGAGGAAAATGACAGAAAATAATGGAAAATGAAGAAAATAGTGGCCTCATTGATAAAAAGGCTTCTGAGCATCAGTTGGAAAGCTTTTCCTGGTTCAAGCTTTGGTCAGTTTAGTTTTCGAGCTCTCTTTATTCTCTCTCTCTCTCTCTCTCTCTCTCTCATACTCTTGGATACTTATAGTTTTCTTGGAGAATTTCAACATTGAGCCAATAAAGAGGAAAGAAAAAAAATGAAGGAATGGAAAAGAAAGAAAAGAAAAGATCAAGCAAGGAAGAGAAGGATCTAGCAGCTTCAACAAGAATACTTGCAGGTAACATATTGCATGTGTGATTTCCTAGATAGTTTGGACATGCATGGCTTATGCATGTTGGTATTTGGTTCTTTTGTTGTCAGCGGCATGGTTTTTCTTGGTTTTGACTGTGGTTTTCATCCTTTCCATTTTCTGGATAGCCATGGTGTGTTGGGATTTGATCTCAGTTTTTGAGCTTTGGAATTGTCGGATGGAATTCAAAATCTAGGGTGGAGGTGGTCTTAAGGAAAATTCCCAAAGGCCTAGGAATCCCTTAACTGGTTTTAGTGTGATACACGGTAAAGCCTGAGGGTGGTGTCTCAGTTTAGGTCCTACTAATCTCAGATTGGATTGTGGTAAAGCCAGAGAGACATGGAAATAAAAAATTCCTCAAGGATAGTGATGGATTTCCAGAGGCATTCCAATCTCACTCTAGTTTTGTGATCAGAGCACTGGTTTTGTTGTGATAACAGTATGGTGAGGGTGGAGGTGGTTTAACACCTTTATTTCCTTGGTTTTTTTTGGATTGGTTTATCCATGAGATCACACATTCACACTTGGAAAATGGAAAGGGGGTGACTGGATGAAGAGAGATTTGGGTCAGCCATGTCTATGGTTGGGTTGTACGTGGAAGTAATGAACCTGGTCGGTTGTTTCCTATGATTAATGAATGCTAAGTTATCTTTATTTTTTACTTATTAATTTGTGGATTTAATGAATATTATATCACTTTTATTTCCATGGTTTTATGTTGGTTATAATAATGGTTAAATGACTAGTTCATTTCATGGTTACTTCATGTATTTAATTATAAATGTTAATATAATGGATGCAAGACCCAATTTATGTCATATCTGTTCAAGGAAGATGGTGGTGATCCTTCTTGTAGTGTCTCTCAAGAGTTTTCAGTCATTTGTGCTCTATCTTGTATCCTAGACCTATATATTTCAGTCATGCCAAGTGTTTGAAAGAATGTTAGTCCCGGTTGGGGATGGTCAGGCCTAGTCTTGGAGTCAGTTTTTGGTTAATTGGCATCGTCACCATGTGTTTGATGAATTATGAAAGCTACAGGAATTTTTGGGGAGCGTTCGAGATTTTGGGCTTGAAAAGTTGCTTAAATCCCATGGACGCAGACAAAGGTCTAGGAAAAAATGTCCCTAAACGCATGCATGGGTATGATGTGGGAGCATCCAGAGCCTCCCAAACGCACCCTTACCCATATAAAGGGAGTGTCTAGGGGTTTTTGTAACAACCCTGGTGAAAATTCCATGTAATAAAGTTAAAAATAATAACCCACGATCTATGGGACACTTATTCCAAGTTGAATGTTGGGCAAGACATCCTAGTGGGGTTCCATTTGGTTTATTATGGCTAAGGAAATTGGTAAAGGAAAATCATTTGGAAAGGAAAAGTGGAATTTATTGGAATTTATTTATAAAAATAAAGGAAATTAGGAGAATAGGGAGATGAAAGGTCACAGGTTGCATGTGAGGAGGAAAATAATGGAAAATAATGGAAAAATGAAGAAAATAGAGGCCTCTTCTATAAAAAGGCTTCTAAGGATTAGTTGTTACCTTTTGTCAGTCATTTTTTGTAGCTCTCTCATTATTCTCTCTCTCTATCTCTCACTCTTGGACACTTAGAGTTTCTTGGAGAACTTTGGCATTGGAACAAGAAAGGAAAGAAAGAAAGAAGGAGGAGGAAGAAAGCAAGGAGGAGCAGGAATCAAGCAGCTACAATAGGATTCCTTGCAGGTATTGGTTTGCATGTATGATTTCCTTGCTAGATCTGGCATGCATGGTATTTCATGTGGTTGTTTTCTATCTTGGAATGGGTTTTTTCCAGGTGTGACAGTGTATTAAGCCTAGCCCTCCCATTTCCAGATAGCCATAGTGTTGTGGAATTCTCATGTTTGGTTTAGCAAGATTTCCAGATGGATTCGAAGTTGAGTGAGGTGGATCTCCAAATTATTATAGAATCGATTCATGGGTTGCCTCATTTTAGGGCCTAGTATTATGGGTTTGGATTGTGGTAAATATTGATAGGTGTTTTTCTCTCCATTCATGCATTGGAATCCTGGGTTTGCGATATACGGTAAATCCTGGAGAGTATGTCTCGGTTTAGGGCCTAGTGACCCCTAATTCATGTTGTGGGTTGTGGTAAAGCCTAAGAGATTAGGGAACAAAAAATTCTTCACGGGTGGAGAGAATCCGATGATATCCATGCTTGTGTTGGCCAAGTGTGTAATATTCCTAAACTATCTTGCAACTAATTGGAATATTAAAGTTTTGTTTTTTCACTTAGATAGGTGAATAAGTGGGTAGGTAGACCCATAAATCTCTTTATGAAGAATAAAACCACTTCTCATGTGAAAGTGGATCATATTTTCAGCTTAATAATTCACCCTAAGGTGTGAACAGGGGTTGGAGCACATTGACTAGGTCAACTTTGACCAAATCAATAGCATTGTCATGGAGGAGTGGACATTAATGGAGGGACATCACAGTTTTAGATGGAGACACATTGCATGAAAGTAGTGTCATTAATGGATGGGGCTTAGGGTTTGGAAGTTCATTTCTTATATAAGGAAGAGGATGGCAGTCATATTTTTCATGTTGATGTATTTCATATTTTGATATATGGTCTGTGTAGACATATAGCTTTCTTTAGCTATTTGGCTAAGATCTCAAGTGTTGTTTAGCACTGGGTGTTCCTGATCGGGAATCCCACCTCTTCCATTGAGAGGCTCTTTGAGGAGTCTTTTACTTCGCTTCCACTATCAGGCATTTGGCCAAAGCTTCATCTTACATCTACAGTGCAGATCGTGTTGAAGGTTGAGTTGTTTTGCAGGTTGCACCAGTGGAAACCACATTTGGGTCACTTCAGTGCTTATTTTCAGTGGAGCATTGTTCTTTTCCATTGGGAGGACAGTAAGGAAGGCCCTTGAGCTTATTTTCAGATCTTGGCATCAGGCCACATGTTTATTTTCCCTACAACTCAGTTTCTTTCCATATCTGCATTATTTTGAAGGAGAAGTTGCAGGGTGGTTTTAGCACAACATTTGGAGAGGAGGTTTTCTAGAGAAGGGACCAGACTTTCATCTAGGAGATCGATTGGAGGAGGTTGCATTATTTATCATATCAGATCAGCCACACTTTTGAGATCTATATGTTGCAGTGGATCTTCAGCCCTAGGGCTTAGATTCCCATCTTGTACATGGTGTTTTGCTGAAACCCTTGAGGGGTTCTTCATTGGAGGTTGTATAGTGCCTATATATGTATTATATCTATATTTTGAGGCATATATAAGCCCATGATATTTTTTATATTCATTTTTTGTAGCAGTGCCTTTAAAACTACACTATAGAAGTGTTCCGACATTTTGATATATAGTAGCAGTACCTCTTTTAATGTTTTTGTCCATTGGAGGCTTGTTCTATCTTGTATTATGATTTGTGGCCCATTATTTTACATATATATGCTACTATTATGATGAATGGAAGGTGTTGGCTTGAGGGGTCCTGACGCAGGTTCGGAGTTCAGGGTTTTCCAACAAACCCCTATACAACTGGCCCTTTCAGCAGTGACCTACTTGCGCAGGTCAAAGTCTCACCCAAAGTAGTATGGGTGGGTGCTGGAACCAGGTTTTCACACCCTAAGAAAGGATAGGTAATGCAAGCAGAGCTACGCTCGGCCCTGTGATACCCAGATCACCTTATTCTGTGCAGGGCCAAGTAGGTTTCTATTCGTATACACGTGTGCTAGTTCTATAATTATATACTTTTATGACAGTAGCACAGTATTGCATAAACATAACAGAAAAAATATAGATCCAGAAAACACACTTACACAAATCTTCGCAGCTTAAATACAAAAAGTGCACAATGCAGTAATTACCAATGATTCACACAAAGAATACTCACAAATTCTGTTCTCTATCAACCTTTCTTATTCATTAATTCATCAATTCCTTCATACAATTCCCTTCCCAGCCTGTGCACACAACAGTAGGGTCTGTACATAGCTGGACTATGGATCTCCACACACACAGCCGGCAGGAGTCCTTTCCCAAAAAATCCAAATAGAAAATCAAACCAAAATTCGCATCAATAGCTCTTCATTGCCTACCTTACAATACAAAATGTTCCTCTATTTTATAATAATCTAGCCTAGACTTTCTTATGGTCCGAAAACCATGGTTTTTGGACCCCTGGTTTACCCTTTTACTCATTACAATGCTTTTGGGGCTTTGACCCACCCCAAAACCCCCACGCTAGACAAAATCTAATAAAAAAGTATTCAAAATGGACCAGTTTCACAGCTCGTAGGAGACCCTATTCCAACAGTCCCCCAACACAATCTTGTGACTCGTCCCAAGTCACTGTGGTGGTGCAGCTTCTATCTGTGGACGTAAGGTATTGAGAGTGACGCTAAGCGGAGGGAGCACTTCCTGACTTTGGGCAGCAGTATTCTGTGCAAGGTCTACCAGCTTTTGGGAGGTTAATCCTTTAGTTGCTGCGCTGATGCTTTCAAGGATCTGATTAAGTCACTTGGTCGTGCCATCAATGTCTTATGACAATCAGAGGGTTGTGGTAGTCCAAGGCTTCAGACGTTCTGCCATGATGTTCTGTTTATGCCGGAGTTTCTCAATCTCATCCTGGAGGTCATTTCTAGTTTTTAACCGTGCCAAGCGCTGGGCAGGTACCACAGTAGGTAGCGTAGCGTTGATCTGTTCAAAGGCTTCTTCCTTTTGTCGTAAGTCCTGATTGATTTGCTAAAGGACTGGATCACACTGAACCTTAGTCCAGAGTTGTATACCTGACTCCAGCAACTGGGCACCTTGAGCAATTTGTTCCAAAATAACAATTGTCACATCGGTGACTAGGGCAGTATGCTGGGCACAGACTTCCTGGGGCATTTTGGGCTGCAGTCTGGCCTGTAAGTTAGAGATTTGTTGTTCCAGCTGTGTCTTGACGGTGTGTATTTCCAGTCGAGAGGCTTTGAGGGCTGCAACCAATTTTTCCAGCTTCCTCATCTAGGATCTCGTCTGTAACCTCCATGCAGAGCTGGCGGATCACAATTTCAAGCTCTGCTTGTTGTGACATGGCCAGGAGAAAATCAACAGCCTGTTGCATAATGGTGTGCTCAGTTTTACCAAGCTATTGGTGTACTTGTTGATCACGGTGGAAAATATCTTGGAAGACAACGTGATGGAGGCCTTGTAAGGCTGTGTGGGGCATCTTAGCCAGGTCTAGCTGGGTTCTTGATCCTGCTGGGGCTTGCGTTCCTACCATAGCAGTGCTATGTATACCCTAAAGATGACTGGCCTCCCCGGGCAGTGCTGAAATGCTGTCATCCGATGGGGTGCGTGCTTGGCCCATGCTAGTGGGTAGTGTATCAATTTTGATTCAGAGAGTGCAGAGTTCGGCCCGGAGAGAGTCAACCCCAGCCTGCCGCTGTGCCTCAACAAATGCCCACTTATCTTCTGTAGCCAAGGCGACTGTGTCCGCGATTTTCTCAAGGTTACTATTGCATCGTATTGCGTGCAGTGGGTGAGGTGTTTCTTTCTGGATCCTGGTGCCAACTCTCCTGAGCTCTTAGTGCTTAGGGGAGGGGTGGTAGCTCTATCAGGTCCTATCTGGGCCTTAGCTGTGGCAGGCTGCGTCGGCTAGTTACCGTGGTGCTCGACTGTAATATGTGGTAGCTGCATGTCCTCCCCCAACACAGGATTGCTTCCTAGGAAACACATGGCCCATGACCAAGATAACCTTATCATCTGTGCAACTGAGGCTTTAACGGTTGTAGAAGCACATCTTCTGACTCACAGCTGTTTTGTCACTGTAGAGGTGGCCCAATGCATGAGAGCTCTACTTGCTGAGCCCACAGCTGTTGTAGGGAGCTTGCTGCTTGTCCGTGGGCTACCCTGACATTTTTCCAGGGTAGGTTCACTGTAGTTGATTAAGCCTGGCTCTGTCCAGGTCCTTATCTCTGAGTCATCATAGTGGAAGTCTTTTGTGATGCGAAGACAATGCAACGTGGAGACATCACGTAACCGGTTCTGCCAAGTCTCTATTTCCTCATTGGGGTCAGAAAATCCCTCAGTATCCCCCTCGCCACCGAGAACCTCACCCTTGGTTAGGTTGTCCACGTTTCGTGCAGTTAATTTATAGATATAATTCACATCTTCTCCCTTGGGTATCGGTTCCATATAACGTTTTCATTCTGCAAGGTCTAATGGCACAACTACCCTTGTGCCGTTATTGTCGAACACCATGCTTCGTTTCTTTAAGTTAATGATACCACCCATGTCGATGGTCCAGTCCAATCCCAGTAGCATAGGGTAGGGGTCCGCATCCTCAATGATTTGAATGACTTCGAAGTTAGCCTGGAATTTTACTCCCGCGATATCTACCAAAATCCCAGAAAGCTTCCCCAAAGGTACGAAATTTTGGTGATTAGCCATGCATAGCTGGATGGTGGACCATTCCAGCTTTGGTTCACCCATGCATTGCCAAGTTTGCTTAGGTAATACGTTGGAATCCGATCCGAGGTCTAAGATAACCCGATCCATCTCGTAGTCGCCAATCTGGACCGTCAACCGCATCTCCCTCCCAGTGCGTCTTTGATACCTGTATAACTTGTGCACATCCTTAATGGCGGATGACACAACGGTACGTGTTGCGCAAATCTCTAGTAAAGCCTTCATATTATGCACTGTCTGGGGGTTGCGCAACAGTCTCATACATGCCTATAGGAAGGGTTTGACCTCCTCGGCTACCTTCAAATCCCCAAGGTATAGGGACGTGGATGCCTCCGTCCCGAGAAAGTCCCTTCGAGATTCCATAAATGTTTCCCTTGCTTTGTCCAAGTCTAGCCCTTCTTGTTTTCTAACTAATTTGTAAATCAGTGTTTTAGTTTTAGCCTTCTCCTCAATCCCCCCAGTAGCCAATCCATTGTGTGTCACCATATTTACACTCGGACCCTTACTCCTTAGCTCAGTCTGGACCGTTCACACCTTCTGCGTAGGTGGAGCTACTTCTCTTGTATCTTTTCTTTCAGGGCTGGACAATCTTCCAGCATATGGTCCAACTGTCAGCAATACCTGTAGGACTATAGCGTGGGGTTCGGGCAATCCCTCGCGAAAAGCCCCATGCTCCCACAGTTATATCGGATCAACTGGCCCCGACCTCAACCTGCGCTTCTGCTTTGGCCCTCGCCCTGCTTTTGGAGGGGGAGCCATCCCTGCCCACGGGTGTTTTTGGTGAGGCAGGGTATGACTGTACTTCTATCACTAAATTATGGATTCGGTAGTCCTACTCCTCATGGCCCACTGACCGGAAAAATCGACACCAGCATCGCTTTTGCTCTAGAACGTTGGTGTCCGGACAGGGGCAGCGACCAAAATTAGGTAGCCCATCTACACAGCCATCCCCGTACCAGAATGTAGGTCCACCTAAGCTCTATTTTTCTGGGTTAGGCCCTCTTGATCCTGGGTGCCCCAGACTAGGTTCTTCTTTTCGCGGGTGGCCTGGGTGTAGATCCATCGTCTGCCCTGACGCTCGCCATAGTTCCGCGCTAGCTTCCCTTCCTCTTTCCTGTCGTAGATCTTAAATCTCCAGGTGCATGGCCCCGAGATGCGCCTGGATCTGCTGTAACTTCAACGAAGCATATTTCCTGGGCATAGCTTTTAATTTCATAGCGGCTTCCCAAGCTTTATCTTGTGAGTCAAAATTTTGGTGACCCATAGGTATGCATAGGTGAGGGAGTAGCATGGCGATGAACCATTCCGTAAGATGTCTGTCATCATACTGAAATTCTCCTTCTCTAATAGATTTTTTTAGGTGTTGATCCGCTTCCCACATGGACTCAGTTTCTCCCTGCTTCAAGTCTTTTACATCTGCTACAACCTGAGAGTAGGATTTAGGTTTTCGAAACTGACGTTTCAGGGCATCCTTAATATTTTGAATAGATGCGCTCCCATTTTGAGATTTGTACCTCATATACTAGTCCAGAGCTCTTTCTTTGAAGGTTAGGGACAACTATGCTCACCACACCCTGCGCGGTCCATACCAAGTCTGCCACAAACTAGAATTAATCCATATCTTCATCGACCACGCCTTTAAAGGTAGGTAATTTCAAGTGCAATGCCATGTATCCTCCTTGATATGTTTCTAGTATTGTAAGTACCTTATCCCTTTCTCAATATGCTCAGGTCCTGGCAACGGAACCATTTGTTGGCTCAAGGGGTCCTGACCCAGGTTCGGAGTTGAAGGTTTGCCAACAAACCCCTATACTAGTGGCCATTTCTGCAGTGACCTACTTGCACAGGTCAAAGTCTCACCTGAAGTAGTATGGGTGGGTCCTGGAACCAGGTTTCTGCACCCTGAGAAAGGATAGGTAATGCAAGCAGAGCTACGCTCGGCCCTGTGATACCCAGATCACCTTGTTCTGTGTAGGGCCAAGTAGGTTTCTATTTGCATCCACGTGTGCTAGTTCTATAATTATATAATTTTATGACAGTAGCACAATATTTCATAAAAAAAACAGAACAAATCTAGATCCAGAAAACACACTTACACAGATCTTTGCAGCTTAAATACAGAAAGTGCATAATGTAGTAATTACCAATTATTCACACAAAGAGTACTCACATATTCCGTTCTTTATCAACCTTTCTTATTCATTAATTCATCGATTCCTTCATACAATTCCCTTCCCAGCCTGCACACATAGCAGTAGGGTCCACACACAGCTGGACTCTGGATCTCCGCGCACACAGCCAGCAGGAGTCCTTTCCCCAAAAACCCAAACAGACAACTCAAACCACAATTCGCATCAATAGCTCTTCGTTTCCTACCTTACAATAAAAAATTTTCCTTTGTTTATAATAATCTAGCCTAGAATTTCCTATGGTTCTCAAACCATGGTTTTCGGACCCATGGTTTACCCTTTTACTCATTACAATGCTTTTGGGGCTTTGACCCACCCCAAAACCCCTGAGCTAGACAAAATCTAATAAAAAATTATTCAAAATGGACCATTTTCGTAGCTCGTAGGAGACCCTATTCCAACAGAAGGTCTCCATCTTGGTCTCCTATTTTGATCTAATGTTTACATTGCTATTTCCATGGTTTTGCACTATATTCCTACTTTTTCCATTTGGGAATATTACAGCGATATCAGAGCATAATTTTGGCTCAGCCTATGTACTTCAACCATTATGTCATCTAAGAAGGCTTATCATGGGAAGGATAAGACCTACAGAAGAGATGAAGGAAAAAATTCATTATCATGAGCGAAGGAGTTATCAAAACTTCTTCTTCAAACTATGCAGTGCATTAACAGAGGCATCAAAGGGATGAGAATGGAGAGATGTAGGGATTATCCAAGAGGGCTTGTACATGAAGAAAGCTCTAGATTTTCACATTATGGGTGCCAGCTTTCATCTACATGATCAGATATACAACATGGTACCATTCCCACACTCTTGGAAAAAGGATAAGAGGGGGAAACTCTTGGTGAATATCTTCAGGAGTATGAATCTCAATCTCAGAGGTTCAGAGATCATCTAAACTTGCAAGGTTTTTGTAGGATCAAGGAGAATAGAAGACCTAGAAATCACAATAGAAGAAAGAGGTGCAAGCAGCATGATTTGGGTAGATTCTTTATATACCTTTGATGGGTCACCTAGATGCACAACTAGGGCTTGGGTGAGAGAGCTAGACACCTATTTGTAGCAGCACCAAGTTTTAGAAGATGAAGCCATTAGAGTAGAAACATTGCAACTTGAAGGTGAGGCTTATTCCTGGTGGTTTTATAAAAATTCCTCCTTGAATCATGTAAATGCATCTACTTATGCAAAGTTCACTAGGAGGTTAGTGAAAATATTTTATGAAAAACATTTTGAAACATCCTTGGTTGAGCTAGCCAAGCCTAAAAAAATAGAACCTTTGCATGAGTTGGAAGGATCTATAAACCTAGCTCCATTTCAGAATACTATTGAGAAGGTTAAAAAATTGCAGAATACCTTGCTAGAGGCAAGATCCTCACTTCGAGAGGAGCTCCCTTATTAAAGGGAAGACATGGAGATCTCTTTTTCAAAAGAGGGTCAAAACAAAGAGCCTCATAATGATGATGAGGTACCCTCCATTAATGATGAAGAGAAGGCAAGAGGTAACAATGCTATCACATCAAGAGCAGATCTAGTACCTCATGACGAGGAAGATGGAGCAATTGCTCCAATGAGAGGAATTCTTGTACCCTTGCAAGAAGTTCCAAATAATCTCACATGTGGATGTCATGCACAATCCATGAGAAACATGTGTCATCATTGATAGATTGTGAGATATTGCAGATAAAAGATAGGGAGGATGGTCAACATCATATGACTAGGAGAACACACCCCTCTCTATTTCAGAAGGTTGATGCACATAAGAGGCACGATGATTTTCACAGTGACGACAGGGACAAATCAGTCCAATCACATATACAACCTACTCTAGGCCTTGATGTTTCATTACATGGAGGAATTTACCCATGGAGATCCCCTGATTGGAAGATGAACAAAGAGTTCTCTCAACATGGTGCAACATTGATATATTTGGCTAAGGAAGGAACCTTGGGAGGAGCTAGCACAGTGCAGAGAACCTTTGATGGGTTCAAAGGAGGGGTGAGCAATTTTTTGATATGGACATTTCCATCTCCCACTCAGCTATTTGTGCTGAAAGATGATGATCTAGAAATATATGATGGCATGAGCATGATGCCAAAGGTCTACTCCATAGCTTTGGAGCAGCAAATGATACTTCCACACATAAGGAAGATTTTTGAATATGACAAGTGGTATTGACACTCTTGCATGCATTGGCTAAAATATGGAAGTTTTGGATATGAAACGCCTTGCAAGAGGAGGTTGACCTCCATGAACTTCAATCTTGTCTTAGGAAAGATTAGCTGCAAAGGAGGCAGAAAAAGTGGGGTAATAGTGCTCCAACATGTGAATTTGGAATTGAGCATGTCAAAGAGGAGAGTTATGATGAGACATGTGCTTCATTTCATATTTCTAGACGCTATCATTGTTGGGAAGACTAGATCCATATTGGGAGTCCCAACTATTGGTGGAATATTCTAAGAACCTATTCATATGTAAGGTTCTTGATGGGAAAGTGATAGATGGGAGGTATAGAGTGGTTCATGGAGTCATTTATTTCGATGATCAGATCTACTTGACTAGACACTCCAAGCTCAAGAAGGAGATTCTACATGCAGCATATAAGGAACTCTCTTCAGGACATGTAGACTTCATTGAGTCTTATCACACCATCATGGAGGGATTCTATTGGGAGAATCTCAAAGAAGAAGTGCACCAACATATTAGGAGATATGTAGCTTGTTTGATGTATGAGGAGGAAAGAAACCACCTTGCAAGGTTGTTACAATCATTTCCCCTTTTGATGGAGAAATGGGAAGGTTCATCTATGGACTTCTTCACCATATTGTCTACAATATATGGTAAATATTGTGTTTTGATGCTTATTTATCAACTAAAAATGTATGCGCATCAATTTACCATGCATTTGCAACATATTTCTCCAAAAAAGAGAAAGACTCTCTTTGGATTTAATGGTCCTATGAGGACTACATTAAGTGATGGGAATGACTACATGGAGGACTTTGGGCAAAACATGTTTTTTTTGGCTCCTATTCAGTTAACACCTAATGTCCTTCACTATTTTCAAGCTTTTGAGAAGCTTATGGTAGCAAGCAAGTGGTTGGATGGTCACTTATCATATGATGTTTTGAGAAATCTAGAGGCACAACAATGTTGGTCTCACTTGAGGGACTATTTTCACCATCCAGTGTGTCATGTGACACTTAGTCCATATTTCTTTTGGATTCCATATGGTGATGGCATCCTATTCACTATATGTGGGATGGATTGGGTAAGAGATTTTCCTAGAACCAAAGAGTGGGATCATGAGATTCCAAGTATCTTTTGGCTCCATGAGGACTATACTATTGTAGCCCAAGATCGACAACTCCAATTTTATCATAAATGGAGAGAGAGACAAGGTAAGTTGAACAATTTTCTCTCTCATTTTCAGCCATGCAGCCCCTATACATTGCAGAAGCAGGGGATTGATGATTGTTCCTATGAGATACCAAGGATGGCTCTTTTTGTTTGGATGATAGCATGGAGAGTGAAGTTTCTCATTGGGATTGAGGCACCCAACATTTACCAACTATCATACCTTGAGGAGGCCAATGGACAACATATAAATCTTTCCATATACCTCCCACTTCTTCATGATGAGAGATATTTGGTATATCTGCCAAAAGCTAACCTGTATACTTGGGAGGAGACATATCCGTTGGAGGTTTTGTAGTATCCTTGCAGTTTCTTGAGGAAACGCAACATCTTGGAGGGGAGGACTATAATATTCCTAAATTAGCTTGTAACTAATTAGAATATTAAAGTTTTTTTTTGTCACTTAGATAGGTGAATAAGTGGGTAGGGAGACCCATAAATCTCTTTATGAAGAATAAAACCACTTCTCATGTGAAAGTGGATCATATTTTTAGCTTAATAAAGAACCCTAAGGTGTGAACAGGGGCTAGATCACATTGACTGGGTAAACTTTGACCAAATGAACATCGTTGTCATGGAGGAGTGGACATTAATGAAGGGACAACAAAGTTTTATATGGGGACACATTGCATGGAGGTAGTGTCATTAATGGATGGGGCTGAGGGTTTGGAAGCTCATTTCTTATATAAGGAAGAGGATGGTAGCCATATTATTCATGTTGATGTATTTCATATTTTGATATATGGTCTGTTTAGACATATAGCTTTCTTTGGTTGTTTAGCTAAGATTTCAAGTGTTGTTTAGAACTGGGTGTTCCTGATTGGGAATCCCACCTCTTCCATTAAGAAGCTCTTGGAGGATTCATGTAATTCACTTCCACTGTTAGGCATTTGGCCAAAGCTTGATCTTACATCTATAGCATAGATCCTATTGAGGGTTGAGTTGTTTTTCAGGTTGTAGCAGTGGAGACCAAATTTGTGTCACTTCAGTGCTTACTTTTAGTGGAGAAGGGTTATTTTCCATTGGGAGGACAGTAAGGAAGGCCCTTGAGCTTATTTTCAGATCTTGGCATCAGGCCACATATTTATTTTCCGCTACAACGTAGTTTCTTTCCAGATCTGCGTTATTTTGAGGGAGGAGTTGTTGGGTGGTTTCAACACACCATTTGGAGAGGAGGTTTGCTAGAGAAGGGATCAGCCTTTCATCTAGGAGATCTATTGGAGGAGGTTGCATTATTTATCATATCAGATCAGCCACACTTTCTAGATCTATATTTTGTAGTGGATTTTTAGCCCTAAGGCTTAGATTCCCATCTTGTACATGGTGTTTTGCTGAAAACCCTTGAGTGGTTATTCATTGGAGGTTTTATAGTGCCTAGATCTGTATTAGATATATCTTTTGAGGCATAAATTAGCCCATGATATTTTGTATATTAATTTTCTATAGCAGTGCCTTTAAAATTGCGTTGTTGTAGTGTTCCGACATTTTGATATATAGTAGCAGTGCCTCTTTTGAGGGTTTTGTCCATTGGAGGCTCGTTCTATCTTGTATTATGATTTATGGCCCATTATTTTATATATATATATATATATATATATATATATATATATATATATATATATATATATGCTATTGTTATGATGAATGGAAGGTCTCCATATTGGTCTCCTATTTTGATCTAATGTTTACACTTCTATTTACATGGTTTTTCACTATATTATTTCTTTTCCCATTTGGGAATATTACAAATTGATCGGGTGTAGATTATGGTAAAGCATGTTATGACATGTTTATTGTGTTGGCCTAGTGATCTAGGATGGATCATGCTAACGCCTGATTTCCATTGATGAGGGTGTGGTGGTTTAGCCTTCGGATGTCCTAGTTTTTTCTTTTTCTTTGAGTCCCATATTCATGCTTGGAATATGGCACATGCATTATTGGCTGAAGAGAGATTTGGCTCAACCAATCTATGTTCGACTGGAACGTGGAAGTCCCATATCCGATTGGTTTTTACATTCAATAATGAAGTGCTCATTCCTTTGGTATTTAGTATGAAAATGTACTAGTTTCTATGTGGATTCTATTCTTGTTGTATCTATTTTATTTATGTGGTTATTGTGCTAGTTATAAGCATGTGATTGATTAGTGAAGTTTTATGTCACTATACATGTTTTCACTTGTAAATGAATGTACAATATATCTATGTTCAAATAGATTGTATTTCAGTTAATGATGTAAGGGATCAATCCTTCTTATAAATTCTCAGGTAAGTATGAGACTCCTGTGCTTAAATATGATGTTTACACCTGTAGATTCAATGTTTGTGACATGTTTGAAAAAATTTTGGTCATCGATAGGAGGGGTCCAGATGAGTTAATTTTTATGTGATTACTTATATATCATTTTCCTATTGTTATTTATCATCCCTTAAGTTTTCATGAAGTTCTTCGAAGTGACCTGGGCTCTGGGCCTGAAAAGGTGGCTCAAATCCTAGAGTCGTAGGCACAAAATTGAGCATTTTGGGTCTTAGCCACTATAATGTAGTGTTATGCCTACATCTATAGCCTCCTAGCCCCTAAAGTGCAGTGGCATGCCTACAAATATGGCTCAAAGGGGGTCAAAATGTCTGTTTAACTAAGGATTAAGAGGCCTGAATGGTTGGGTTACCTCCTGAGGGTGTTGTGGTTATTGTACAAGGTCTGTAGGTTGTGTTTTCCATCGGTTACACTTCCTTAAGGTCACATAGGAGTTTGAATCTCATTATAGTAGCTTCTCGTCGCATGTTTACACCAGTTGGCCAGTTACTTGTGTAGATGTGGGAAGGGGGTGTTACAGAGTGGTATCAGAGCATGGTTCAAACCTTGGACTGGATGGATGATGTGTTGGTCATGTTTTTTTGTTGGTTGAATATGTGTTTCTCATACTTATGGTGTATGTTCATGTTGTAACCATATTGTGTTGGCCATGGTGGCAGTGGTGTCGCCACAGAAGTGATGATGGTGTTGTTTTCAACATGTTGTCATGAGTGTATGACTGGTTATGTGTTTCTCATGCTAGTGTATTGTTCGTGCACGCTTGCTTACATATTGTTACATATTGTACATGCATTTATTGCATATGCTGGGGTCACATATTGGTCATGCTTTAATATTATTCGTGCATGCTTTCTTGAGTGATGTCATATGTTGAACATTCATTGGTCATTCATGATTGGTTATAGATGTCAAGTGGGTGCATATGGTAAAATTTGCATTGGTTTGATTGAGGTTATTGTGTATAAGGTCATTGTATGCCATTAGGTCATCATGATGATATTGGTATGTTATTATGACAATGTGTTGGATAAGATAGAGTAATAGATGCAAGTCATTAAAGTGACATTGCAACAATGGACTATGGGGCAAGAGAAAATCGTAATACAATTTTTCATGCTTGGCATGTAGGTATGTGATTCATTGTTGTTGTAAGCATTATGGTTACTTATATTTTTGTCATTCTATTTTGATTATGGTTACATGTATGATAAATGTTGGTTGATCAGGGTAGTCATATGCATTATGGTTATGTGTATTCCTTTCAATCTATTGATGTTATAGTTACATACATTATAGATGCTATTTGATTAGTGCGGTTATATGTAAATGTGTCATATAGTCATGAATGATGGAAACCTATGGTGATATGTATTGCTATTGCTATTTTATGTTAGCTAACTTATATGTTGTTGATGAAAATGTTATCGGTTAACTTGTTGTTTTTGTATGATAGGTAGCTTGATGATTAGGTTACATTTTGTTGATGAGCATGATATATAACTTATTTTTGTTACATGATAGTGACTTGATGGTTATGGTTATGAGTTTAGGGTGTGAAAATATTATATAGATACTATTTTGGATATCATGACCTTATTTATGTCTAAGTTGATGTGATGTGAAGTTATATCGTGCTAATCTAGATTGATTTTGTAGACAAGATAGCCTCCCCTAAGGTATGTTAAGGTATGAGTTTTCTTATGTCGTATACTTAATGCTTGATTGTTTGATTATGTCATTTATATGGAGTTGAGTGTTTGGTGTCCATTATGTCATTGAGTTGATTTATTTAACATGGTATGTTTTCAAGTTGTTTGAATGTTTGATTAATTGCATGATATGAGTATATGCGTCTATAATATTGCAAGAATGAATGATATTGTTGAAGATGTTTGTAATAACACGTTTTCTTTGAGATAGTTGATATGTACTTTAGTGTAAGTAGGTGATATTTAGCATTATTTATTATGACTGATGAATGTGAGTTGATTGTGGATTATGACATGGTTGTTAGCCTTGGTAAATGTTGATTTAGAATTGATAGATATGTTGTCTTGGTGTTGATACATATGGCTGACATGTGTGTGTTTATTTACAAGGCAACGTGATTGGAACACCAAGGTAAGATAACTAGATTTTTGTTGTGTTTATTTATGCACTAAAATTTATGTGTTTATGGAATTATTATGCAGGGTATTGCATGGAAAAGATATTTCCATGACGTATTTGAGAAGGCTTGGGTTGAGCTTTCCCTTGGAAACTTTGGGAACTCATGGGGATTGAGTCGTGGTTTTTTTTTTATTCTTGTGCTTTCAGTTTTTTATGATTTGTTTGCACTTGATTTAAGTTTTGTTTACGTCTAGTTCAAGGCCTAGCCACTTTGTTCGTGGTATTGTATTGTTATTATTTTTCATGGTTTCTTCTTATTTGTTTCTTGTTCTCACCTTTTGTTTGAGAGTCTTAGGAATTAGTTTGGGAAAGAGGAAAGTTAATGGAGCTTAGGGAGAACTGAATGAAATTTAGCAAGTAATGAAAGACTTGGACGAAGCCTGGTGCATGTGTAAGGGCAGATGAAGGTAAGAATATGTCAGTTGGTTGGACTGGTTGGGTCCATTGTGGTAAATGGATGATGGAAGTATAATCATGAGAAAGATAACACAAAAGCTAAAGTGAATGGATCTGAGGTGTTAGATTCCTTGGCTATGTTGGGAATTGTTGTTCTCAATTTTGTGCATGTTGTGCACGAATAAAGGAAGTTCTCTCAACCTAGACCTTATGTTATCTAGAAATTGTGTTTTATGTTGTTTATATATGTATACATGTATGTATGTATGTATGTTATGTCTCACAGGGTCATCATGGATCATGATTTTTTAATGCTAATGTTTTTATGTATATATGTCTGTATGTATGTCATTTTCTCACAGGATCATGATTATTTTATGCTAATGATTATATATATATATATGTACGTATGTATGTATTTATGTCACTTTATGACAAGGTTTTCAGGGACCATTCAATGATTGCTTATACATGTGAATGGAATGAAGAGTTTCTTTGTCTTATGAGGAATCAAGTGGGAAGAATAACCCTGAAAGATCTATCAGGTTAGTATCATGTGGACATAAATTGATATTATATGCTTGTACAATGCCCATGTTTATGTTATATATAGTTATTGCTGAGGGGTACATTAACGAAGTGAAGGTAGTGTGATCTGCGACATATTAGGATAAGTATGGATAATGGAAAGACACTAGAAGAAAGGTTGCTTGTGGGGTCACTGTGTGGTCTATGGATGTGTGGTACTATTGTTGTGTATATGTTTCCTATGTTCTATATTCAATGATTGTACCTATGTACATGTAACATCTGTATTATTGTGTACATATGATGTTGTATGTATGTTGTATATATGGTTTTGTGTGTATATTGCATATGTAGTGCTAGGTATAGAGGGGGGGCTATGTACATGTTGTATCTGTAGTGTTGTGTACATGTTGGATATGTGGTGTTGTGTGCATGTTTTATATGCGGTGTTGTGTACATATGGTGCTATGTACATGTTGTATATACAGTGCTATGTACATATGGTGTTGTGTGCATGTTTTACTTATGTTGCTATGTACATATGGTGTTGTGTGCATGTGGTGTTGTGTACATGTGGTCTCGTGTACATGTGGTCTCGTGTACATGTGGTGCATGTGGTGTTATGTACACGTTTTGTAAGGGTGTCATGTACATGTGATGTTGTGCACATGTTGTGCAGGTAGTGTTGTGTAAAAATGGTACTGTGCACATGTTGTGCAGGTAGTGTTGTGTACAAATGGTACTATGCACATGTTGTGCATATGGTACTGGTATACATGTTATATTATGTGCATGTTGTACATGTTCTGTTGTGGGCATGTGGTACTATGTATGTGCACGGTGTATTCGTGGTATGGTGACATGTGTATTCGTTGTGTGTACTCTATACATGTATATGTATGTGTTGTGTTTGACACCAGGTGTAGGTGCATGTACTGTGTTGTATTGTACACCGAGTATAGGTGTATGTGTCGTATGCCAGTGTGTGTGTGTGTATTGTATGGTGTTTTATGTCGTATGTGGGTGTATGCTTTGTGATGTACATTGTGTGTATGTGTATGTGATTGAAGAGAAACAAAGGCACTGGGTGCTTTCTGGGTGTGGGAACTGATCCAGTGTGTGTACAAAATGAACAAAGGCAGAAGTAAGGACTGATGAAGGATATGTATGGGTATTTTATTTCAGTTCTATTATGCATGTGATCTACTATTTTGACTTATGATGGTTACATGTGATTTATTATTATGTTTTATGATGATTGCATGCGATTCATGATTTTGACCTATGATGGTTTTGTTTTACGCTAACCAGATGTGATATTTTTATACATGATGATTTGATCGAACAACTGGTTTGACTCATTGTGAAAAGAAGTGAATAGATTTGCAAGTGTGCCTTATTGACAAGCTACCAATGAGGTATGAATTTAGTTTATTTCAATTTGTTTTTATTGTAATGGGATTATATGCTTGGTACAGGCCGCATGGAAAATCCTGTTTGGGATGATTGAAATTGATTGCAAGAATTAGCAACAGCGGAAATGGAATTTGAACATGAAACATTATGCTAGTAAATTATTTTAGGAGTAGGGCCATTGTGGGACACTAATACCCAATAATTTCCATTGATTTTCATGAGCATGCTATGACTGGTATAATGGTTTTGAGGCAAGTATATGCCTTGGTTGTTTTATCTTCCTATGCGAGGAAGCCTTTCCAAGGGATGGATCGACCAGGATAGGGGATGTCGGGGAACTGGGAAGGTGTGTGACTGCATAGAAGGGGATTTCCGTATTTCCTGAGGGACTATGTATTAGAGAAGGGAGGGTCAGGGATGGATTTGGTTTGGCCATTATCATTTCCATATGGAATGAGATGCATATTGGGAGTGCAACCTGAAAAAATGAGTTGGTAACTATTAACTGAGAGGACAAGTGGCGTAGTTTTGTAACATTGTACATTGGATGCAAAGTTCAATTTGGAAGTGGATTCCGAACTTCCTGGTACTACTTTGAGGGTGGTGGAGGTTTGAGCCTCTGGATTCTCTTGTTGCTGATCCAGGTGGATATCAGTGGCCACCCACCTATTCCATTTGGACCAGCACCATCAATTCTTGTAGCTTTCCACATTCAGCACAACTTACTATTTTTAGCAGGTTTTCGGGTCCTCCACTTTCGGAGCCGTTTTGGGGCCTTAATGATCCAGGCGGATATTGGTGGCCACCCAACTATTCCATTTGAACCCCCACCATCAGTTCTTTTAGTTTTCAAGTTGCAACAAAACTTACTAATCTTAGCAGTTTTCCGGGTCCTGAACTTCCGGAGTCGTTTTGAGGCCCGGAATGACGTTTTTTGGGAAAATGGAGAGCAACATGGGTCTATGGACCATGTTCCTTGTTCAAAAATTGTACTCCTCGGACAAATATTTCTAACGAGCTATTGAGCGCGTCAAACAGAGACTAGATGCAAAAGTTACGTCCTCGGGAAGTTGAACCACCAATTTACCCAAATGGGGCCCACAGTTTTGGCGCTTCATCTCCTAGGGTTAGGTTTTTGGAAGTTTAGAGTTCTCCATTGTTTCTCAATAATAAATAGGCCCTTGAGCCTCATTGTAACATAGTTCAGAGGTCTGTAGCCATCACATCTCTTCTCAGAGATTCGTTACTAGCACCCTAGCTATTTTATTTCCATTATGCCTATAAGCATATTTCTGTTATTTCATATTAATGAAATGAAGCATTATTTCCGCTGCATCTCTATGTTCATGGTTATTTATGTATTCTGTTTTGTTCCTGCATAAAATTCGGATTAGTGGTATCAGAGCGGGTCTGCTCTTTCTTTGTTTTTCTTTGCATGTCCCCAACGCGGTCAGGGTATAAGGAGTTAGGGCTCGATCTAGTTGAACCCTTGCAAGATCAACCTCGCAAACCCCAAAGACCTCCCATGGCGGAAGAAAAGAAAGACAAGGGAGCAAGAGATCCTATCAAAATACTGTTCGAGGAGGCCCTCGGGAAACAAAGGAACGAAATGATGGATAACTTTGCTCAAATCCTTCAACGACTACCCAAAGGCGCATCTGCATCCAACAACCACTCTGGAAATGCCACTCCCTTCAAGGTACATGTAAAATTTGACATTCCTATATTTGAAGGAAAAATATATGCAGACGCCGTAGATAGATGGTTAAATTTGCTGGAAGGGTATTTCTCGGTCCATGACTTCTCTAACCGAGAAAAGATTATTTTTTCATGCCTCAAAGCTGCCCCCCATGTCAAAGACTTGTGGGAAACCTACCGTGAGCAAGAGGGCGCAGGGGAACCCTCTCTGTTCTCGGCCACACCCACTTGGAATTCGTTTCGAGACGGCATCAAGGAACAATATTAACCCGTGGGGAGCTATGAGGACAAATACATCCAATGGACGATGCTGCGGCAACAAAAGGATCAAGATGTGCATGAACTGATGAATCTGTTCCATACCCTGCGCACAAAGTTGGGTATTAAAGATTCAGAGAGACATTTGGTGCTTAAGTACCGCAGTTTTCTGCACAAACATATTCCGGAGGAAATGGAGTTCCTCGAAATTACATCGCTTGGCACGACATATCGCTATGCCGCCAAGATTGAGCGGAAATTTAAGCGGAAGAAGCGAGACTTTGGATCTGTGAATCTGAAAGGTGCCCCCGAACCGAAGAACAAGTGGCAAGGCCAAAGCAATGCGACTCAGAACAACACCACAAATCCAAAGAAGGACACAGGGAAGTGGTGTTAATTTCATAACAGCCCCACTCACAGCACAAACGAGTGTCGGGCCAAACAGTCTTTGGTGGCCGAACTAAAGGCACCCGAATCAGATGCATTTTCTGATCCTGAGTTAGAACCAGACAAAGGGAAGCAGATCATTGATGCGGATCCTAGTGCCATTGTTGCCACCACCAAGATCTAGAGGGAGGGTCCAGAGGATCCAGAGGAGGGGGAGCGCCTCTTCCAGTCACAGAGGTGGGTGAAGGGTTCTCCGCTGCAATTTCTCGTCGATAGCAGAAGACAAAAGAACCTCATTTCAGCAGAGGTCGTGAAGCAGCTCGACCTACCGACCATAGTACACTCGCAGCCATATACCATCAGGTGGCTCCACCCAGGGAGAGATCTCTGCATCCGCCAGCAGTGCCGCCTTCCGTACAGTATCAATCCATTCATGGATGAGGTATTGTGTGATGTTGCTCCTCTTGATGTAGCTGATGTATTATTGGGCCAACCATACTTGTGGAGGCGACATGCTGTGTATGATTCTAGGCCTCGTGCTGTTATTATTACTTTGGGAAATAACTTGTACAGGATACCGGAGGTAGTACCGCCTCCTATCATCTCTTTGACTACTGCAAAATAACGCAGTAAGATTGTTTCCCAAACCAGGAAATTCATTTTCCTTACAACTCACTCATAGGGAAAGAATAATATTGTGGCCACAACCTCGAAACAGGGCTCCCTTACACGGCTGCAACAGATGGACAAAGTCATGGAGGAATACAAGGACATTTTCTCCTCACTCATAGAGGTTCCTCTACACTGTCAGGACAAGCACTCCATTGATCTGACTCCCAACGCACCACCGCCTGATGTTGCCATACATTCTGCAAATACACATACAGAATCCAAACAAGTACTGTCTGAGGCTGATAAAGAAACAAAATTTACTAAATGCATCCAACATGTCCATCCACAGGTCCATGACATCTTCAACACATCCAATACTCAGTTCAACAGAATTTGTCTCATCTCATGGAGGATCTCAACGCAATGGGGACCATTGCTTCCTAAGGAGGGAGGAATGATCCAGGTGGATATCGGTGGCCACCCACCTATTCCATTTGGACCAGCACCATCAATTCTTGCAGCTTTTCACATTTAGCACAACTTACTATTTTTAGCAGGTTTTCAGGTCCTCCACTCCTGGAGCCGTTTTGGGGCCTTAATGATCCAGGTGGATATTGGTGGCCACCCACCTATTCCATTTGAACCCCCACCATCAGTTCTTTTAGTTTTCAAGTTGCAACAAAACTTACTATTCTTAGCAGTTTTTCGGGTCCTGAACTTCCGGAGCCGTTTTGAGGCCCTAAACGACGTTTTTTGGGAAAAATGAGAGCAACATTTGTTCATTCAAGAATTGTACTCCTCGGATAGATATTTCTAACGAGCTATTGAGCACGTCAAACAGAGATCAGATGAAAAATTTACGTCCTCGGGAAGTTGAACCATCAATTTACCGAAATGGGGCCCATAGTTTTGGCGCTTCATCGCCTAGGGTTAGGTTTTTGGAAGTTTAGAGTTCTCCATTGTTTCTCAATAATAAATAGGCCCTTGAGCCTCATTGTAACACAGTTCAGAGTTTTGTAGCCATCACATCTCTTCTCAGAGATTCGCTACCAGCACCCTAGCTATTTTATTTCCATTATGCCTATAAGCATATTTCTGTTATTCGATATTAATGAAATGAAGCATTATTTCCACTACATCTCTATGTTCATGGTTATTTCTGTATTCTGTTGCGTTCCTGCATAAAATTCGGATCAATTGCTTATATGAGAATTGTATCCTTTTATTTTTTGGTTGATAAAATATATATATGTGTATATTATTGTAAATATCGTAATGAGATGTGTTATAGAGCTCCATTACACGGTATGATTGCCATGATGATTTTTTCTTTCCAACATGTTATTAATTAAAAATACTGCAGTGAGATGTGTTATAAAGCTCCATGGGCAGTATGTTTTATTTTCAATGGTTTTCTAGTTTGTAGGTGTCATTGAACATCGAGGATGGTGTTCCCCGAATGGCGAGAATTCTGTAATAGCACTCGTGAAAATTCCATGTAATAAAGTTAAAAATAATAACCACGATCGATGGGGCACTTATTCCAAGCTGAATTTTGGGAAAGACATCCTAGTGGGTGCTCAATTGGTTTATTATGGCCAAGGAAATTGTCAAAGGCAAAGGAAAAGGCCTTGGAAAGACAAAGTGGCATTTATTGGTATTTATTTATGAAAATAAAGGAAATTAGGAGAAAATGGATATGAAAGGTCACAGGTTTCATGTGAGGAGGGAAATGAAGAAAAATAATGGAAAAATAAAGAAAATAAGCCTCTTCTATAAAAAGGCTTCTAAGGATCAATTGGTACCTTTTGTCAATGCATTTTTGGAGCTCTATCATTATTCTCTCTCTTTCTCACTCACTCTTGGATACTTAAAGTATCATGGATAACTTTGTCATTAGATAAAGAAAGGAAACAAATCAAGAAGAAGGAGGAAGCAAGCAACGAGGAGCATGAATCAAGAAGCTACAACAGGATTCCTTGCATGTGATTTGCATGTATGATTTCCTTGCTAGATCTGGCATGCACGATATTTCATGTAGTTATTTTTTGTATTGGCATGATTTTTTTCTAGGTGTGACAGTGTATTCAACCTAGCCTTTAAATTTCGGGATAGCCATGGTGTTGTGGAGTTCTCATGTTTAGTTTAGCTAGATTTTTGGATGGATTTGAAGATGAGTGAGGTGGATTTCCAAATGATTATAGAACCCGTTCATGTGTTGCCTCAATTTAGGGCCTAGTAATCCAGGTTTCGATTGCGTTAAAGCCTGAGAGGTGGTTTTCTCTCCATTCAAGAATTGGAATCCTAGGTTTGGGATATATGGTAAAACCTAGAGAGTATGCCTTGGTTTAGGGCCTAGTGACCCTTGATTCAGACTGTGGGTTGCGATAAATCCTGAGAGACTATGAGATAGGAAAATCCCTCATGGTTTAGGCAGAGATACTGTAGTGATATCCAGGCTTATGTTGGACTAGTGATTGGGTGTAGATCATGGTAAAGTCAGTTATGACATGTTTTTTGTGTTGGCCTAGTGATCTAGGATGGATCACAGTTAAGCCTGATTTCCATTGACGAGGGTGAGGTGGTTTAGCCTTAGGATACCCTGGTTGGTTCTTTCTATTTGAGTCCCACATTCATGCTTGGAATATGGCACAGTGGTGATTGACTGAAGATAGATTTGGCTCCACCAATCTATGGTCAGGTGGAACATTTAAGTCCCATATCCAGTTGGTTTTTACATTCAATAATGAAGAGGTCATTCCTTTGGTATTTCGTATGAACATGTACTAGGTTCTATGTGGATTCTATTGTTGTTTTATCCATTGTATTTATGTGGTTATTTTTCTAGTTATAAACATGTATTTGATCAGTGAAGATGTATGGATATATGCATGTTTTCACATGTAAATTAATGCATAATATATCTATGGTCAAATGGATTGTGTTGCAACTAATGATGTAATGAAATAATTATTCTTAGCGATTCTCAGATAAGTATGAGATCCTTATGCTTAAATATGCTATTTACACCTATAGATTCAATGTTTGTGACATATTTGACAAAATACATGTCATGACTAGGAAGGGTACAAATGAGTTATTTTTGATGTGATTGCTTCCATTTCATTGTCCTATTATTATTTATCATCCCTTAATTTTTCATGAAGTTCTGGGTAGTGACCTGGGCTGTGGGTCTAAAAAGGTAGCTCAAATCCTAGATCCGCAGGCACAAAATTGAGCATTTTGGGTCCTAGTTGCTATCATGTAGTGTTATTCCTATGGCTATAGTATTCTAGCCTCTAAAATGTAGTGTTATTCCTATGCCTATGGCTCAAATGGGGTCAAAATGTCAATGTAACCCAGGGTTAATAGGCCTGAATGGTTGGGTTACCTCCTGGGGGTGTTGTGGTTGTTGTACTTGGTCTATAGGTTGTGTTTTCCATCAGTTCCATTTCCTTAGGGTCACATAGGGGGTTGAATCTCATTATAGTAGGCTATTGTCACATGTTTTCCCTGGTTGGCGAGTTACATAGGTAGATGTGGGAAGGGGGTGTTACAGTTTTCTTCAGTAAAAGTTAGTGGGACCTAGGGACAAGTAAGCTTAATGACTGGGATAGCCTCTGGTGGTTCTGGAGCAGGTGGAGGGAGTTTGTGTTATTTTTTTTCACGTTTATTCCACTTCCTTAAAGTCACCAAGGAGGTTGAGTCTGCTATTAATTGCCCTTATCTCATGTTTACCCCATTTGTCCAGTTACTTGGGTAGATTTGAGGGTAGGTGTATGTTATAGTGTCAACCTTTCAAATTGTTAAGAAACCAACCTTTGGAAACTAGGATTGTTATCTTGCTCCGTAGAGTGACACATGTAATCAATTTCATGCCCTCCTGATGTTATCTTGCTTGAAACTGTTAGCACAAGGAGTCACTCCTTGACTGCATAAGAAGTAAGCCTTACACATCATAGTTCATTTCAAATTTTAAAGGGGTTGTTTGAGTGGTAGGATGGCTTCTCAAATATTTTGAAATTATTTTTTTAGATTCTTTAAAACTTTCATGCATTTGGAAAGATGTGGAAAGTATCAATTTTTTGGGTAAATTGGTAGTATAAGGAGAAAAGTGTAACAAACGGAATAATATTCCAAATCAGGTTAGACCTATGCAATTGGAAATAAGACTCAAAGGGCTACTACAAGACTAAATTTCAGATATTTTTTATAGGTCAATTTGGGCATCATCCCCCAATACCTAGTTAAATTAGACATCATCCCCAGGACCAATGAAATAATGTCTATCATCCCCTTATATTTTAGTTGCTATATGTCGTAAGTGAAGAACATTTCATTCATGCCTTCTATTGTGAGATTTCCAAGGTTTGAAGTATATGTTATATGACCCACTGATTCACGAACGTTCATCTACAAGGGACTAAGTACATTACAGTGCCAATTCCTCCATGCAAGGGTGCACTGCAGTGCACTTCCTGACACTCAAGAGTGCATTTGTCACCTGGGAGCAAAATTCTCATTGTTTTTGGAATCTCCACATGGCCAATGCCTTCTAGAAGAGTCCATAGGTGTAATACTTCGAATCCAAGTGTCCATGTAACACCTATGAACTTGGAAACATGTCTTGCCTATTATTATAAAGTCATTCATTGAGAAACTACCATCATTTTCCATATAAATTGAGCACTCATCCTAGTGCTAGGAAGGAGGAATTTTGTGCAAAGTTATGTTGTTGGATTCTCATTTGATAAGAGAGCGAAATTACTGATATGCTACTGAGATAATGCTGGATGTGATGAGGCTGGAATGAAGTTGGAGCAGGTTGACAAAAAATCGATCCATTGGTTGTAATCTTCTCCTCATACTCTTTAACAAAGATTGTTGTTCATTTTCTCATACATATGTCTATTTCTTGTGCAATGTATTCTTGAATGATGTATGTATTTCAGATCTAATCGGTTTGATTTGAGTAAGATAAGTAGATATATGTATATTGTTTGTTGTTTTCTGTTCTCTGTTTGTGTTTGCAAGAATCAATCTAGCATCTTGAGTTGGATTGAGAGTGACAACAAAAAGGACAAAAGGAGAAGGGGAGCGAAAAGAATCACAAGTAGGCTCTTTCTCATTTTTTTATTTATGCTTGTTTTAGAGAAAATAATAGTTATTATTTTCTTTGTTGTTCTAAGTGATAAACACCACACTTAGGGAATTTGATTTATCCATAGATTAAAATTCCGTATAACAAATTGGTGACTCCGCTGGGGATATCCTATAATTCCTGGTGTTTTTTCCTCTATTTATCTTCATCAGTAGCATCTAATTTGTATTATCAGTCATTTGAATGAACAAAATGCATTAGAAGTGTGACTAGCTGATTGATTTTCAATCTTAGTTGTGCTCAACGCACCGTTGGTTAAGACACAGTGCACTGTCTCCCTTTTAGGGGTGCTTTGCAACGCACTGTCTCCCCTTAGAGACTGTGTTTTCCCCTCAGCTAACCAAACTCCATCAAAATTTGTCATTGCTTTCAGTTTTAGCCACTTGTTTGTTGTATTCTCAGATGTCTGATACCTCTTAGAGACCAGTAAAATTTCCTGTTATTCCTCCTTTGAAAAGTAATTTGTTCAATGTTTCATTAGTGTTTTTCTTTATCATTGGAAAATCAAATTCAAAGTATTTTATTTCTGCATTAGATCAATTTTGTTTTCGAAAAGGAAATTTTTGTTCCATTCCTCATTTCTTGTAGGAAAATTGTAGTTCCATTCTTCATTTTCCTAAGAGAAATTGTTGTTTCATTCCTCGTTTCTCATAATAAAACACTTGTTTGATTGATTTATGCATATATTTTCCTTTCTTTCATTCACATTAAAGGGAGATGAAAAGAAAAACATGCATGTGCATATAGTTAATTGTGTGTGTTGCATAAGAAAAAGTTAGGAAAGTTGCATTTAGTTTCTGCTCTTTGTTGTTTGCTCAAAAATTGATTGCTCTTTCCCTTAGTAGCTAGGATTTTCATTGACAAAGATAAATTGCAAATTTTTCTTATCATTTAGTTTTCATAATTTCCATTACATCACGCAGTGAACCTAAAAGAAAAAATTTTAAACAATATAAACATAAAATTTACATCAATTAACCTAAGAAATCATTGTAACATTAACGATAACATTTAGAAGGTCTAGGCTATAGATGCGTTCCAGCGGCGTTAAACATAGCAGATGTTGCTAACTTATCTGTGATACATTCTGAGTGTGATACCTCACTCCACATATGTAAGTATATCGTAGCTCGTCCACGTAGCTTCAAGTATATAGGGTGGTTTTCTAGTATGAAAAGTATAAGGGGGTGCTCTCACTATGCGGTTTCATATTAGACAACGCTAATACGGACTTGGACCTCCACGTACCTTCGGGTATATTTGGGAGGACAAATTTAGGTTGTTATCCGTCCATAGGTAAGCGAGTCATCCGCGTTGTAACTTGTGATACATGGAACACAACATTGACGGAGATTTCTTTCCCGTACTACTTGGTTCACCGGGAGGTATTTCACAGTTAAAAATTACTTGGTAAACCTTTTGCCTAGAATTACCATTTTATTTTGTTTATTTGTTTTTGTAATAAAATCAATCAATCATCGTGGAAGAAGAAAATACCTTTCCCTGTTGTTCGCATAGAATAGCACTTAAACTAGCTTTACCACCAGAAACCATTTCTAGTTGGAGAAGGTGACATCATTCTACTGAAACCAGTACTATAAGTACCTCTAGTACGACATAATTATCAAATATACCAGAGTTGTCTTGAGTTGTTTATACAAATCCTAGTTCATCCACTATTGTCAAGATGGAGTCCTCATAGCTACCTGTGGTCACAATCCATCCAATCAGTGAGACCATACCTCCCGAACCCGACGTTGTTCAACTTGAAGTTGATCTAGATCCCATCATTATTTTACCAGAATATATAGATCCCGAATTGGAAAAACCAAAATTTGTTCCTGTATCGGTCACTCCACAATCAATTGTAGCCATTGAGTCTCCCATATCACACATTCAACCACCTGAAATATATCTCAGGCTTGGAAGAGAAATACTTCCACATGGTTTGATTTCAATTGAAGAAATACCACAAGACGAAACACCTTCAACTCCAACTCATTTTGGGGAGGAGATTTATCTTTACGAGTATTTTCCTCAATCATCTTACACTGCTTTCTTTGATCCTGTGTCAATTTGAGTTCCCATAGATCCTACAGGGTATACATTGGGTCATATAACCATGGCTGATTCAACATCTCCGTCTGTACCATATGTTATAGTTGTGAAAACATCTACCATTTCTACCCTGTCTATGTTCACCACATCACCATAGTAACATCTATATGGTGGTCCTTCCATCCCACCTGGTTACCAATATTTATCTGGAACCTTCTCTGGTGCCTCCTCAAATTAATGGACTTCACCCATGTCATCATCTGGTATTCTATCTAGTACCTCTCTAATGAATACTGAATGGCTTGATCCTTTATATAAACCTTCAATGCAATATCAAGCTGGTCCATATGGGTATATTCGATCAGTACAATTTCAAATGGACTCCCAACATTTGGAGAACAATATATTCCATCTTATTATACTCCTCATGGTGGGGGGAAACCTATGGTCACTCATTTTTAGAGTAATCCATCGTTATATGGTCACCCTAATGTTGGAATGCCCATTTGTCATTGTAAGCCTATTCTGCCCATTCAACCACAAATGGTTGTGCATTCATATCAACTGGTTCAACCTATTGCACCCACATCTACTCCACTTGTTAATACATAATTACCCATGTTACTGACTTAGATTGTTCTACCTCAACCATCTTAGGTGGGTCCTTAGATCCAATACCCTAGAGTATTGGGTCCTCAGACTCCAACTCCTTCGGCTGGTTTACAACAGCCACTTGTATCCGGAATTATTTATTCACAAGATGGATTACCATATTATGGGATGTTGCAGGCTCAACCAGGTCTTACCTATTCACAACTGGGTCCAAGATATTCTAGTTTGGGCTATAATATTTGTGGGAAGACACCTTCACAACCACAACCGCAAATACCACAACAATCATTCCAACAACAAGTAGCTTACTCAGGTTTTGGTCAAAATAATCCTCTAGTGTTTTCTTATCAAAACAACCCCTATCTGGGTTACCAACAACAAATTCCTTACTCTAGTGCTCAAAGGCCTGTTTCCCAAGAAATTCCATCATATCTTGGCTATACTCAACTTGACTTAAATCGATAGTTTCTCTTTGTTGCAATTTTAGAATTACCTGATTTAAATAGGATTACAAACAATTGAATTAGCTATGCTCCTTGGTGGTCGGTGATACCACATAAATTACCCTCAGATATTCCTAAGTTCAATGGAAACCGTGAGTAAGACCCGTCGACGCATGTTATGACTTATCATTTGTGGTGTTCATCTAACTCCATAAATGATGACTCTGTTTGACTACGTATTTTCCAGCGTACGCTCACTGGTCTGACCGTGAAGTGGTACATTGAGTTACCACAAGCTTCAGTTGATAATTTCATTGCCTTAGCTACTAAATTTTTGACCCACTTCCAGTTACCCATACGATATGAAACTGGAAAAGAACTCCTAACCAATTTTAAACAGACTAATTCTACTCACATTTCAGATCATATTCATGAGTGGCGTCATCATCGTAGAATGGTCAAAACATTTGTTCCTGACCAGCTCCTTTCTGAGTGGTTCAAAAAGTCCTTTCTTCCATATATCACCAATGATGTGGCTAAGGGTGGCATCGTCACTGAAGAGCAGGTCATTGCTTGTGCCTAGTACTTATATTTGATTTATACTTAGTCTGGCACACTTTATGATAAAATTCCCAATGTGTTGCGATCTAATTTTACCGTTCGTCCTCCATCTACGGAATCTCATGTCGGCGATGGTATGATCGGTATGGCAAGCACACATCACTCTACTGCATCTGATCCTACACCTTCTTCTGAAATTCATGTCGTGTCATCTCACAAAGGAAAAAGTGAAAAGCAACTCGGAAGTAAGAAAAAGGGGAAAGCAAAGAAAGAACAAAATTCAACCCCACATGAACGACCATCTGATCAACAAACTGGAAACAATATAAAACCTCATTACCCTTGCATAATATGTTACGAGGAGCACTTTTTTCTATACTGTCCTCACCGTGCCGAAGTCTCAAAATTTCTTAAGGCCTCGACTGCATCTGCTGTGTTGACAAATCCTTTTTTGAATCCAACCACAAATATGGTTGGTAAGGATCCAAATTCTAGTTCCTAGTGCTTATGCTATCTATCACAAAGCCAAAAATTGATGTTTTGGTGTCAACGAAAAATAAATATTATGGTATTTAGGCTATTGATCAACCTACTACCTCAACCACAAATCCTTCAAAGGAATCTATTCCACCAACTTCTATTCCTGAGTTAACAATAAATCCACCGAAGGGAGTCGTCCATAAATCAACATTCAATCCTCGAGCTCAAACTGCTCAAAATTATAATATAGTTAAAGATTTGGCTCAATCCCCTTCAACTATTTCGATGGTTGAGGTACTTCAAAATTGTCCCTCCCAAAAATAGGCTTTGTTGTCGGAAATTTGTGGAATAGATCCGAAAAATTCCAATCTTGTAGTATTTAATCATATGGTCTATGTGCCACAACTACCAGTAGAATTGACATTCTCCATCCAAGTAAATGTTCTCAATCACCTCGTTAATCGTATTATTATTGACGAGGGAGCATCTACGTGCATTATATATCTAAACTACTGGAAATCACTTGGCTCACCGCATCTATCTCAATCGCCTACGACATTGAAATATTTTGATGGTCGTACATATAAGATTTGTGGTATCATCAATGACCTCCATGTTGAACTAAGGGGGAAAAAAATAACTATTGAAGTTGAGGTCATTGAAGGACCCCTTGAAATAAAATTTTACTTGGAATGCCATCGGTTTACGCTATGACTGCAATCGTCTCTACCTATTTTATAATGATCACCTTTCCTCATAAAGGTGTTATCACTGTCATCAATCAACTCTCCTTCTTTGCCTCCAGTTCCCAAGTAATTGGAAGTGTTCCATTAGTTCATGCACCCCACTAGCACTTCAAAACATTGGTGCAGGTCTCTTAAAGGATTCTTCCCTAATGGGCACCTTTTCATTACCGCTGCCTACGACGTCAATAGAAATTGCAAGAATAGAGACCTGCTGCATGATATCTTCCACTCCATTTAGCCTAAGGAAGATTACCAATGATTCTGAAGTTGTTTCATTGGATGAATTCCTGCTGCCCAACCCAATTGAGCTAGCATAGCAATCAATCTACACGACTTGGGTGGCGAATCTAAAATCATCGTCACTGATCGTTTGGGTTGATTTTTCATTAGATTTTGGTTCTCCATATGATCCTTTTTCATCCACTTTCTTGACTGATGAGATCATTTTGGAATCCATGTTGGCAAAAGGAGAACCATGGAAAGATCATCATCATCATTCCCATCTTCAGGATTACGAGAAGACAATATTATTGAACTATATCGCCCATCGATAAAAGCATTCTTTTCGAATTATTTTCCCATTAATGAAATCGAATCCGAGCGAAACTTATCAAATATTGAAGAAATCATTTCTATCGATATTTTGACCAAACTTGAAGTTGTAGAAAACATTCATTTCGATGTGCCTTGTTGTCCATTGGAACTTGAAACTTATCGCTCTCTCTTTCATGAATGCTGAGATATATTTTCTTATTATTATGAGGAAATTATAGACATAGATTCTAGTATCATTCAACACACCATTAAAATGTACCCTGATGTCAGACTGGTACATCAATGTCAGACTGGTACATCAACGCCTTCATCCTGTTCATCTGAAGACGGCTGCTTCCATTAAAGCAGAAGTTGAAAAACATTTCCGTGTTGGTTTCATTTACCCGGTTCCACATACTGATTGGGTTTCCAATATTTTTCCTATCATGAATAAACAAGGGAAAATCATAGTGTGCATTGATTATCAGGATGTCAATCTTTCTTGTCCAAAAGAAAAATATGATACTCCCTTTATCGACTAGATTATTAAAGATTGTGCCAGATGTGAAATATTTTCATTCATGGATGGATTCTCCAAATAGAATCAAATAAATATCCGCCCAAAGGAACAATATAAGACAACATTCATCTGTCCCTGGGGCACATTCACTTATCGTAAACTCCCATTTGGTTTAAGGAATGTTGGGGAAACATTTCAAAGAGCAATGGATTATGATTTCAATGAAATCAATCACATTTTTCAATCTTATCGAGACGATTTACCCGTGCATTCATGAAACTAGACTGATCAACCGATGCATTTGAGAGCTATATTTTTAGCTACCAACACTACAAAATATGCCTCAATCCACACAAATGTATGTTTTTTTCAGTTCTGGTCGCTTGCTAGGATTCATCGTCTCAAAAGAAAGAATTTGAATCGACCCACCGAAGGTCCAGGCCATTCTTGATTTTCCTGCGCCATCAAATTTACTTCAGTTACAGAAACTTCAAGGAAAGGCTAACTTCCTAAGGAGGTTCATACCCAACTATGCTGAAATAGCTAAAGGATTTACTCATCTCTTGAAAAAGGGGATTCCCTTCCATTGGGATAAGGTTGCACAAGCTTCTTTTGATGTTGTCAAGGATACACTTGTCCGGGCATCATTAATGTATCCCCCCATTTATCAAAGTGATTATTTCTTATATATCGTCGCGATAGATATGACCATTGCTATGGTATTGGTCAATGAAAAATATGGGATAGAAAATCCGATATATTATTTGAGTCATAATATCAATTATATGGAAGTGAATTATTCATACGTTGAAAAAATCACCCTAGTGGTCGTTCAAACTGTCCAAATATTTAGCCATTATATCCTGTTCCGAAAGACCATTGTATTTTCAGATTGCAACCCCATGATATACATTCTGTCATGTCAATTGCTGGGGGAAAAATATTCAAAATGGATTGTCATTTTGTAGGAATTTGATTTGGAATTCATCAAATCCAAGTCAAAGAAGTCTTTATTTTTGGCTGAGCTTCTCTACAACCTTACCTCTGATAGTATTGCTACTACATCAGAACAATCAATTCCTGATGACTCTCTGTTTTTGATTGGATCACATGATCCTTGGTATGGGGATTTTATCATTTATCTCCAAACCGATACTTTATGGCTTGATACCTCTCACTATCAATAGTGACGTGTTCGATATTAAGACAAATATTATCTGATCGTCGGCAATACACTTTATCGTCATTGTGTTGATAGGATTTTAAGGAGGTGCTTCATTCATGAGGAGGATGAGAAGGTTCTAAATGATTGTCATGTTGGGGCTTGTGGTGGAAACTTTTCTAGATATGCTACCGCGTATAAGATTCTCTGTGTCAGTTACTTTTGGCCTACCAAATTTCACGACTGCATCCTCGCGGTCAGAAGTTGTCATGCGTGCTAGATATTTGATCGTAAAATCCGTAAACCACTAACACCATTGCATCCTGTTATTGCTGTGGGGCCATTTGCAAAATGGGGCATTGACTTCATGACCTGCAACCCTCGTTCATCTAGGGGGCATGGTTATATTATTGTTGCAGTAGATTACTTTACCAAGTGGGACGAAGTGATGGCTACATTCAATAGCACAGGAGAAAAAACTGCATTATTCTTTTTCAATCATGTCATCTCACAGTTTGGTGTTCCACAGGCTATATTCACATATCATGGTAAGAATTTTCGTAATCACATGATGAATGAGTTGATTTCTAAATTAGGATTTTCACATGATAGTTCTACTCATTATCCACAATCCAATGGAAAATTTGAATCTATTAACAATATTCTTAAACGAATGCTTCAAAAAATGATAGGAGCTCTAAAAAATGGATAGGAGCTCATAAAAAAAATTGGCATTTGATCCTGTACTTGGCTTTGTGGGCATACTGAACCTTGGTGAGAAATGCAACCGGATTTACCCCCTTTCAATTGGTGTATGGTCTGGAAGCTATATTGCCTATCCAATGTGAAATACTGTCATTAAAACTCATTGTTGACTTGTTACCTGACACCTCTACTAAAGAAGCGCATCGTTTTAACCTCATCCATCATGAGGACAATAATCGTGAAGGTGCATTGGCCAACGAAGTGCACAGAAGATGAATTAAGGCGCAATATTACCAACATGTCAAGCATCACATCTTCTCTGAGGGTGATTTGGTCTTAATTTATGATCAGGAAGCTGATGTAATAGGTACAGGAATATTTGAGCCGTTATGGCATGGCCCCTATATTTTCAAAAGAGTTCTTGCTAAGGGTGCCTACGAGTTAGTATATTATGATGGAATTCCATTGGCAGAACCCCGAAATGGGTTGTATCTAAAACGTTCCTATGCTTAAACATGAACGTAGTAAAATTTTATATTATATTGTATATATGATTTTGATTTACACTTATTGTCTTAGTTTGGTTTTATATAGTTTTCTTGAAGTTATTAATCTACTTTACATTTCATTGCAGATGTCTGAATCTTTGGAACCATTTACTGGATATGATGATGGTGCTAGTCGTAGTACGCAGAATCTATCCTCTATATCATGGGCCATTTTCACTCTGAGTGGTGAGTTAGTGTTTTTTCAAAGGATTTGTATTTTTCGATAGACAAATGATATCATTTAGTATAGCACGTTGATCGAACTTACCTATTATGCAATTTCATTTGGTATTAACCACATCATCATTAAGTTATACTCACAACTTGTTGTACTGCAACTTACTAGTGTTTATACTATTTAAAATCTAACACTGCATCATATGTTCCTAAGATTTTGAATTTTGGAAAGACATTTTAATTTCATTCAATATCAACACATTTCCAGAAATTTGAACACATTAACTAATTCTTTAGCGAATTATGTTTTAAGTAGACATTTTCAACACATGTAAAGAAATATTTTTGATTCACATTACATAATTGAATAGGATTGTGCAATAAACATAGGAAAAAATCGAAAATAAATAGATAGATAGTTATAGGTTTTTACAAAATTTGTGCCCAAGACACATTGGTCATCTGACCTCAAAATGTATGCAAAATGTCAAAGTAAACTAGTGATGCTCGTGATAACAGGCTACTGATCTATCTATCCTACGCAATAAACACATCCAATGGTTAGGAATGCCAATAGTATGGCCTGCAGTCTCATAGATAACTCTTTGATCTGACAAACTAGAATCCCAAGAGTCAATCCTTCCACGTGTTTTTGTAGCTTAGCAAGAGTCTTGGTCATATCTAAATCTCGAAGGACATCTCTCTCGACAACCCTCTTTGCTGGCTCATTTTCTCCCTGCTTTGGTTAACCCACTAGTCGAAATCGACCCACATATGCATACATCAAAACTTTAGTTTAGTCTTGGGAAACATCAAAATACAAAAACATGTAAAAACCTTAGAAGCATAAAAAAACATGGTCAAAACATTCTTACCAATTTCACCCCATTGAGCACTATCTGGTAGAATCAAGTCTCGATCTCCTTGGAAATATATGCTTGCATATGCATACTGATATGTGGAAATCATATATATTCTAAACCAGGAGAAGAATACAATAGATAATACGATTTTCGATTGACTAGCATGTCTAGACATCAATTCAACCCATCTCTACATCCGTGGATCTCTAGGGCTAGATATTCCCAGTGTAACATGTTGGGCCTACATCAATAGAATCTGCTCTAAGGTAGAGGAAATAAAGATCGATCCATAGTTGAAATTCTTCTTCCTTCCTCCCTTTTCTTTGGTCAGCTATTCTTTCATATGAAAGAGGAAAAATTCAGCGAAGTTAAATACTGTTGGTTCTAAACACTCCAATGAATATTTCATGTGTTTGTTTTCCACCTGTAGTGTAGTGGAACTGGAAATAATTGCGATAGTAAATAGGATGGTCCTCAAAGGTAGATCACGTACATCATGGATATTTATTTTCCCATCCTTACTTGGTTCATCCTTGGATGGCAGTGCTGTAGTATGTAATCTCTCACTGTGTCTCCTCCAAGATCAGATCTCAAAAGAGAAATGGGAGAACCTCGTCTTGATAATCCAGTGAGAAAAAAAATTTCCTCCACTAATATTGGGAGCACTTTTTCCCCAATGTGAAAATCCTGTAGTATGGGATCCCATGAACAAACGAGGAACTCCACTAGTTCCATTTTCTACCTCATCCTTGATAGTCTAAAGTATTTTAGTAACTCGCAATATCTTAGGGCTCTTACTATACCCGGATCATTTAGGGAAATCATATTATGTTATTCATGTTATCTTTTTCTCCATTTAATTGTCATTTTGATCCGATGAATACCTAAAACACATTCATGATCTTCATTAGGATCCATTTCATGCAAAAAACTTGGGAAATTTTGGGCACACAGCAAGAAACAAAAATGTAAATTGTGCCCATTGCACCTTTCGACATTCAAGGGTGTGTTGCCCTCTAAGAGTTGTATATTTACCCCAAGGGGCTCAAAACCATATAAATTTACCATGAAATGCACAATAAATTATGCTAAAGGAAATAGGAGGTTCATAGCTCCCACCTGGATCAAACGACAAGAGAAATCGTCCGTTGGAACTGTCGCAATCGATCGCTGAAGTTTGGGGGAAAAACTGGTTCAGAGCTCATAATTTTCAAATGGTAACTGTGGAATGGTAAAAATGAATGGAAAGAAAATATTTTAATTATTCAATTTGATTATTTCAAATCATATTTAATGCTATGACTATGTTTTTTACTCATTTTTTCTATGAAACAGGTATTTTTAGTCTATTTCATGGTTTTTTGAACAAGTTTTACAGCTGATACTACAGATTAGTCATGCACACTTATTCAAGAATAATTTGACCATAAAGCATAATTTTATCGTTATTTTTCGAGATTTGATAAAAATGAAAAGGAATTGAACTGCACTTTTATCTCTTTTTCAAGCTTCGATAACAACAAAAAAGGAACCCCTAGAGTCTTCTTTTAGCTCTTTTCAGACTTCGATAATGTGAAAATATTTCTGAGCACTTGTCTTTTCGAGCTCGTAAAAGTAAATGAAATGAAATATACTCAGTATAAGTTTAACCCTTTTCTAGACTGAGATAGATTATTATGAAAAAGGACCAGCTGTCACTGTCATTAGGTTCGTTAAAACATAAAATAGTGACTGACTTGTCGGTCATGGCAAGAATCTAGTTTCATTTATCGCTAGAATCGTTAAATAATTAAATAGCGATGGATTCTACCGAAGGGCTGAATTATAGATCAAGAATATGTTACCCTCCTAAAGCTTGTTAAAAAATAAATAGGTATTGGTCAAAAATTGACCAGGGAAAATTTGGGAAAAAGAACATAACACTTTATGGTAGCAAGTCGCTCTTGAGCATGACACTTTCATTCCATCATCGTGACTTTTTGTTTGGGTAATCTTCTTAATGGCTCATTCATACCTATGGTTCATCATACCTTCACTTCGGTTTTCGGTCAATGCTACCAACTCATCTCAGTGTCGTCGATATGTTCAAGATAAGTCATCCAGTGAAATCCTCATCCTTCTCTAATATTCATAAACCTTCATTTTCATAATAGTGATCCCTGAACATTGCTATATCAAGTCACATTTTGTCTCCAAAATCAATAACTCTCATTTCACGATAAAGTTTCTTCCTGTAGACATTAGTTCATCATCTAGGAAGTTTACTTAGAAACATCTTCCACTACCTTGAGGCTTGTTACGTCATCGAAATTTTTCTCGCTTTCAGACCTTTGAATGAAATATTTTTTTTGGCATTCGACATCAAAAAATCTATTCACGCCTTACAAATTGTACTACAATACCTTGAGAGCCATTAACATCAATGGTGGTTTTCTTGCATCTATTAATAACTCACATCATTGGCTGGTAATCAGACGATGTCTTCCCATGTTCGGCTTCAAATTATATATTCGCATGGTTAGACTTGTACCTGAACGATCAAGTGAATGAGATAAGAAGGCCCCAGATCTAGTTTCATCCATTTGGGCTGCGATTTCAGTATTGTTGTGCACATCATCTATACGATGTCTTTACATACATATCGTCATCCGAACATGGGCCTATATTTGTAGGCATGTTTATATTTGGAAACATTCCAATGTAGACGAATTTATAAAATATGTAAATGTTATTAGAAATTTTTATGCGCTGAGCATGGGAATGCCTCCCTCAAACATTCATGGTCAAGATGAAATATATCATGATGTAATGTATTGCAAGATTGATGCAGGTCATTGTTCGCTTCAATTCCTACTCATCACATCATCAAGAATCTCATAAAAATACTATTATTACTTTGACTTCATGCTTTAGGGGTCAGTTGTTATAGGTCAATTTTGGAATCATCCCCCAAGACCTAGTCAAAATGGACATAATTCCCAAGACCAATGAAATAGGGTCTATCATCCCCTTATATTTCAGTTTCTATATTCCCTAGGTGAAGAACATTTCATTCATGGATTCTATTTTGAGATTTCCAAGGTTTTAAGTATATGTTATATGACCCACTGACTCACCAATACTCATCTACAAGGGACTAACTACGTTGTAGTACCAATTCCTCCATGCAAGGGTGCACTACAGTGCACTTCCTGACACTCAAGAGTGTGTTGGTCACCTGGGAATGGAATTCTCATTGTTCCGAGAATCTCCTCATGGCTAGTGCCTTCTAGAAGAGTCCATATGTGTCATACTTCGAATCCAAGTGTCCATCTAACACCTCTAAACTTGGAAACATGTATTGCCTATTATTATAAAGTCATTCATTGAGAAAATAGCATCAGTTTCCCTATAAATTAAGCACTCATCCTAGTGCTAGGGAGGAGGAATTTTGTGCAAATTTATGTTGTTGGATTCTCATTTGATAAGAGAGCGAAAGTATTGATATGCTTCTGAGATGATGCTAGATGTGATGAGACTGGAATGAAGTTGGAGCAGGTTGAGAACAAATCGATCAATTGGTTGTAATCTTCTCCTCCTACTCTTTAATAAAGATTGTTGTTCATTTTCCCATACATATGTATATTTCTTGTGCAATGTATTCTTGAATGATGTACATATTTTAGATCTAATCGGTTTGATTTGAGTAAGATAAGTAGATATCTATATATTTTATGTTTTTTGTTGTTCTCTATTTGTGTTTTCAAGAATTGATCTATCATCTTGAGTTGGATTGAGAGCAATGGCAAAAAGGACAGAAGGAGAAGGGGAGCGAAAAGAATCACAAGTAGGATCTTTCTCATTTCTATATATCTGCTTGTTATAGAGAAAATAATAGTTATTCTTTCCTCTATTTTTCTAAGTGATAAACACCACACTTAGGGAATTCGATTTATCCGTAGATTAAAATTTCGTATAACAATATTGAAGAGCCAAAATCACCGAGATAATTCTAGTTCAACATTGACCTGAAAAGAAAAAAAAGAAAACTATACTATGACACATGAAGGGGAAGAATTACAGTATGATATATCAAAATTACGGTACCAAGTGCAACAAATTTTGATCTCACAAAGAAAAAAAAAAAGATGACATATATGGTTTAAAAGAAGCTATGGAGGCTAAGGTGGATGGTTTTAAGGATGAAATGAAGTCTATTATGGATGATGAAGAAGTGGAAGATCACATCGAGCATCAACCACAATTTCTCTAACTCTTGAAGGATAACCTAAATTTGGCACACAATGAAACAACAGGGAGATCAACATCGCAATGAGAGAATTTTTGATGTAGGAGGCTGAGTATTTTTACGACTACAACCATACAAACAAATGTCCCTCATGCAAGATAAGAATTATAATATTTATCGCTAAAGTGTTATGGTCCTTACAAGGTGCTGCAAAATATTGGTACTATGGAATACAAATTGGAGCTGCCTGCATCTTCCCGAGTGCACCAAGTTTTCCATGTTTCATGCTTAAAGAAGGTTATAGGTAACAAGCTCCCAATTCAAGAAGTATTGCCAAACCTTGACGAAGAAGGAAAAATCATATTGGAACTTGAATAAATTATGGCAAAAATAACTCAAAAGCTACGAAATCAATCAATTTTAGAGTATCTCATCAAGTGGAAGAACTTACCCGCTGAAGATTCCACATGGGAGGATGAGAATTTTATACATAAGCATCTAGAAATAGTCAAGCTTTGAGGACAACACTTGTTTGAAGGAGAGGGACAAGTTAGGTCCCTATAATACTAGTGTATCCCCTTATTATTATTATTGTTAGTATAGCCCCTTATTGTTATTGTTGTGCCCATGTAGTCCCATATTGTTATTTTTGTGCCCCAAAGAAGCCCACTATTTTTATTGTTGTGCCCTTACGTTGTTATTGTTATGTTGGCTAGGATTATATTGTGACCCATTGGACTCATATATATAGAAAGGAGCTTTTTTCATTTGGATAATCCAAGAATTGTTCATTTATGTAATGTAAAGGAGGTTTCCCCCTCGAAGAGGCTGATTTGTAAGGCATTGATCCATCTTTTCTTCTATTTTGTAAGCTGGTTTCATAACATTTGGTATTAGAGCTTTGGATTTTAGGGTTTCGCTACTTCAAATAGGTCATCGTGGCATTTTCTCTATAATTTTTTTTCTACGAAGGTTCATAAGCTAAAAAAAACCATTTCCGAAGAAATCCTGAGGAACTTCGTGGAAAAAATTCAGATCTTGGTTCACAATATTTTTGGAGATATGATTTGTGGAAGTTAGGGTTTTGTAGGCTCCTGAATTTCATCTCAAAGAGGTTACATTGGGAAAATCATCATAACTCTCTCTCTAAGAGTCAGATTGGAATTCTATAAAAAGTGGTCGAAAGTACATGTACTATGTTTTCCTGTGTATTGATTTCAGAGCCAAAAGAGGAAACAGTGACACATGGTACGATGCACAATTTTTCTCTACTGAACCAGTCCATAATTAGGTCATTGTGGGAGACTTGGCATAGCTTTTCCTTGAATAATCCAAATCATGTTAGACCTGTGGCATTGGAAATAAGACTCAAAGGGCTACTACAAGACCAAATTTCAGATATTGAACAGCCGAAATCGCAGATATAATTCCAGTTCAATATCGGCCTCCTAAAAAGAAAATAAAGAAAACTATACTATGATGCATGAAGAGGAATAATTGCAGTATGATATATCAAAATTACGGTACCAAGTGCAAACAAAATTGATCTCACAAAGAGAAACCAAAGATGACATAGATTGTTTAAAAACAAGCATGGAGGCTAAGGTGGATGGTTTGAAGGATAAAATGAAATCTAATATGGATGATGAATTAGTGGAAGATCACATCGAGCATCAACAAAAAATTCTCCAACTCTTAAAGGATGACCTAAATTTGGTGCAGAATCGAATGAAACAATAGGCATAACAACATTGAAACGAGAGAATTTTTTATGTAGGAGACTGGGTATTTTTACGATTACAACCATACAAACAAATTTCCATCAGACAAGCTAAGAATTATAATAAATTATCGCTAAATTTTTATGGTCCTTACAAGGTGCTGCAAAATAATGGTACTATGGAATAAAAATTGGAGCTTCCTGCATCTTCCCCGGTGCACCCATTTTTCCATGTTTCATGCTTAAATAAGGTTATAGGTGAAAAGCTCCCAATTCAAACAATATTTCTAAAACTTGACTAAGAAGGAAAAATCATATTGGAACATGAAGTAGTCACGAAAACAAGAAATCAACAACTACGAAATCAATCAATTTTAGAGTATCCCATCAAGTGGAAGAACTTACCCGCTAAAGATTCCACATGGGAGGATGGTAATTTTATATAGAATCATCCAGAAATAATCAAGCATTAAAGACAACACTTGTTTGAAGGAGACAGGCATGTTAGTTCCCTATAATACTAGTGTATCCCCTTATTATTATTGTTAGTATAGCCCCTTATTTTTATTTTTGTAATGATGTAGTCCCCTTATTGTTATTATTGTGCCCCATAGAAGTCCACTATTGTTATTTTTGTGGCCTTACATTGTTATTGTTATGTCGGTTGGATTATATTGTGATCCATTGATCTCCTATATATAGAAATGAGTTTTTTCATTTGGATAATCCAAAAATTGATGATTTATGTAATGTAAATGAGGTTTCCCCTTCGAAGATGATGATTTCTAAGGCGTTGATCTATATTTTCTTCTATTTTGTGAGATAGTTTCATAACAAAGGGAGAAGAGGTTGGGAGCCCATGAAATAAGGAGGAAGGCCCAATTTCTAAGGGATAACCTCTCATTGATAATATCAAATCTCTAAAATCAGAGAGCTCGAACCTATCACTACCGACTAACACCCAACTCATTGCCCTGGAACTTTTAGAGGTCAAAGATTCTCTTCCATTTGAGGAAATACTGCCAGAAAGGGTTCAATGTGATTTTCCTAGAAGAAAGGGTGCTAACAGAACTAGGCCAAAACTGTCAACCTGCCATCAGCATGGGAAGGCCACTAGAGAAGAGCGCTGACCCAGAAAATTAGGGTTTCGACTAAGTTTCTCTAGTGATCTTTCAAGGAAAATTTCTTTGATTCTTTAGAGGATATCTTTATTTATTTTTCCCAAGTGGATATATTGCACAAGATCTGTCAGAAGGAACTTGAGGATCATATATGGGAATTGATCGGAGTGACAAATTACTGTGTAACAACTGTCAACATGAGAATCCACATAGTTCTAGGACCAATCTAGCCAATTGAGCATATAAGTGTTATCTTATATGGAATCAATACATTTTCCATTGGAGGCCCCTACTTCGTCTATGCATTCCTCCATCATGAAAAATGTTAAGAGTTATTGAATTTCATAGCCTTTACTACCCTTATAAAGGATTCCTTAGTTCCCTCCATAGGCAATAACAACCTTTTAAAACTACATCATCTAGCTTGGGAAGAATGATTCTTATAATGATGTGTTTCTTCCATCATTAATCCCCTTGAGTTATGCTTCTATCTCTATTGAAACAAAAAGAATAATTTCAAATGACTTAATATAGTTTATGAGATTATTTTGGACATCTTCCATTACTATATAAGAACACCTAAATCAATGATAAAACTGGCTTCATTAATACAAAATCCCCTTTATATGTTTTTGAAATGGTCAAAATACATGGGTGTATATAAATTATTTCCCAATATCTAACACCTTATGCAAACTTTGACTAGAATGAAATATATCAATTGAAACACCATTAGCCCATTGATTTATTAACCAAAGAAGAAATAATGGGGAGGATTAGACATGAAGTAGCTAAAATGAGGAGATAACATTTCTTATCTAAGAACAAAGTAAGGATCAATATTCTATTTACATCATATAAATTGATGCACCTTTGAACATATTATATAGTAGTAATGTGAGATAAATCTTTGTCAAAGTAAGTTACAACAATATCAAGCCCCTTCTACACACAATGAATAGTTTTGGGTGATTAATAGTATGAGAAATTTGTAGTTGATAATATGATGTTATGTTTCGAAGGATATATGACCTAACGAACATGAAGTTTGTGAAGTTCCATTACAATATCCAAGTGATAGAGCCAAGACATACCATTGCATAATTATCAATGAGTTTTTCATGTGTCTTATGAAGTGCATGCAACTTTTGATGTATTACAGTTGTGGCAATATATGGCCATATAACATAATAATTGGTGGTGCATATCATTGATATTTTTCTTGAGCATGTGTCTAAGTATTGATGGGATTACAACTTTATTAAAATAATTAGTAATCATTATCATTTACCAATGGTGCATTACATTTCCTAATAGTTCTTCATAAATGGTTTATTTCTATAATTGAAAAATATTTGCATGTGTCCAACATTTGTAAAACTAGTTAGATACAACCGCACCAATCTATAGTTGGTGTTCATAAGAGGGATTTGTATATCTAACATATATATATGAAACAATGTACATTATTGTGAAAAGCTATTGGAAAGGAATATCTATTTTGATTCCAAGTGAGGGTACCATCATCATATGAATTTATTTTTTGTTCTTGCATGAACTTATTTTTGTTAATATATGTATTTCTTACCACAACATTTTTTAGGTGTATGCCTTGGTTATTGGTTTATTTTTTTTTCTGTGTTATATGTGTTGATGCAGAGAGAAAAATACCAAAATGAGATAGCCACAAGAAAAAAAAATCTTTTAGAGCCAATATTTATCTAGAAAACTCTTACCTAAGAAAATCAACACCCAAATAGATATCTATTATTTCCTTATCCAAGCAAGAAAACACATGACCACTTAAATACTTTTAAAATGGAGTTATTCAAGCCTTTAAAGAGGCATCATTACATGATATATCATATTTTTGTGATGATATATATAGATTAAGTCATTAATTTATTATCGTTATTCATGAGTACTAGTCATAACTAGTTGGTTTCACATGGTTTTCAATTATCTTAACACTCATTACATTGGGTGATGCTCACAAGGGTGAAGACGTCAGATTGAAACTAGTGAAAGGAACCACATAGCATTAACCATTTCTTCTAATTATTGTACTTGATAACCAGAAATTCCTGAGAGGTAACCCATCCAAAAAATCCTTTTTCTCAAGTACACTTAACTATGGATTTTTCCCCAAATTATGATGAGAACTTAACTAAACCGAGAAGGGTGGTGAATAATGTTAGTATGAATCCTTTGTCGAAGTGTACGAAAAAGGACCACTTTAGATACGTATAACTAATAGCCCTAACAACAAAAGTGGCTGCCAATATCTTCAGATCTGCAGTTAGTTAGACATAAAAGAGCTGCAAAAAACCAGATCTATGCATGGAAAGACATTAAGCAGAAAAAATAAGGGTTTGCTCCATATACCAATAGACAAGACAAGAACGATTTTTTGAAAGAATTTTATATTAATTGGGCACCTGGGAGGAAAACAAGAAGGCGTATCCAATTCTCCTCAGTGGGATGGGTTCTTGGAAGTCCTCAGCACTTCAGATCTAAGATTTCTTTCTCTTGTTGGTGTAGAAGATTCACACAAAGAATGGAACTCAAAGGGAGCTCACACAGCAAATGGTAGAAAAGAGTGACCAAGTGTATAGATCCAGAGTGATCTAATAGGCAACAAAAGGTGAAGAATGGTAGGAAAACCCTCCTATTTATAACAAAATATTGGGTCATTCTAGATCTTGGTGCATGGGTTAACCAGATCTAGATCCACTTTTTATGGAATATTTTATTATATTTGTTGGAGGGAAAAGGTATTTGACTTGGGTCAAATCCCTTGATTTGTCAAAAATAAATAAATAAATGATTTATTTATCTTTTTTAAGGAAGCGGTTAGAAGATAATCAAATAAATAATGATTTATTTAATTATTTAAGGAAGTGGTTGAAAGATAATTAAATAAATAATGATTTATTTAATTATTTGTGGGTGATTTGGTCATATTTAACAAGGAATATTATCTAAATAAGATTTAAATAATTATTTCTAGAAAATAATAAGATAAATAAAGGTTTATCTAATTAATTTCTTTGTTTTTGGGTTAAACATGACTGGGAATAATAATTAAATTATGGTTTAATTAATTATTCCATGAGGAAAATCAAACAAATATAGGTTTGTTTAATATTTCCTTTTGGGGTTTCCTGTTTTAACATAGTGAAAGCGGTTTTCCTTAGGGTAAAACTGGTCTTACATGGTGTACTTGGGTCCATCTAATGATAATAGGTTAGATGACTAAAAAATGGTGTAACAGATTGCCCCCCAGCGTGCGAGTGTCAGGAGCAAATCGTATGACCGAAGTACGTTGTAAGAACACAATCACTAGACAACAAAAGGGATGTCAGAGAGAGAAATGTGAGGTACATAGTGTGCTGAAGGACTAGACCCTGAGGAGACGAGACTCGCAGGTGCAACAAGTCTCTTTTTATGAGAGGGTACCTGTGCTGAAGGCGGCGGGGGAGGCATACCTATGCCCGCCGAGACAAAGTACAAAAGAATCGTGTGTCCAGTAAACAAGGGACCGAACCATAGAGTACAGCTGGCATGATCAAGAGCCAGATAAGAATACAATGAAGAGTCTCACATACATGCTGTGCCTGGGATAACAGCCAGGACTAGTACAATAATATCTGAGTACATGAGATAAATACAACCCAAATGCCCCCCGTAAATGGGGAAGGGCTCACAAAATCTGACTGATACATGAAAATCAAAGAGGTGCTGCAAGTGGCTAAGGCCGACATCATCAAAATCTGGAGCGGCATCGAAGGCTGCAAAGAAGAGGTCATCCGGGCATGTGGGGGGCTACCTGCAGGGCCACCCCCTCATGAGGGTTGAGACATCTCACACACACCCGGGAATCATCAAGAGTTGCTGCTGGATCACTGGACCATCAAGTATACGAATCTCAATCATGCTGAAAGGAGCTGGAGAAACAATCAAGTCAAAGGGAAATGAGAGATCCCTTGGCCTGATCCGAGGCACCGAACAAGAGTGGAAGCTAGAACCAAGGTACACCGCCCTCTAGACCTGGCTTCTGGAATGAAAGTGCTGATGTCGACAGAAGGAGGTCCGCCATAGGTGAGGGAGTGAGATGTCCCCAACTAAGGCACGAGAGAAAATAGTAGAGCGACGGACAGACTGACACTAATGATGAGAGTGAAATGGAAAGGACTGAGTGGCGAATGGATGACTTCCCTTGTTAGAGCATAAAGGGCATGAATGATATGGCAGCGACTGACACAATATCATATGGGACAGGGGACAGTGGGACTGAAGGTCATAATGTGCGACACAAGGGAGAGACCAAGCAATGAAGGATGGAGGGCTATAGTGGGGTACAAAGGGACGTGGTATAGACTCCATGGAGGGAATGATGACTCAACTTGGATGCTCTAAACAAGGGCGACTCGATGGTGTTGCCACACAGTAAAGGCCCCAATGGGGGACCGTGGAAACATGAGTACATGATGGGAACTCATGACAAACATTGACACGAACGAAGACAAGTAAGGAGGCAAGATGGTGCCCCAAGTACAAGTGTCGTAAGTGAGCAAATTCGATTTTAAGGAGAGGTGAAGTGACCCTTCTTGGACAAAATGTGTCCTGGTGAAGTATCAGATCACAAAAAACTAACAGATACCCATTTGAGGGCTCGGTGAGAGCTTTCCAATGGTGCAGACGGTTCGTCAAACGGGGCTACGGTGTGGTTGCAGCAGTCGAAAGAAGAAACAGGGGTTCTCTTTTAATAAGGCAGTTGTCCCTCCAAAATCACTCATTTGCTATTGTTGCTGTGGTGAATGTGGAGAGGAGAGAAGGCCCTAAATCTTGCGGCGAACGTAGCAGAAAAACTGACCGTTGGAATTGAGATCCGTCAGTTGCAGGTAAGAGGCCTAACCTTTCTCTTGCATTTTGATGGATTAAATTTTCAGTTTAGGGCCCAGAAATCCAGAAACAGCCCCTCCTTCATCTCTACGGCCGGGTCGCACTTTTTGGGCCAAAAAGTGCAACCTAGGAAGCAGGTTTCAAGCAGAAAAGTGTGACCTGTCCCAGAAATGGGCAGAAAACTGCGACCTGGGAGATGAGGGGGTTTTGGTGCTGTTTTATGGCTGGAAGTTGGGTTTTGGTGTTTGGTTATGGTTTTCCCGATCTGTGAGCTGACAAAAATGATGTGTTTGTGAAGGTATGGCAGATTTACGGGTTAACTGGAGAGAGAGAGATCTGGGGACACTACGGGCAGAGATCCAGGCAGATCAAGGCGTCCACCGTGTATTGGCCAGATTCGGGGTTCTCAAGTTTTTGGAGAACCCTTTGATGAGAGCAGGGGAACCATTATTGGCCCGGATTATCAGTTACTAGGATCCAGATCAGGAGATCTTTGTAGTGTAGGGGCACAGGATCGAACTGATGGTCCAGGACGTGTATTTCCTGACTGGTCTCTCGCCACTGGGGATGGTGGGAAACACACAGCCAGTATTGCCGCGGGGGTGGCATATCATGGAGTTCATGGAGCGTCATTGTCGACTGGGTCTCCAAGTCAAGGGGACTCGAATACCGATCGGGGATCTAGAGAGGCTAGAAAACCGTGCAGTGGCCGTAGCTGTGCTACGTATCCTGGGCAACTAGGCGCTCCATCACATCACTGGGGGGCAGATGATGATAGTGGAGAGTGTGCTGGGTGGGACCTACTATGGGTGGGCCCAAATGATGTTGGTGTCGCTAAAGCGATAGTTGTCGCTATGCAGGCGACAGGTGAACCATGATTGCTCATATGGGACTTTGTTGTGCACCTTCTTCTTTGAGAAGATCCCAACCTTGAGGCCTCGTGTACAGCTTCCAGATGGGGGCCCGAGAGAGCCCAGGATGCGCCATTGGGGATGGCTACTGTGCAGAGGAGGAGGAGGGGTGGTCGGGCGAGTGTTTCGACCTGAGTTTTTTGCCCATTGGGATCAGATGCCATTGTACATAGACGACTATTCCTATAGTGGGATGAGCTACTGTGGAGATTCGGACCTGCCACTTCCGCCTGGTCGAGTCTGGGGGCCCGATGGTAACTGACATATTGCTATTCTTGTGTGGGCATGTTAAAGTTTTTTGAATAGTAATTTATGGTACTGATTCATGTACTTTTGGTATGCAGATATAGCACCGGTAAAACTGGCCGGATATATGGGACGACCGGTAGCATCTGGAGCTACAGGTCCGAGTGGGTCGAGGGCGGCGCATAATGAGGATGCAGCCGCCCTGCTGGAGGACATCCGTCGTAGATGCGAAAGGTTGTTGACCAGAGTATCAGAGCGCGGGTGGCAGGACTTAGACGACCAGTTCATAGAGCCATGTGTTGGTCTACCCTCGGAATGGCAAGGTGTCATGCGGCGCATGGCGATGGCCCGTCAGGCGATGCGCGATCTACATGCTGCAGGGGTAGAGCCATTGGCCCGGGATCCCCCAGATAGTGATTAGGGGTGGGGCATGTGGTGCCCCCTATTATGTATGTAAGGGCAGGTGGTGCCCCCAATTTTGGGTTTTTGTAACATGCTATGGGCATGTCATATGTATCAGAGTAGATGGACTCTAAAAACATCTTTTGCGACACATATTATGGATATGCATCGTTTTTTGATGGTTATGAATGTTATTGTCTTGTATGAAATGTGCGTGATAAATGCCAATTTAGAACATGGTTTGCAATACTATCTACATAGTGATTCTGTTCTCGAGGTACATGGTTGAAAGTTATGGTTTCAAATGCACGTATCAAGAGTTTCACTCATAAATAACGTCTAAACAGCACAGGGTTATGCACACGATAAACACCATTTAGTTGCATTACAAGAAGTAGGGAATCCAAACGAACGTGCAGATGGAGGATGCGATGAAGGAGGGCATCGGCTAAGAGACCACGCACTGCATCATATTCGGCCTGATTGTTGGTGGCAGAACCAATGCATACCCCGTTAGAAAGAACAAGGGCATGCAAGGGGGTGAAGATGGCCCAACCTGCCGAGGCTAGATTCATGGAGTAACGACTTGCACCATCGGCGTAACCGATAAAGGGTGTGGACGGGGGGTCCTGCGAAATGGTGTGACAAGACAACAAATGAGGGGAGGAGAGGCAATGACGGCAGCGTGAGTGCACAGAATTCATCGGGCGGCAACCGCGGGAGGGGGTGCAAGGAGCAGGATGACTATGACTCATATACAAATCAGAGGGTGGTATATGAGGGCTATCGGAAGTATGGTGAGGACTCGGGCTGCGGAGGTCAACAGAGACACGGGTGGAGTGATCTCGTGTATGGGTAGGAAAGGGGTGGTCAAGGGACACAACAGGGGAGGATGCAGAGGGGCTAGGCTCCAAGTGTCTCATAGAGGAGGATAGGTAAAGAATGGTTACAGTAGACTCCGTCATCTGAACATCAGGGGGGGGGAATGTCGATGGGAGCGGGGGGATCCTCAGGCTGACCTGAAGCGTACTGCGTGAGGATGGGAGAGGCGGATTGATTTTGTTCAATCTCATACTCTCGAATCACCTCTAAAGAGGCGCGGTAATGCGTCAGGTGAGGAAAATGGTGGGAGTAATGGCCATGAACGCCGCACAAAGCACAGGGCTTGTTGGTGCGGAGAGTCTTGGGGTTCTTGGTTACGGACGAAGAAGGAATGGAGGCTTTAGGGACCGTAGACTCGGGGAACGCGACTTTAACCATGGGCTGAATACGGGGCAACTCAGGACAAGCATGGGTGGCATGACTGGTGACATCACATAAGGCGCAAGGCTTCACGGGCGGAGAAGGGGCCGGGTCAGTCGTGGTGGTCTTGTCTTTAGGTACCCCCTTGCGGGCTTTGCCTTTCTTCCCAGGAGCCGTCACGACAGGAGAAGGGTCCTGTGGAGGTGCTGGGGGCACAGTGGCAACAGAGGAAGCGAGGGGGACCGGTTGAACCGGTGTCAAAGCCATATAGGGTTTGGGGTGACCAGGAGAGGTGGCGGCTGGGGGATCAAGGTACCAGACCGATATGCCCGAGGTAAAGTTAGGGAGAGAGAGGGTGGCCATGACGGGGACAGAATATACACCGGGAGGGGGAGCTAGGAAAGGGATCTGCTCAGCAGGGTAATGACCAGGAGGGATGGCTTCGAGATGGTTAAGGCCAGGAGGAACCGATCCAGGAGGATAAAGGGGTTCAGGGATACCAGCTGTAGGGGGAGGGCCAGAAGGAGGAGGTTCGGCTGGTTGAGATGAATGGCTAGGAGCGGGTTGTGGAGGGTGAGGGGGAGGTTGCTGACTAGCCGAGGCAGGCCGCTTACGGGCAGCCTGGGACGATTGCATCATGCAAACATTCGATAAGCTGGGATCGGTGACAGGAGGAGGGGGAAGGCTAGGGAAAGTTCCAAGCAGGGAGGAATCTTTGTAAACGTCGGGGGAGACACTGGTCAAGGAATCGACGGTTTGCTTGTTGGCTACAAAAGAGATGGTCGTCTCAGGGGAGGTCTGAGATTTTGGCTCATGATATGTCAACTGGTCAATGGTGACTATCTTTCCATTATGGGGGAAAGACATCTTGCGAAAGACCGCGGATGGGACAGCAGACATAACATAGGTGTAGCTTCGCCCCAATAGAATGTTGTAGTCTAGCGGGGCATCGATGACTTCGACATCAACGCAAACAATCTTACCGGCGAGGGTGATAGGACAATTACGAAACATGCCAATGGGCTGGGAGGCATGACCGTCCCACGCTCGAAGGGTGATCGTGGAAGGGGCCAGCTCAGGGGATCCGAGTTACTTCCAAACCGAAGCGGACATCACGCAGGTGGATGCCCCCTCATCAATGATACACCGGGACATGTTGGCGTTCCGGATTTTGACTAGGATTTGGAAGGCGACGGAAGGAGGAAGAGGACGGTGGTCCGATAGAGTGGCGTCGAAAACAATCATTTGGTCATCAGCAGGATCTACAGTGCCCACGGCAGATAGTAGAGCCTTTTTTTGGGAAGGGCACGACTGGAGGAGTTCTAGTGTGGAAATGGCGGCAGGAGATTGCGCCAAATCATCTACTATGCTATACGAATGAGCAGCTCGATCGGAAGTAGCGTTTCGACGCAATGGTCCCTTAGGAATCTTGGTATGAACCTCAACTTTGGGTTGAGGGATATGTAAGGGGCCATTTGGTGTCGAAAGAGGCTCTGTAGAACCTGAAGAAGGAGGCTCGGAGGCAGACTGAGCAGGAGGCTGGGGGTGCTGGCGAGACCGAGTTTGAAGGTGAAGGTCGACGGTTGGGGAAGGATCGGAGTGCGTCATAAGGATCTGGTAATCAGAGGAACCAGAAAGGGAAGGGGGGGTGGCGACCTGGCTGTCAGGCGGTTGGGTAGCCACGAATCCTTGCTGAGGGAAAGGATCAGTAAACACAGCTGGTTGGGTAGTGACCACATTAGGAGGAGCATGAGGGGAGGCATGTTGTCCGTGCAATGTGGCTTGAGACTCCCACATCTGCCGCATCTGGGGTAAGAGGGGGCAATCGTGGGTGTAATGACCATAAACACCGCAACACGAACAAGGCTTATTTGTGCGAAGCGGCCTGTCCGACTTGGGCTAAGTGCCCTGTTGCTGGTTGGTAGTGTTAGGGTCCACACCAGGATTGGGTCCACGGGTCCCAGGGGCAGATTGGTTTGGGTTGCCTCTCCGCCTTCTTTGAGAAGAAGGGGGATTAGTCGCGCCCTGCTGTGCAAATACTTGCCCTGGAGGAGGCTGTAAGTGCTATTGCGGGTTTGGAGGAGGCAAGGGAGATGGCAGCACATATGCTAGAGGAGCTGGCGCACTAGGCTACGGATAAAGGTAGTGGTTAGGTTGGGCAACATTGAGGTAAGCAGGAGATTGGGCAAAAGGAGGAGGCATGCCGTATCCTGGATACATGCTACTGGGAGGGGGAAGAGTGCTGGAGGAGCTGGCCCCTCCCTGAGGGAGACCATAGCCCATAGGAGGTTGAGCGTACGAATGGGAAAGGGCTCCAACGATACCATCGGTGGAATGAGATGCTCCCAGGGAGTTAGCGCCACCGGGCCTGGGGAGGTTAGGAAGAACGGTATAAACATAACCAGATTGAGCGTAGATCAGGTCATATTTCAAGGCTATTTGGAGGGCGGCTTCTTCGGTTTGAGGAAAATGGGAGGCGACATCCTTGCCGATGGGAGCCGGAAGGGTGCAAAGGAACCAGTCCATATAAACCCGATCTTCGAAGGGAGGGGCTCGACATAAGCTCTGTCTTCTTCGCCATTCCTGAACATGGGCGGAAAGGCGGGTTGAAGAGGATTTCTTGAAGGAAGTCAAGAGCTCCATGCCAGTGTCGTATCGGAGAGGGAGCTAGAAATAAGACAAAAAGGCCTGAGCAAGGGTCGCAAAGGTGGTATGGGAAGAGGTGGCTTGTTCAACATACCATTTAGAAGCTTTGCCGGTAAGCGTGCGTTGGAACAAACGAAGATGGATGGAGTCATCGGTAATGGAATTGGAGGAACACCACATGTGGAAAGATCGGACATGATTGGTTGGATCTTCTCCAGCTTGGCCTTCGAATTTAGGGATGTCGGAAGGGAGCTTGGTTGGCATGGCATGCCAACCAACATCGTGGCGGATAGGGTCATTGATCAACTGATTGAAATCGGGGAGGCTGAGGCCTGCAATGTACGGAAGCAAGGGGGTGGCCGGGGTCGTTCCTGTGGCAGTTCCACTAGTAGTCGGGCCGGCATTAGGGCCGGGAGAACCGCTAGCGTTAGGCCCTGGACCAGACATGGTGGTAGGGGGAGAACCAGGAGGAGAAGGGGAACCCGATGAATCAGGAGAGGAGTCAGAGTGCAGACTCGGAGGAGGACTGGCTCGACGATGGCGGGTCGGAGCAGGTCGATCGACCGGAAACTGAGGGTGAAGGCCAAGAAGTCTCCGGGAAAGGCGCCTTGGGGGCGCAATGACGACAGGAAGAAGGAAACCGACAGGGGCAGAAAGGGACAGAATCAATTGAGGTCAAGGGCAGAAAAGGTGTAGTGACAATTGATTTTAGAGTCTTTGCTAGGCGGTGTTAACCAGACGCTTCTTCGCTTAGGGTCAGTGTGTGGCGTGCGTTAATTTTAATTTTTAAACCCTTTCCGTTTTGAGAGCAAGAAAAAAGTGTGCTGTGTAAATGAAAATAAACCTACAGAGAACAGTATATAATGCTGAAATAACAGAAAAATAACAGCTACTTGTGCATCTATCTAACCCAAGAAGGCGGGTCTCTCAAAACTAATCTGAAAAGAAAGGGAAAAATCTAGGCAAAACACACGGAAAAGAGGCCAATAGATATAAGGTCAAAAGGGACGGGGATCTAAAGGATAAAGCTGCTGAAAAGAGGTGCAGATCACAGCCAAAAGACAGAGGCAAGGTGGCTGGAAAAAGGAAGGAAATCAGCAAAATACGGAGGGGGCAAGGTGGAGGCCCTAAAAGTAGATCCAAACAAATCTTCAGGAGGTGATTTGAGAGGTAGAAGAGCTGATTTCAATGGATCTGAAAGGGAGGTAACAGATCTGGAAAAAAGGAGGTTGAAGCTCTGAAAAACAGACAACTGAAACAGCTAAAACTCTTCCACAAAAAGTGGAGGGTACTAAAGCCCTAGGGGGCTAGGTTCCCACTTATATGAGTAAAAACAGATCAGAACTTGGTCAAAGCGGGCTGAGACAGAGGCTGGAAGACCCTGACAGAAGCTTCAGCAGAACCCAGAAAAATTGTAGAAAAATCACTGAAAAACTGGCAGGTCGCAGTTTCTGACCTATTTTCAATGCAGGTCGCAGAAAAGGGGCAGAAAAGTGCGACCTGGAGGTCCAGGTCGTAGGTTATGGGCCAAAAAGTGCGACCCCCCATTCCGGTTGTCTCAGCGGCAGATTTTCAGAAAAGTTGCCGTCTCAGTTGCGGCTGGTGTTGCTTACCTGCGCAATAGGGCCAGAAACACATGGAAGTTAGAAATTTTAATGTTTTAGGGTTTTATGTGAGAAAAACAACATAAAAATAGGAAAAATAAACAGCTGAAAAGAAGCCCTAGGGTCTGAAGTAGCTGGATATGCAGGAATATGAAAAACGACAGCGGCCGTAATTTAAAACCCGTGTGGAGTCGCCATTTGTTAGTATGAATCCTTTGTCGAAGTGTACAAAAAAAGACCACTTTAGCTACGCATAACTAATAGCCCTAACATCAAAAGTGGCTGCCAATATCTTCAGATCTGCAGTTAGTTGATCAAGAAAAGAGCCGCAAAAAACCATATCTATGCATAGAAAGACATTAAGTAGTAAAAAGAAGGGTTTGCTCCATATATCCAATAGACAAGACAAGAACAATTTTTGAAAGAATTTTTGTATTAAGGGCACCTGGGAGGAAAACAAGAAGGCGTATCCAATTCTCCTCAGTGGGATGGGTTCTTGGAAGTCCTCAGCACTTCAGATCTAAGATCTCTCTCTCTTGCTGGTGTAGAAAACCCAATGCAAAGAATAGAGCTCAAAGGGAGCTCACACAACAAATAATGGAAAAATGTGACCAAGTGTATAGATCCAGAGTGATCTAATAGGCAAAAAAAGGTGAAGAATGGTAAGAAAAACCCTCCTATTTATAACAAAATATTGGGTCATTCTAGATCTTGGTGCATGATTAAAATAATGTTAACCAAATCTAGATCCACCTTTTATGGAATATTTTATTATATTTGTTGAAGGGAAAAGGTATTTGACTTGGGTCAAATCCCTTGATTTGTCAAAAATAAATAAATAAATGATTTATTTATCTTTTTAAGGAAGCGGTTAGAAGATAATCAAATAAATAATGATTTATTTAATTATTTAAGTGGTTGAAAGATAATTAAATAAATAGTGATTTATTTAATTATTTGTGGGTGATTTGGTCATATTTAACAAGGAATATTATCTAAATAAGGTTTAAATAATTATTCCTAGAAAATAATAAGATAAATAAAGGTTTATCTAATTAATTTCTTTGATTTTGGGTTAAACATGACTGGAATAATAATTAAATTATGGTTTAATTAATTATCCCATGAGGAAAATCAAACAAATATAGGTTTGTTTAATATTTCCTTTTGGGGTTTCCTGTTTTAACATAGTGAAGGCAATTTTACTTAGGGTAAAGTTGGTCTTACATGGTGTACTTGGGTCCATCTAATGATAATAGGTTAGATGACCAAAAAATGGTGTAACAAATAAATTTAGTACATTCATAAACATTATATTATGATTATTTTAACTAATTAATTGAACTATTCAATGAGCATCATACACCTTATGGACAACATATTTAATATATATGTAACACTTAACATGTAAATCACAACGTAACAACTTTGATGATAGCATAAAATCATCACAAAAGATCATCACATGTGAACACTAGATAAAAGTGGAAACCCATAAAGGGATAAAACCATGATTTTTTTTTATTGTTGTCACAAAAATGAAAGCTCCTAATCCCATACTACATATTATATTGTGTGGGCTCCAACCTACAGGAGGCTTCTACCTCAATTTTTCTACAAGCTACAACATGCAAAGAAGATCCAACTCCCATAAGTTTTCTACAGGCTACAAACCATGAGAGGCTCCTACCTCAATTGGATAAAATATGTTATTTATCAAGCTACAACTTGAAAGGAGACTATAATCCCCTGATACATATAAGAAACAACATGTTGGTTTACCTAGTATATAACTCTACATACCTCCATCTTTGTCTTTGCTTCTTCTTATCCTCAAATATGGTTCACATCAACTCTATATGTGTTCCAGGTAACTAATTATTAACACTTCAATGATATATCACATTCTCTAAATATATAACCATATGGCCTTGCAAGCTCACACATTTTTATAAAAAAACTTTAATGGATGTTGGCATGCCAAACATGATGAAAAGTGAATACACTTGTCTCTTAGCATTCCACTTATTCATTTCACACCTTTTGATATTTTGAATATTAAAATAAATAAATAGTTCACCAAATATTATTTTCAGAAACCTATAATGTTTAGATAAAAAAGGACAACATACATATCTTTTGCAACATACATTAGTAATCTATCAAAAACTATAACAATTCACAACATTGCAAGCATAACAACATTCGACATGAATTTTGCTTTGTCTTTGCCTTATAAATTTGTATTTTCCTGGCATCTTTGAATTTTCCCTGGCCTTGCATCACGACATATTAGCTCAACCATCATATGCATATAGAAACAAAGCAAGCCAACATATGTCACCATATCATCAACATCTCCAAGTATCACAAGAATAACAAGCATCACAGGGATACCTCAAGATCACAAGCTCAATAGTATGATTAACATAACCTGTAACATACCTTGCACCATAATTTTCCATCAAACATATTAGTGATCAACAATATAGTAACATAACATAATAAGCATATGCAAGAAGTCCAATAATAATACTTTCCTTTCACCTTTTCAACTGATTTTTGTTACATAATAATCTCTACAGAATTGTTTGTTATACCTTGCTACTCACAAGAATCAATCATAATTTGGTGTTATTCCTTTTCCTTACATAACAACAATTTCTTGCAAGTATAACGCATTAACATTTCTGAACAGGTACAATACATCAAGCATGAATATCATAAAATAAGCTTATGAAACCAAAAAGTATTACATCACTTGTAGCAACTCCCTTTGCAACATAAGTACCAACACATGCATCTCCATCCAACTAGGTCATACCTCTTAGCTCCACCTTCTCACACAAACTTGTATCAAGAAAGTATAACAAGAAGTATTACAATACCTATCTACTACCCCTTTGTTCGAAGTCTTGCCTTGTTTCTTAAACACATACCTAGTCATCAAGTATACAAAGAATACCTTATTTATCTTCTTGTTCCCTTTCCATTAATGAAAAAATGCGAAAAAACTACATCTTTGGCATTGATTAAGAAAAAGTGATCCTCCTTGTTCTCTTGAGGGGTCCTGACCCAGGTTCACAGTTAGCGTGCAAAAAAAATAGCCCTCTTACTACTAGCCCTTTCGATGATGATCTACTTGCGTAGACCAAAGTCTCACCTGAAGCGGTATGGGGGGGTGTTGGAACCAGGTTTCCACAGCCTAAGAGAGAATTAAATGAAGTGGGCGTACACATATCTATCATATTAAACAGACTTTCTTGCTTATCAGAAACCCTAGGTCGACTAGCACAAGTTAACCCTCCATGCGCGCACATATAATAGATCTAAAATCCCTTTAACTACTCTAATAGATCTATGCAATGTAATATTCAGCTTTTAAAGTAACAGATATATGCAAATATCTTACGCATCAACAATATAAACATGCATGCAAATTGATCTCGATTGTAGATAACATAAATCATACACAAAAAGAAGAAATCATACGTAGAAGTGAATCATAGATGCATGAGGTACACATAATTTCCAAAACATTTCTTTTATTAATAAGTCTTCACAGAAACCCTTACAATTCACCAAATCTACTCGTGCACACAGCCAGCGGGGTTCGCACATAGCCGAACTAAGGTCTCCCCACACACAACCAGTATGAGCCTTTCAAATGCAAACATTTACTACAGATTTAACTTCACAATTCTATCATCAAAATCTATAATCATAGATCTATTCTTCTCTTTTCGACTCGATCTATACTTCTATTTATACCTTCACTTACGCACATACTATGGTCCTCAAACCATAGTTTGAGACCCCTAGTTTACCAATTAACCTATTGCAACTCATTAAGAGACTTTTACCCACCCCAAATTCCCTTGACTCTTCTTTGTATAGCGCGCACAACTCAAAACTAACAAAAATACTGATATTTGTCTCAAAATTGTGGTCCTAAGGGACCCTGCTCCAACACTCCTCCAACACAATCTTGTGACTCGCCCCGAGTCACAGAGGAGGTGGGGTCTTCATCTTGGTCTTCAGCTCCTCAATGGATGCAGTGAAGGGCACAAGGATGTACGTGCTTTGAAAAAAAATTCTCTGAGACTCCTCCAAATTCTGCGATGTAGGTCCTTCTGCTGCGAGACTGATTCTCTGTTGTGCCTAGCCCAGGGTTTTCATGGAAACATCTATGTCTTGAGATAAATTCACGGCCTTGTCATCCCATGGCTTCATATGGGTGGTGAGGATATGCTTCTTGCAGCGCAGATCTTCAATTTCATCGTGCAGCACATGACTTGTCTGTAAGCGAGCCATTCTCTGAGTAGGAACAAGTGTTGGAAGCACCTCCTGTTACTCATCAAATTTTGTTCCTTTTCACATAGATCCTATGATATCTTTCAGACGAGGGGGTATTTTTTCACTGAAGTCCAAAATCCTATGGTCATATCTAGGAGTTTTGTTCCCTTCTCAACTATTGCTGCAATGTTGGATGAAGCTTTCTTTACCAGCGCAGTGTGTTGGGCTCATAATTCAGGTGGATTCTCTGGTTGGAGCTTGGCTTGTAAATCTGCAATCTGTTGTTCAAAATCTGCCTTGACCACTTGGACTTATCAATCGGAGGCCTTAAAGGTGGCCACTAATCCTTCAACCTTGTCCTAAGGCATGGTAGAGGTAGGGATGGAAACCTTGGGAAGGTCACCGCAAAGGCAATCAATTAGAATCTCTAAATCTGCACGTTGGGCTACCACTTCTTGCTGGGTTGTTTGAGCTTGCAGATACACTTGTGTACATGCTGCAATTGCCTGCTAGGCCTATGTGAGTTGTTGGTGCATGCATGCTTCTCAACATTGTAGCTCATCTGTGATAATGGACTAGATCATATGAAAATTTCCACTGGGAAGCATGGAAAATTCGATACCAACCTCGGAGCATGTCTACACCTATGCACACAAGTAGAGCTACTCCAAGTTGACTGCAGCTGCAGGAAAGGGGCAGATCTGGCTATATGATGTGCCAGTGATGATACTGGTACTCATTCTCACTTGATCCAGTCAGAGCCTGAGAAATACTCGCTTGAATGTTTTTTTTTTGAGCTTAAGTACATGTATACTGGTGTGCATTGCATCCACTGCAACTTTATAATGCTCCTCTAATGCAACCCATGTGACTGTAGATAAGAGGAAAATGTGATTGCATATGCAATTTTTTCCAGATCATCCACCGTGAGGGTGACAACATCCGCGCTTCCTGCCTTATATCCTTTTCTCTTCTTGCATGCACCCTTAGGAGTTTCAGCTCCTCGCTTGGTGCCTTTGGGGGACTCCTCTTTGGTGCCATTCCTTCCATCTCCACCACCAAGATCAACTTCAGTCTCCATCTCAGCTTCCTTCTCCACTTCTATTTCTACATCCTCCTCGGCTTCTTTTCCGACTTCTGCACCTTGACCTGTCTCCTTTGAAGCACCTGGCATCTATTTTCTTGATGTCGAGGTTGTGACAGGCTTGGTGGGGCCAAGCCTAGATTTCCATGATGCTGGCCAAGTCGTAATGACCTCATCAATTTAGGCCTCTTTCACCATGTAGGGAAGGTTGCAACATACCCTATCCTTATGCGCATGTATCTGTACGTTCTGCATAGAAAATTGAAAGTCCACAATGGCCTTATACTTGTGATATGAATTTGGGGACAATCTAGGGCATGAGTGGATTTCTGTGGCCAACCCTCCTTCGAAAAAGACCGAAAAGATCTTATTTTCCATTACGCTTAGGGTCTGTTGAATACCACAAGTTGGAGTAGTGTGCCACTTCAAACACGCCAGGCTCTACGTTTGGGAGGATTTCATTCTCTGTCGTTTCCTACGTGACTAGAGGAGGAGCAACCATGAATAAAAAAATTTCTTACCCTCCTCCTGTGCCTCACGCGCGTTTTCCAATAATTCAGTGTAGAGGAACTGGGTCCAGTTGAAACTCACGCCCTTCTTGCACTACCCTGCCAATGCAATGCCATGTGCAGGGATCACCTTAGGCATGCACTTGCATATCATTTTTCAAGGCAGCACTAATGTCCCGAGGTGCAACAGTGGATCTGCAATCTCCTGAACCGGGAAGCCCCTTGTATCACATCCCACCTTATACTCGTTATTCACCTTCGCAACGAATTTCTTCTCCTAGATCTTTTCATAATTTTCCATAGTGTTAGGTCCCTTCTTTGGCAATATGGTGATCCGATGGATTAGTGTAGCATTGATTATAATTGGATTTGCGATCTAAAGACAACCATTGTGCACCAATGCAACTAGCTGACCCACACATGAATCTGTGATGGGATATCTTCCAAAGTGAGGAATCCTCAATAAATTGAGAATTCTGGCATTTCTCAACTGAAACACCCAAGGAATGGGCTCCACTCTTACCACTCCAGCATACAAAACACATTTGAGGTAGTACTCCGATGCCAATTCTGGGAAGGTCTTCTCACTGGCCAATCCCAGTCATCAAATTTCACAGATGGGAGCTTCCCAAAAATCTCCCCCTCCAACGGGACTACCTCAGGGATCAATGGAATCTACAGGTAGGTGCGCACTATATCCAAGTCCTTCGGGTATTTTACAGAAGGTCTGCATGGCTTCACATACTTTTGGAGCCACGATATGGGCTCAACAAAGAGCACAATCTCCTCGGTTGTGGTCATAGGTCGCTTTGTTTGATCAACCGTAGGAGATATATCCTTTGGCACCTAGAACAGGGATGTAATATTCTTGGGGGATGTCCGCGACTTCGACGATGATCTCTTAGTCACCTTAGCCTTCACCTTGGCAGATATTGATATGAATTCAGGGAAAAATTCATGAACTTCTTTAGGGCCATGCTCGGTAGACGTCGTAATCGACACATATAGCTCTTCAGACTGCACACTCTCTGCAGCGGGGTTGGTGGACGTCATCCTTGGCTTGAATATAAAATAAATATTACTTACTTCAGGCACAGGAGTCTCATGGGTAGACATGAAACACACACTAATAATCTCAGGGCACAATTAACTCGAACAAAAAAATAACTGAATGCAACCCGCTTCCTCATTTTTGTAGGCGATCCATGGTAAAAATGGTGGGAAATTCATTAATGGCACCTTATCCCCATAAAAATGGTAAAAAAACCTATAATATATTATCATTAATTGCATATAATCCGATCCATCCAATGGTAAAATTAAGTTTTCACCTAGAGTTACTGTTCCAACGACTAGTTTTTCTCGCCATGCACAACTTTTGTGCCATGTTGCACTTGTCTGTGCATGCCCTGCGCGCAGCGTGAAGAAAATTGGATTCCTTTTCTCTAGCCATATAGTCATTTGGCAGGCACAGGTTTATCCCTATATGGCTTCAATCCGCTTCTGTTGACATACCTTGGGAGACTCTCATCGCGCAACGTGGCCAAGTACACCATACCTCCATTAGTGATCCCCTTCACTATATATGGCCCCAACCAATACATTCTAAAGTTCCTTGGGTGGTGTGAAAACTGACCGTCGTACAATAAAACCAGATCTTCTTCCTTGAATGCATATTTCCATATGTGCCTATCATGTCGGGCCTTCTCGCGCACCTTCTAGAATTACCGATGAAAGTTGGCAATAAACTGATCCTCCTCTAATGTAACCAATTGTGAAAAAAATTCCTCCATGATGTTTGGTTCAGCCATATTAGTTAGCGCTGCGATGCGTAGGCTTGGAACGATGTATTCCATTGGCATGATATCTTCCTGGCCATAAACCATCCTGAATGGTGTTTACCAGTCAACTTCTTGTAGGTAGTCTGATAAACCCATAAGACAGCAGGTATGCGCACATCCCAATCATTCCAGTTTGCATTGCAGATATTTGTAAGCACATTCTCTAGGATATTGTTAAAGGATTCTACTTCACCATTTTCCTGAGGGTGATAGGGAGTACTCTTTTGGTGATTCATCTTGAATTCTTCTGTCAGAGCTTCAATCATCTCATTAACAAAGTGCGTACCCTGATCACTCACCAATATCATTGGGCACCCTAATATAGTCAAGATATTTTCAAAAATAAATCGTGCAATAGTGTATGCAGTACAATATTTTACTAATTTAGCTTCTACCCATCTGGTTACAATATCTGTTGCAGTGATGATTTAGCACGCGCCGATATTTTTTCCAGGATGATTAATAGGTCCAACAAAGTCTATGGTCCATTTATAAAAATATTGCAGAGCCATCTGTTGCTGCAATGGAATCTCATCTGTACGTGATGGATTTCTTGTTCTTTGGTATGCATCACAAGCTCGAAAATATGCATGTGCATCATTGTGAGTGTGGGCTACCATAATCTAGCGTGTGGAACCTTTTGCATAGTTTCTTTCCCTACATTGTGGCCTCCTGCCACTCCCCCATGAGCTTCAACCAAGATATCTTGTCTTTCATGTTCTAAGACATACCTTCTTAAAACTTCATCCGCACCCAATTTGTAAAGTTGACCAACAATCAATGTAAATTCAGTTGCACATGTAACCAACTCTTTCTTTTTTTGCACCGAATATTCAGCTGGTGCACTACCTATAGTTAGAAATTGAATGATATCTCTAAAGTGTTCATCGACCAAATTAATGGAAAAGAGCTGCGCATCAGGTAATCCATCCTCCATACTAGTCAATTCTTCCCCATTCTCAATGCGTGATAAGTGATCAGTTCCAACATTCAATCTACCAAGCTTAACAATGATTTCAAAATCATATTCTTGGAATAGCAGCAACCATCTACAAATCTCTCCCCCCCCCCCCCCCCCAAACATAGGCTTGTTGACTAGGTACTTCAAAGAAGAGTGGTCAGTGAACATCTTGAAGTTCCCTCCTAGCAGATAATGCCTATGTTTCTGGAGAGCGTAGACCATAGCCAAACCTTCCCTTTATCTGGTCGAATAGTTGCGATCTGCAATGGAGAGATTTCTACTTGCAAAGGAAATGGGGTGATCAATATCTCCTCCTCCGGTTTGTGCTAGGACAATTCCAAGTGAAATGCTAGATGCATCAACATGCACATGAAAGACCTTGGACTAGTCAGGGAATACTGAAATAGGCACAATAACCATCTTTTCCTTGAGTAGCTCAAAGCTCCTTTGGCAATCTGCATCCCAACAAAAGGACACATCTTTTTTCATCAATTTTTCCATAGGTGCATTGATCAATGCGTAGCACTGAAAGAATTTTCTATAATATCCAGTGTGTCCTAGAATAGAGAATAGTTGTTTTACATTGGCATGAACCTCTAAATTGACAATAATTGCAACCTTGGTTTGATCTACCATCAAACCTTCTTGACAAACAATATTCCCAAATAAGATCCTAAAAGGAACACAAATTATACACTTCTTCAAGTTGAAGGAGATATTATGCTTTCTGCAAGTGTCGAGCATCATGCACAGGTTGGAAACATACTTCTTCAATATTCCAAACACATTCCAATCATGGAAGTACACCTCCAAAAACTTATGCATGAACTCCTTGAATATATCGACTACTACGCGTGAGAATATAGTAGGTGCATTATTCAATCCAAAGGGAATGTGTTAGGTCCCTATATTACTAGTATAGTCCCTTATTGTTGTTAGTGTAACCCCCTTATTGTTATTATTGTACCCTTGTAACCCCCATTTTGTTATTATTGTGCCCTTAAATTATTATTGTTTGGTCGGCTAGGATTACATTGTGGCCCACTAGGATTACATTATGGCCCCATGGACTCCTATATATAGAAAGGAGGTTTTGTAAATTGTATCATCCAAGAATTGTTCATTTATGTAATGTATTGGAGGTTTCCCCTCAAAGTGGCTTATTTCTAAGGCGTTGATATCTCTTTTCTTCTATTTTTGGAGCTGGTTACACAACATTTGGTATCAGAGCTTTGGATTCTAGGGTTTCACTGCTCTAAACAGGTCATCGTGGAATTTTTGCTATAGAATTTTTTCTACCAAGGTTCAAAATCTGAAATGTTTAGGGTGCGAAGCTGAAATCTTGAGGAAACTCGTCAAAAAATTTCAGAGCTTGGTTCAAAATATTTTCGGAGATATGATCTGTGGAAGGTAGTGCTTTTTCAGGCTCCCGAATTTCATCTCAAAGAGGTGATCGTGGGAGAAGATTCATAACTCTCTCTCTGAGCATCAGATTGGAGTGTCGTAAAAATTTCTTGCAAGTACACAGACTTTAGTTTCTTGGCTATCAATTTCAGATCTGAAGGACGAAACAGTGACACGTGGAAAGTCGTACAAGTTCGCTCTACTGAACCAGTCCATAATTAGGTCATTGTGGGAGATTGGACACAACTTTGTATTGGAGAATCAAAATCAGGTCAGACCTGTGGCATTCAAAAGATAATTCATAGGGATACGTTGGTGCTGGAATTCAAATATTGAAGTGCTACAATCACAGAGATAATCCAATTTCAATATCGAGCTCCTCAAAAGAAAGAAAAAGGTGTGTATTTTTTTTTTCCAAATTGCATAAGTCTTGTTTGAAGAATCAATTTGAATTGATTCCAAGGGCATATTGTAGAATAGATATCAGTATTGGGTTCTAAAATATTCCACATAAAAATAATTCAACACCCATTAAGCCTTCAGAAGGCTCTACGATGACTCATGAAGATGAAGAATTGCAACATGATCTATCAAAATTACAAGACCAAGTGCACCAAATTTTGATTTCGCAAAGAGAAACAAAAAATGAAATGGAAGTTTTGAAGAAAGGCGTGGAAGCTAAGATGGATGGCATGGAAGTTGGAATGGAAGCTAAGATGGATGACATGAAAAACAACATGGAAAACATGAAGAATGATCTAAAAGCAGACATGGAAGGCTTGAAAATTTTGATACAAGAAATGTTTCCTAATGGTGAAAATATAGTAGAAGAACCTCATGATGAGAACAAAATAAATGTTAATCGTGATTTCATAAACTCTAATGTTGGCGGGAAGAGCCACCATATTCCAAAAGTGGATATGAGGAAGTTTGATGGAAAGGATCCTGTAACATGGATACTACAGATGGAGCAATATTTTGATCTCCATAACGTGCAAAACACACAAAAGATATGCATTGCAACTTTACATTTAGAAAAAAATACATTTGTATGGTATCGATGGCTTTGCTCCCGTAAAAAAATTGTCACTTGGTCAATTTTTACGGAGGAAATGATAGCACATTGTGAGGATACAAAGAGAAACACCTTCTTTAGCCAATTGATAAATCTCAAACAAAAGGGTTTAGTGGGGCAGCACATTGAGGACTTCCAAAAATTGAATATAAGGGTAACTGATATTCCAGAGGAACACAGGATTGATCTCTTCATAGGCACTTTAAAGGATAGCATTCAACATGAAGTTCGCGTTCTGGAACCTGATTCATTGGAGAAGGCATTCAGGTTGGCAAGAAAAGTTGAATGTAAAATTATGGCAACAAGGAAGCCTACCACTCAATTCTATAAAGAAGGGAGTGTTGCTACGCCTAGATTTCCACAACCTACAAGGTTGACACCACAACAATTGGAAGAAAAAAGAGCAAAAGGGCTTTGCTACAGTTGTGATAGCAAATACACTAAAGGTCATAAGTGTGCTGAGAAGAAATTATTTTACATAGATTGTGAAGAGGAAGAAGAAAATGAACAAGAAGAGGATATACAACAGGAACCAACCCTAGAAGAGGAAGAAATGAATCCGACCATATCGTGTAATGCACTGGCAGGAATTACCACTCCTCAAACTCTCAAGATACAAGGACAAATCAAGAAGAAAAAGGTAATAGTGTTGATTGATTCAGGTAGCACCCATAATTTTATTCATTGTAAGGTAGCCAAGGAATTAAATTGTTTCTTATACCTAGCACCAGAATGTCAAGTGATGGTTGCAAATGGAGGAACTATAAATTGCTCTGGAAAATGCCATAATATCAAGCTAACCATGGGGGAATATGTATTGACTAGTCCAATGCTTTCCATTCCTATGGGAGGTGCCGATGTTGTACTAGGAGTACAATGGTTACAATCTTTGGGGACGGTAGCTTTTAATTTTCAAGAACTTTTCTTGAAATTTTTTTCAGAAGGAAAGGAAGTCGAATTACGGGGTATTGAAGGGAAGCCAGGAAGGATAATAAGCTCTAATGTCATGATAAAGCTTCTAAAGAAAGAACAACGAGGCGTAATTGCACAATTATGCTCACTAGAAGTTCCGACATCAAAATCATCTATTTCTGCAGATCTCCAACAAGTCTTGGACAATCATTCCAAGGTGTTTGAAACTCCCAAAGGACTCCCACCTATTCGTGATCATGATCATGCTATTAATTTGATTCCAAGAAGTGTTCCTCCAAACATCAGGCCTTATAGATATCCTTACTTCCAAAAGAGCAAAATTGAACGTATGATTGCAGAAATGTTAGAGGCGGGTATAATTCAACCTAGTCAAAGTTCTTTCTCTGCTCCCGTAGTATTGGTACACAAGAAGGATGGATCATGGAGAATGTGTCTGGATTATAGGGAGCTCAATAAGCTCACCATTAAAGAAAAATTTCCCATTCCTGTGATTGATGAATTATTGGATGAATTACATGGAGAAATTTATTTTACAAAGTTGGATCTTCGTTCAGGATATCATCAAATTAGAATGAAGACTGAAGATATTCCGAAAACAACATTTCAAACTCATGAGGGTCATTATGAATTTTTGGTCATGCCTTTTGGCCTTACCAATGCACCTTCTACATTTTAAGGGTTGATGAATTCCATTTTCAAACCATTCCTTAGAAAATTTGTGCTAGTATTTTTTGATGATATACTAATCTACAGCAAGTCTTGGAAGGATCATGTTGAACATGTTGACAGGGTGCTCAAACTATTGCAGGAGAAACAATTATATGCAAAAACATCCAAATGTTTCTTTGAAGTACAAGAGGTGGAATATCTGGGTCATATTGTATCTCACGAGGGTGTTAAAGTAGACCCTAACAAAATTAAAGCCATTAAGGAATGGAAAGTCCCCACAACCATAAAGTAGTTGCGAGGATTTCTCGGGTTAACAAGGTATTATCGCAAGTTTGTTAAGAATTATGGGAGAATAGCAGCACCTATAACAAAATTATTGAAGAAAGATGCATTTTCATGGATTCCTGAAGCAACTAAGGCCTTTGAACATCTTAAAGAGGCAATGTGCCTAGCACCAGTTTTAGCTATGCCAGACTTCACAAAAACCTTTATTGTGGAATGTGATTCCTCAAGAAATGGAATTGGTGTTGTTTTAATGTAAGAAGGAAGACCCATTGCTTTTGAAAGTCATCCAATCAAAGGAAAGTATTTACAGAAACCTATTTATGAGAAGGAAATGTTAGCAATACTACATGCACTAAAGAAATGGCGAACTCACCTAATGGGAAGACACTTCAAGGTAAAAACTGATCATGATAGTCTTAAACACTTTTTGGAACAAAGACTATCTTCAGAAGAGCAGCAAAAATGGGTCACAAAGATGTTGGGTTATGACTTTGAAATAATCTACAAAAAAGGAAAGCTTAATGTTGTTGCAGATGCACTCTCAAGAAAGAATGAAGAGGTGGAAGTATTGCTTTGTGCCATTTATATTATCCAACCAGATTGGATAACCGAAGCAAGAGATGAATGGAAGAAGGACAAAGATGTATGGACACTCATTCAAAAGTTGCAGCAAGATCCTAGTACATCTGATACATTTAGTTGGAAAAATGATTCCTTTTGGTACAAAGATCGCTTATATCTTTGTAAGAATTCCCAACTAAAACAAAAGATTCTTCTGGAATTGCACACTTCTCCTTTAGGAGGACACTCAGGATTTTTAAAAACTTACCACAAGGTGAAGAAAGAGTTTTTTTGGGATGGCCTTAAATCTGATATTCAAAATTTTGTGGCGGAATGTTTGGTTTGCCAGCAGAATAAAGTGGAGACAATTAAGACCCCGGGACTTCTACAACCTTTATCCATTCCAAGTCAACGTTGGGAGGAGATTTCAATGGATTTTATCACAGGTTTACCTAAGTCCGAAGGAAAGAGTGTCATCATGATGGTAGTTGATAGACTTACCAAGTATTCACACTTTTGTGCATTATCTCATCCATTTAAAGCAAGTACAGTTGCTACTACATTTATGGATAAAATTCAAAAGCTACATGGAATCCCAAGGGTTATTGTGAGCGACAGAGATCCCATTTTTACTGGAAATTTTTGGACGGAGTTATTTTCTTGTTTGGGTACTCAATTACCTCATAGCTCATCTTATCATCCTCAATCTGATGGTCAAACTGAGATAGTAAATAAATGTTTGGAAGGATATCTTCGTTGTTTTGTATCTGATAAACAAACACAATGGGTAAAGTGGTTACCTCTCACTGAATGGTGGTATAACACTTCCTTCCATACTGCAGCAAAAATGACCCCATTTATGGCACTTTATGGATATCATCCACCATCCATCACATCATCTTTAAGGGAAAATTCGAAGGTTCAAGTAGTGGAAGATCACATCGAGCATCAGCAAGAATTTCTCCAAATATTAAAGGATAACTTGAATTTGGCACAAAATTGAATGAAACAACAGGCAGATCAACATCGCAGCGAGAGAAGTTTTGATGTAGGAGATTGGGTATTTTTATGGCTACAAACATAAAAACAAATGTCCCTCAAGCAAGCTAAGAAGGATAATAAATTATTGCCAAAGTACTATGGTCCTTACAAGGTGCTGCAAAAGATTGGTGTTATGGCATACAAATTGGAGCTTCCTGCTTCTTCGCGAGTGCATCCAGTTTTCCATGTTTCATGCTTAAAGAAGGTTATAGGTGAAAATCTTCCAGTTCAAGAAATATTGCCAGAAATTTATGAGGAAGGAAAAATAATATTGGAACCTGAAGCGATCACGGAAACAAGAACTCGACAGCTACGAAATCGATCAATTTCAGAGTATCTTATCAAGTGGAAGAACTTACCCACTGAAGATTCTACATGGGAGGATGAGAATTTTATACAAAATCACCCAGAGCTACTCAAGCGTTGAGGACAACACTTTTTTGAAGGAGAGGGGCAAGGTTAGGTCCCCATATTACTAGTATAGTACCTTATTGTTGTTAGTGTAACCCCTTATTGTTATTATCAAAATTGTAACCCCCATTTTGTTATTAGTGTGTGCCTTTAAATTATTATTGTTAGGTTTAGATTACATTGTGGCCCACTAGGATTAATGCCCCATGGACTCCTATATATAGAAAGGAGGTTTTGTAAATTGTATCATCCAAGAATTGTTCGTTTATGTAATGTATTGGAGGTTGCCCCCTCGAAGTGGCTTATTTCTAAGGCGTTGATATCTCTTTTCTTCTATTTTTGGAGCCAGTTACATAATAGAATGACTGTGTATTGGAAGCATCCACATTCTATTGAAAAAGTTGGTCTTACTTCGGTCTTTTGGCGTGATCCTAATTTGATGGTACCTCGAAAATTCATAAGTGAAAGAGTAGGCCTCTTGTCCTAAAACATTGTCCAATATCTCATCTGAAAATGGGGTAGGGAAGGGGTCATGTATGCATGCATCATTAAGTTTTCGTGGGTCCACACAAATCCTTATTTCTCCCTTAGTATTCTTTCGCTGAAAAACCATTGGGATTACCCAATCAAACTCTTCCATGGGCTCAATGATTCTTGCAACAACCATTTTCTCCAATTCTTCCTTCACTTTCTACTTATTTTTTTTATTTAACTGATATGGTCATTGCTTGATGGGGTGCACATTTGGTTTCAGAGTGATTTTCATAACTCCCAAGTCTCCTACAATTCCCTTTAGCTCAGAAAAATTTATGGGGAATAGGTCTTGATATTCTGTCAACAGCTCCACAACCTTTCCCACGGTGTCATCATCCCAATAATCTCCTATTTGGCTAACTTGGGTTGTTCCTCTGTCTGCAATATTCCCAATTTTCCATCAGCTAATTGGAATATTAGAGTTCTTAATTTTTTCTAATTAATTAAGTAAATAAGAGGGTGGAGAGACCCATACACCCCATATATGAATAAAATCCACCTTTGATGTGTGTATGTGGGTTAATTATAAGTAGATCAACATTATGGAGTAGTGGAGCAAATTCTTAATGAAGTAAGAGTGGATATAATGCAACATTAATGATAAGATCACGGAGATAGTGGAGTAGTCAAAGTAAGATTATGGAGCAATAAAAGTAAGATCATAGAGCACTAATGATGAAATAGTGGAGGAAGTGGTGCATTAAATGCACACATGATGGAGAGAGTGGAAACTAAATGCAGAGATTATGGAAATCATGGAGATACATCATAGTCATCATGGAGGCTAGTGGCCACATGTGCAACGTAGTTATGAGGTGGGCTAAGGCTAGAGAAGGCTCAAAAAACATAAAAGGAAGATGAAGGCAACAATAGAAGGCATATTTTAGAACTTAATTTAAGCTAAAATCAAATTAATCTAAGTTAATCTTAATAAGGTTATTTTGAGGTTATTTTAAGCTGCCATACATAATCAGGAATTGGTGCCACATTCAGCCCCTCTCTATAGCACATCCAGTTTAAGGAATTACACATTCGTGCTTGAGGGTTTGAGAGGAGGAGGTTTTTTCTAGCATTTTCAACTAGGAAACCAGTGGAGGATTCATCCTTTCACCTTGTGCTTCAATATCAGTCTTCCAGGAGTAGCATATTGATATTTTGCATTCAGGTCATCAGTTTATACGTCCATACATCAGTAGTTCCCTCAGGAATTGCGCAGTCCAGTCCTATAGATCTGAAGGAGGAAGGAAGTTTCCAGTATTCCAGCTGGAAATCCTGTGAGGGACCATTACCTCACATTGGACATATTATTTCCATAATTATTGAGATTTATTGCAACATATAGCATCAGGCTATAACTTCTGCCTCCCTAACAACGTAGTTTGTTCCATTTTTTGTGTATTCAACAGCTGCATCTAGTGGAGGAGGAAGGAGGAGATAGATCTCAAGCTTCTATCTTAGAGATTTGAAGGAGGGATCAGACCTCTATGCATTGAGCTGATTGTATCATATTGCAGCCATATTTATCTTGAGGTCATGCTTCATATCTACATACCCAACAGTCATATAGTGCAAGCCCTAGGAGGGTGATTTTCCAATATTTTTAGATTTGGAAATCCTTTCTGGGTTATCTTGGGTTTTCATCATAGAGCCCGAATCTGAAATCGCAACATCATCTTAGCTTTGGAACAAAAAAATATATGCATTCCCCTTCAGCCAATAGTTATATTTACATCATTTGTAGAAGGGAAAACACAATATAGTCTCCAGCAGTCCAACAGTTACACAGTGCCTGTTGGAGCAGGGTCTCCCACACTGATGAAAACTGGTCCAATTTTGTATTATTTTGATTATATTTAGTCTAGCGTAGGGGTGATAGGGTGGATAAAAGCCCCAATACACTGTAAGCGGGTAAATAGGTAAAATCAGTAGTCCACAAACCACAGTTTGCAGACCATGGTAAGTCTAGGCTAATTTGGTATAAATAGTAAGTTTTTTTGAGTCGATAGGTAGAAGATGAATATAGGTGAATGCTAAATGTAGATTGTTAGTTCTGGGTTTCGGGTATTTGGGTAGGACTCCTACTAGTTATGTGCGCGGAGATCCTTTGTCCTACTGTGTGTGGACCCTGCTGGCTATGTGCGCAGGTGGGATTTGGGGTTATGTAAGAATCTGCTAATAATATATGAGAAGTATTGCTGGTATTTGGTTCTGGATCTATCTGTTATATGAATCTGTGCTGTGTAAATCTATGATAAGTTACGAATGATATGTGTTATCTGCTATGTTTATCCATAACATATGCTATCTGGTATGCTACACGTACTGTAATTTATATCTTTACTGGTCGAACACACATGGATGCAGGCCTAAGATCTAGATCTGTAATACTGTGTACACCAGTTATCTATTTAAGCCTGCGAATTAGCTCTGTTCCATAGATCTGTGCATTGTGCATGGCTTGGCTTACCTGCTCTCTTTCTGGGTATGGAAACCTGGTTCTAGCACCCTCCCATACTACTTTGGGTGAGAATTTGACCTGCGCAAGCAGGTCACTTCCGAAAGGGCCATTAGTATAGGGGTTTGTTGGCAAACCTTAACGTGCGAACCTGGGTCAGGATCCCTAAAGCCAAAAAATGGTTATGTTGTCGAGACCAGGAGCATTTTGAAAGATCATGGAATGCCAAGGCCATATTGGAAACCCAAAAATAAAGAGATTGAAGAATGGTTTGAAAGACAAGTTCAGGAATTCGCAATAAAAGAAAATCACAGTACAAAGATAACTACTAAAGAGTGGAAGAACAAATATATTCTCATAGAGAGCTACGAAATATTCTTTGTAACAATTACAATCGTACTTCAGAAGTGGTTGGTCAACTTAGTTGAATTCCAAACGTGCTGGAAGGATGAGCGAGTTACGCAGTAGACCCCAGAATAACTTTTGCAGCTAGAGAAGACTCACAATACTATCACCCAGACGATAGATCACTAGGTGGACAACGTACTAGGAGGATTTGTGACAGAATTTGTGATTGATTAGTCAGTATCCTATTCTGAAGAAGAAAGGCGATTCTTTAAAGGGTTCTGCGGTAAGTTCCTAAAAACGTTACCACCGTTAATAAAGACCTTGCTGTGCGAGAAAAGTATCGTGTGTAGCCATACACTGTGAATGAATTCTGACCAGAACGAAGATACTACGTGTAGCGGGAAGTACTATAGAACCAACCAAGAAGGAGATCGGGCTATGTATAGCCCGGTAAGGTATTTCACCACATTTAACCCTCCATCAACTCCTCCATCAAGCTCTCATTGAGGAAAAAACTCTCCACCACCCCCACTAATAGGTGACATGGCTGCGCACTTAAAGCTCCCAACCTTTAAAGGTGCAGGCGATGAGGATATGGAGTGGTTCTGGTTTGTTGCAGAGTCAGTATGGGCTACGCAGAACATACTAAGTGATGTAGTGAGATGAGATCAGTTATCCCTTGCCTTCGAGGAAAGGGCTTTGGATTGGTATATGGGGTACATTGGGCAGAAGCCAAATGCAACTATTGATGAAATTAAGGCTACACTAAAGCAACAATTCAAGAGACCTAAATCCTACTCGCAGACAGTAAATGAACTGAAGGATATCAAGAAAGGGCCATCTGAGTCTGTATGGGAAGCAGATCAACGATTAAAGAAAGCAATCAGAGAAGGTGGATTCCAGTATGATGATAGACAACACACAGAACGGTTCATCGTTATGCTGCTACCTCACCTACGGATACCTATGGGGCAGCAATCTATCGAAACACAGGAAAAAGCATTGGAGGTGGATATGAAACTAGAAGCTGGCCCGAGAGATGACACTCAGTTGGGAGTACATCAAATTCAAGGTCAGCTAGAAGCAATGCATCTCAAGATCCAAAATTCAAGCAAGGAACGTGGACCGACGGTCAGCCCAGACAGATGGTGCATTTGGTGCCAAGTAAATGGTCATACCAAGGATAACTTCCCACTACTAACTGCATATACGCAGACTTGAGTGCCTAGTCCATTATGACCTAGGGAGGCTACAGGGTCAAGTGGAGCACAACAGTGGTGTCGGTTCTGCAGATCAGTTGGCCATGATGAACAGAATTGCCACACATATGAGTTGCTGACGGAGCGAGGGAGCCTATTTCGGGTTTAGTCCGACCTAACATCTCCTAAATCCCCCATAGAAATAAGGGGATCCCCAGGTCTAGGTAGGGGAGGAGGCCAGGGAGGAAGCGCCAGTCGAGGGTGGGGCCAACTCATCTGCTAAAACTGTGGGGAAATCAGTCATTTTGCAAGAGACTGCATCAATCCAACTGGATAGACCTACCAGTACTATAGACAGTTGGATCACTCGATCGAAGATTGCCCGGTTCTAATAGCTAAGGTTCAAGAAAAACAATAGACTACCACACAAAATGTGCAATGGGTAAAGGTAGAGCCGGGAGATACAGGGTCACCTAGTAAAGCATGGAGGCAAGAAAATATTGGCCCAACAATGCAAGTAAGAGCATAGCCCCCACAGGAAATTAGCTTCGTGCCTGGAAGGGAGGATGATTGTGGCCCATTACTCGCACCTGATGATGAACGTGGGAAACAAATCAAACCATTCCTACAATTATGTATGCAGCTGCTACGCCACCAGCAGACCACAAAGAATATTCAAACTCTACTCAAGGGGTGCGATGGCCAGGCCTACCCAGCTGCGCAGGTACGAAAATTGCATAAACAAAAATGCATAGGTCAGGAGATGCAATTGACTGCGCAGATTGGGGCTTTTAAGATGGATCAAGTCATTCTTGACTTAGGATCTAAGGCGAACGTAATCCCTAAGAAGACTTGGCAGCAAATGGGTGAACCTGAACTCAAGCGACTCACCACCCAATTGCACATGGCTAATTAGCAGATGATAACACCTTTGGGGAAATTACCACAGGTTATTGTAAACATCGCTAGAGTCAAGGTACGGGATGATTTTGAAGTTATCCACACCGTGGGAGATACGGATCCCTATCCAGCACTCCTAGGCCTAGACAGGGCCATGACTATAGGTGGTATCATTAATCTAAAGGATCGCAGTATGAAATTTGATAAAAGAGGAACACAAGTAAAAATCTCACTAGACTGTAATGTTCCAAATCTGGAACAGCTACACTATTGGGAATAATCTAAGTTATTACCAATGTGGAGCTACATCAATATGACTGATAACTAATTTAAAATAATTTAACCTTCAATAAAACAGGTAGCAGCAGCTTTATACAACGTTTTATATACCAAAAGGTGGGGAAAAGTGATGATTTAGGCCCTAAAACGTATGTATTCAGAGTTTTGCGTAAAACTAAGGGTCATGGATTTGGGATATGTTATATTAATTCAAGAGGGATTCACATGCCTAATTTAAGAAAAAAAAATGCTTTTTTCTATGTTAAACAAATCCTCTATTCCCGACTAGGCTTAAAATTGTTGATTTCCCCTGACTTGGAGTATGCAAGAATTTTCTGAAGCATAGAGAGCGTATTTTCTGAAGGGTTTGATGATTTTATGCAGAGATAATAGTATGAAAATCTGATAATAGGATTCAAAGATCTTACATTAGAAAATACAGATCTATACTTGAAGAAAAGGCCTAAAACCCAAGCTTTATGACACAATAAATAGAGAATGAACTAGACTACGTTATTTTCAGAAATATGAAGCAGTGTTTTATTAAGTTTCAGATCTATAATAGATCAGATGTCAAAATGATAGATCTAAATGGGATCTATATGAAAAAACTCCTTGTAAGTACATTCCCCTTGGGGATCTCAGCTGAAAGTGAAGGACACTAAATAGATCAGAGATCTACACCATGGATCTACAGTAAACTTCAGTAATTTCTGAAGAATATATCACACAGTAGATCAGATCTGAAATATGACATGGATTGGTTGGCCAATCCACGGATCACCTCAGTGAAGGAAAGAAGCCCCTTTCACCGGAGATCTCTCCTCCAAAATGCTAGCAACTGTACACTGCAACTTTGCCTACAAAATGATGTAGTTTCTAAAGCTAACTGTGCTAATGGAGTGATGTATGCTTTGGCCTCATGCCAAGATAAGAATCTGAATCTCAAAACAGCTATTGCACTCCTGCCAATGGTTTAGACGACTTCCCCACTTAAAAGATGCAATAGAACTATTCAGATCTGAATAGATCTGATTCCACTTGTTGTAGCTCACAAGACAACTCAACTCTCAACATGATTAGTGCTGTAATGTCAGGTGAAGCTTGGCCAAAATGATAGATAGTGGATCAATGCAACACAATATCCTCTAAGATACCCTCAAGGAAGAAGAGGAATTCCTAAACATGAAAGTCCTCTCTCTCTAGCTAAACATCCAGGAGAGTTTGAGTTGCTCAAGCAATCTCAAAATAAAAATAACATCAACAAAATCTCCTTGAGTCTTTCCCTTCCTTATATAAGATTATGGTTTGCAAAACCCTAAACCACCTTCATCCATTTGTCCCTTTTCACATGGAGGACCTCCTCATAGGACTACGTTGATCATCTAGAAGGTTCATTGTATCTAGACTGCTTTACGATTTGGTCCTGTTGACCCGGTCAAATAGCTTGAACCTGTTTCACATACTAGTGTATTTTATTGAGGAAGCCCTGATTTAACTTTGTTCACATTGGGCATTGATTTATTCTCATGTTTAGGAGTTTTTATTTGTTCTCCTTTAAATTTTATTCATAAAACATAAAAATAAAATGACATTGAATATACCTACTAGCTTGTGCTAGTTAGCAATATTACATTCCTCCCCCTTAAAAATGTTGCTTGTCCTCAAGCAACTGCAGGGTAGAAAAAAACTTCTCCGTCCCTCTTCTTATGGCCTCATCAATGGATCCCACCATGGCTGAAACTGATAAGCAATGAATCTGTCCTCCAATGATTTCCTCCAAGTGTGAGATAGAAAGTGTACATCATGAGAAAATGGAAGGTGTAAGTGGTGATCTTCTTGTTGCTTAATGGCCCTATTAAGGTAGGAGTGATGAAGATTTCTTAATGGCCCCATGAAGGTAGGAGTGATGAAGAGCATGGGTAAAATTTCTCCTAATGAGTGTCTCCCACACCCATGCTATCATCCATAAGAATCTAGTTACCTCGAGATAAGGAAACTTCAGAAAATGTTCCTCCACCTTGAGCTCCCGCAAAATAGGTGGGCTAAAAATCTGCATATGGTAGAAAAGATAGCCTACCCCACGCTGTCCTCCTCACCACTTAAGATAAGTGTAGAGTGCAAACTGATCTTGGGCTACAAGGATATTTCCCTCAAGTGGCATCATGAAGATTAGATCTGCAAAGATCCTCCCTCCAACGCTGTAAAAACAGTTAGCCAAAAATGTTTCATATGTGATGGATAGAAGAGTATCATCATAAGGTATCCCATCACACACATGGCTCACCTCCAAGAGAAAAAAGTGTTTGGTCATGGTGGCCACAACTCTTCCAATGTTCCCATTAGAACATGTACTGTAGAAAATGTGGGAACCTACTTCCCAAAAGGACACATCCAAACCATGTGACTCACTCAACATCATGTCTCCCATCAAGATAAAAGCAATATCAGAAATTGAGAACATGATTGTCATCATCATGAAGGAAATACTGAAGGTTCTATGTGATGCAAGAGAGTACCAATAGTTTCCCAAGTCTTCACAGCGCAGTTTTACATACTATTGCTTTAGAAGAATACATGGAAAATTGTTTCTTGTTACATGGTTAATCATATCATTCAAATGAACACACATGTAAGAAAAACATCTTTTCCCAAGGCCACATAAGAGATGGTTGTCTCCATTATATAATTTAGCCCAATGTAGACCATGGAGCTCAATGAGTAGCTTGCCCTCTTGTGGAGCAATGCACTGCCAAAAGATGGTAAGAGGATACAAGCAAAAGCTCTCACCATATGTTGGAAGCAAGAATATACATGGATCCATGAATGAATCCTAAATAATAGTTTGGCACACTCCCATGAAGGGGAATGAACCAAGTGCTGCATGAAAGTCCTCCACCTCATGCTTGGAAACCCAAGTCAAGAGAAGCACACCATAGTAATAGATGTCTCCATATACCACTTCATCTTCTTCACCTCCTCTTTGCTCACCAAGTGCATTGAATGAGAAATGATCCTGGGAATACTCCATCAATAAATCCCAGCTCCAAAGTGACAATGTCGTTGGCCTATGAAAATAGGCTCCCATCAACACATAGCTCCAATATTTGACATGAAAAATGTCAAAGGCATCTCCCATAATGCTGCTACATATGATAATTCCTTCCCATGAATAAAGTCCTTCTTGAACATCTAAGGCCAAGGAGTAACCCCTTTGCACTACGATAGTGCCATCTTCGACTCCTGCAACATCATGAAAACTGTGAGAGAAAATCTTCCCTTGCTCTCTCAAGAACATCCCAAGAAATGAAATATTTTGCTGCCTCTCTATACTCCCATCATCAAGATCATGTAGTGAAAACATGGTGATTGACATGAAGAATATTATGTCAACATGTCCATACTCCTTGCTGCTCCAAGATGCAAGTATCCTGCCACATACCCTTAGAAAGAGAGTGATGACCAAACTCTTTCAAGAGCAACCAGCGCAGCCAAGCCTCCTACTGCCCAGTGTCATATATTTGCAAGTAGCTCTCCAGCTTCTTTCTCTCCCTCCACATCCACTCAACCAATTGTGGATGTCTCCTCCCATCATTCATCTTGGTACTCCTCCCATGAGAGCTACCATCATCCCAAATCAGATTTCTGCATTTCATGGGATCTTGAAATGCAATCTTCCCGAGGATCAATTTGAACCTATGAGGATCCAAATAGGTGGTAGGAAAAAACCTCCGATCATGATATGCATGGCTCAAGAAATGTCCAACACATTCATGAGAGATGTTATCCATCCGAAGATGTCCCCCATCTACTATTTTCTCTTGTGAGAAGGGAAGATCCTCCTCAAACTGTTGAAGAACCTTGCACTCCATGATGTGCTGAAGTGCACCTCCAATGAATTCTTCCCATGAGGTCTTATCCTCATGAATGGCCACCCAAAACCAAAGGGGCCTTGGATTTTTTGCAAGTAGATTTTTTTCTTTGAGCAGGGGTGTGCTCATTGAGAAAGGGTCATCTAGAAGGGAGAAAGGGTTTCTCACTTCAAGATGTCTACCATCTGTCACTCCACCCTTTATTGCTTCATGAATGAAGCTTCCATGTGAATGCTCCAATGAGGAATGGTTCCTCTCTTCTTCCTCACTGCCATTGCACAGCGTAGTGCAACTCTGTTGCTCTAAATCAGCAACATTCAAAGATGTAGATCTCTTCATACAATGTGTTGAAATGACAATAGATGAATTTTTAATCATACCTCAGTGAGATGTAGAAGCAAGAGCTTCTTCTGCAACTATGTAGTCTTCCTTCATTACTGAACATTAAGGCTGCTCTTCCAAGGTTGTGCCAGCGCTGGTACAAGTTTCCACCCTCTCAGTCTCTTTGAGATCTTCTTCAATACCCTTCAGGGTCTGGAAAAGGAGCAGGGAGATCTCCTCTTTTGTCATTCTTCCAAGTGGTAAAGCCATGCTCTTGTTTCTTCTGTACAATACATCTTCTTTGTGAGGCTAGGAAGTGCATGGGTCTTCCTCTCCTTCTTAAAACCTTCTGTAGGTCTCACTGCAACTTTCTTCTCTTTGAAACCCTCTAGGAGTCTCAGTGCATCTTCTTTCTCTCTCCTGATTTACCTCTTTGGGGAGGCTCTTCTTATATCTTAACACTTATGAGAGTGAAATAATCCTCTCCATCATTCTGATCTCTATTTTTTCTCTTCACTTTGATGATATCTTGATCTCATAGGCTGGGCTAGAGATCATGCTTTGATACCACTGTAATGTTCCAAATCTAGAATAGCTACACTATTGGGAACAATATGAGTTATTACCAATGTGGAGATACATAAATATGACTGATAAATGATGTAAAATCAGTTAACGTTAAATAAAACTGGCAGCAGCAGCTTTATATAGCGTTTTATAGACCAAAAGGTGTGTAAAAGTGATGATTTAGGCCCTAAAACGTATGTATTCAGAGTTATGCGTAAATATAAGGGTCATGGATTTGGTATATGTTATATTAGGTCCATATGGATTCACATGCCGAATTTCAGCAAAAAAAAATGCGTTTTTCTATGTTAAACAGATCCTCCATTCCTGACTAGGCTTAAAATTGCTGATTTCCCATGATTTGGAGTATGCAGAAATTTTTTGAAGCATAGAGAGAATATTTTCTGAAGGCTTTGATGATTATATGTAGAGATAACAATATGAAAATATGAGAATAGGATTCAAAGATCTTACATTAGAAAATACAGATCTATACTTGAAGAAAAGGCCTAAAACCCAAGCTTTATGACACAAGAAATAGAGAATGAACCAGACAATGTTATTTTCAAAAATATGAAGCATTATTTTGTTAAGTTTCATATCTATAACAGATCAGAGGTCAAAATGATAGATATAAATGGGATTTATATGCAAAAATTCCTTTTAAGTACATTTCCCTTGGGGATCTCAACTGAAAGTGAAGGACACTGAATAGATCTGAGATCTACACCATGGATCTACAATAAACTTCAGAAATTTCTGAAGAATATATCACATAGAAAATCAGATCTGAAATATGACATGGATTGGTTGGCCAATCCACGTATCACCTCAGTGAAGGAAAGAAGCCCCTTTCACCAGAGATCTCTCCTCCAAACTGCAAGCAACTGTACACTACAACTACGCCTGCAAAATGACGCAATTTATGAAGCTAACTGCACTGATGGAGTGATGCACACATTGGTCTAATGCCAAGATAAGAATGTGAAGCTCAAAATAGCTATTTCACTCTTTCCAATGGTTTATATGACTTCCCCACTTAAAATATGCAATAGAACTCTTCAGATCTGAATAGATCTGATTCCACTTGCTACAACTCACAAGACAACTCAAATCTCAACATGAGCAGTGTTGTAATGTCAGGTGAAGCTTGGCCAAAATTCCAGATAGTGGATCAATGCAGCACAATCTCCTCCAAGAGACCCTCAAGGAAGAAGAGGAATTCCTAAACAGAAAGTCCTCTCTCTAGCTAAATAGCCAAGAGAGTTTGAGTTGCTCAAGCAATATCAAAATTGAAATATCATCAACAACCTCTCCTTGATTCTTTCCATTCCTTATATAACATTAGGGTTTGCAAAACCCTAAACCACCTTCATCCATTTGTCCCTTTTCACATGGAGGACCTCCTCATAGGACTCCGCTGATCATCTAGGAGGTTCATTGTATCTAGAACTGCTTTATGATTTGGTCCTATTGACCCAGTCAAATTGCTTGAACCTATTTCACATACAAGTGGATTTTATTGAGAAAGCCCTGATTTGACTTTGTTCACATTGGGTATTGATTTATTCTCATGTTTAGGAGTTTTTATTTGTTCTCCTTTACATTTTATTCATAAAAAATAAAATAAAAATGACTTTGAATATTCCTACTAGCTTGGGCTAGTTAGGAATATTACATAGACCCTATGGACGGAGCAAAACATACAGACAGAGTGTATCCATACCAGCTAACTACAAAGGATGGAATGGATGGTATGATCTAGCGGGAAGGGGACTCAAGTAGAGGGTCAGAATTCTGGTCATCGCACTTACAGGACGCACCTACATTGCGTTGTATGAAAAATGACCTCTGAAGCATATCCTCTGAAGTAAGAACTCTACCCCAGTTCCATGGGTTTGGTCCCATTCAAGATTTTTTACAAGCATTCAAAGGAGAGGTTCCACGAGAACATTGGTTGGAAGCCCTTGAACAGGCACTACGCGGTGCACCGGCACAATGGTGGGAGATACATAAGGAGACTGTCCACGAATGGGAAGAATGTCGGGATATGATGGTCCTGTGATTTGAAGCACCAACGGATGTGCAAGACAAGACCTCCTTGGAGTCTGAAGGTCCCCATGAAGACAGGACCACAGGGTACATAGAAAAGGGACTCCAACAAAGCCATTACAGGGATACACTGAAGGATGAATTTGTAGGGCCAGTTGGGCTGCACAACGGGGACTTAGAAACATACCCCACCACAACTCAAGATGAGGCCAAAAACAATACTACTATCCCACAGAAGGAACATATCAATGCGACCATTAGGTACACCCAGTATGTCTGAAAGCTAGTTTGGAAGTATGTATCACGTATGACCAAGATACGCAGCTTCCTTTGGAAAAATATAGGCCAGACTGCCATAAGTCATCCCTCCCTAGTTCAACGGCCCCTAAAAAACAAGATTGTGTTGGGGGGGCAGGGGTAGAACATGCCAGACATGACCACTACACAGAAGGTACAAAAAGTAGCTGTTGGAACAATGAACTTTGGTAACAAGGATGATGTACCGTTGATGGGCACAACCAAATGGAAATTAATGAAGAGATTACAGAAGATTTTTTACCATTCATCTGATGGCACGCCCCAAGTAGAAATGCCATTAACGTTAGTTACCCATGGGAGTTTTCCGCAGGGATGGAACAGTAGATCTATTGGCCTGTATCATGTATATAAATTTCCTATATATTTTGTATACTGCATATTCCTTTATACCATCTTAATCTTACTCTCCCACCTTGCTCCCCACCTCCTGACAATAGGTGTCCGTTGTATACCAATCAGTAAACCTACAACAAATATGGAAATACCACCCAAGGATGAAGCAATTGACAAAGTACTGGAGTGCTGGATTCCCATATGGCAAGGCACCAGGGGGGCCACCATGCCAAACGTAGAACCACTTACATAGGAGATCCCACTAGCCAACCACACCAGATTCGTGAAAGGCACTACGTAGCTACTAGACACTGTTGAAACCAAAGATGCAACGAGGTCACAGCTTGCACTCATTTTGGACGAAGGTAATACTCTTGATAGCCATGGCACAAAGCGGTTGAGAGCATACGAAACAGGGACCCAAAAGAAGCCACGTGCTCCGCACAAGGACTATGATACCGTGCTCACTCTCACTAGTAGTGACCTTACGCAAATTACAGGCACCATCACTCTGACTGCTGAGGAAAACTGGTGCGCAATAGAGCACCAACAACAGGTCATGCTCACCACTATTCAGGCCAACATTCGGGATCTGCAACTGTGCACCACTGCAATTCAAGATAGCCTAATTCAAGAAGATACTCCCGCGGAAACCACCAGTACCTCTCTCACGTCGGTATAAGACGGGCTTTGTTCTGTACCTGGAAATGCCTTAGTAGGTATCCAATTACCCGTCAGCACAAGCATACAGTTGGACCTGGTCATGCTTCCCTGCGAAGCCCTCCAAAGGTTTCACACCACGGTCTCACAAGAAATCCATCATTGAGACTAGCAGACGAACCAACGACTCAGCCTCCTCGAATGGACAATGGCACAATAGCACACTGCCCTCACTTTCGCTATCCCATGGAAAACTGAGCTTGCAACAACGATTCACCAAATCTATGAAAAAATACCAGAGGAACTCCCCGCTATGACATCAGCACAGGATAAGGTGGAAGGCCTAGTAGCAGCATTCAGGGCAGCCAAAATAGAATTGCGGGACCTGAAAACAGTGTTGGCACAGCAAATTACCATATTTCAGAATCAGTTACAACCTGAAACAACCACGGAGGTCTGCGAGCAACGCACCACCCTCGTCACCAACCCTATGGATACCATTATAGTACAAATCATCTAGGCAAATCAATTGATTTAGTCCACCATGCAGCTCTAGACCATGGTCCAACATGCACCAAAACTTCAGCAACTCAACCAGAAATTAAAACAGAAGGAAGAGGTAGTGTCCCGCATCGAAGCTACATTACCCACACTGGTGCCAACACAAATATTGGTAAGCATCAGGTTCAGTACTATACTCCAAGATGAAATCGAAGAACTTCACCGAAAAAGAGACACCATCAGTCAACAGCTGAAACCATGGGTCGCTTCAGCCTTCCGTCTTTCATAGGATGTGGAGGTAGCAGTAATGCACCTCTATCAACTACGGGAAAATATCACCTCAGCTGCGGAAGTACCAATGTTACAAAAGCTTGTCGCACTCGCCCAAGGTGCTGCACATGAGAGTCTCGACATCCTCCCCCCCTAATTGTAGATATTAATGAATTGCACACACAGGTGGAGGCTCTACCATTGCAGTGACTCGGGACGAGTCACAATATTGTGTTGGGCGACTGTTGGAGTAGGGTCTCCCACATTGATGAAATTTGGTCCAATTTTGTATTATTTTGATTATATTTATTCTAGCGCAGGGGTGATAGGGTGGATAAAACCACCAATATGTTGTAAGCGGGTAAATAGGTAAAACCAGGAGTCCGCAAACCACAGTTTGCGAACCATGGTAAGTCTAGGCTAATTTGGTATAAATAGTAAGTCTTTTGGATTCAATAGGTAGAAGATGAATATAGGTGAATTCTAAGTGCGGATTGTTAATTCTGGGTTTTGGGTATTTGTGTTGGACTCCTGCTGGCTATGTGAATGGAGATCCTTTTTCTGTTGTGTGTGGACTCTGCTGGCTGTGTGCGCAGGTGGGATTTGGAGTTATGTAAGAATCTACTGATAATATATGAGAAGTATTGCTAGTATTTGGTTTTGGATCTATCTGTTATATGAATCTGCGCTCTGTGTAAATCTATGATAAGGTACGAATGATCTATTTTATCTGTTGTGTTTATCTATAATATATGCTATCTGGTCTTCCACGTGTACTATAATTTATATCCTTGCTGGTCGAACGCACATGGATGCGGGCCTAAGTTATAGATACGTAATATTGTGTACACCGGTTATCTATTTAAGCCTATGAACAAGCTATGTTCCATAGATCTATGCACTGTGCGTGGCTTGGCTTACCTGCTCTCTTTCCGGGTGTGGAAACCTAGTTCTAGCACCCTCCCATACTACTTTGGGTGAGACTTTGACCTACGCAGGTAGGTCACTGCCGAAAGGGCCAGTAGTATAGGGGTTTGTTGGAAAATCTTAACATGCGAACCTGGGTCAAGACCCCTAAAGCCAATAGTGCCTTGATTAGAGGACTTCAGGGTCATGCTAGCCTACTTGTTTAGCTTGAGTGTTTCAATTTTTAGCACTGTTGTACTTGTATTTTCATCTCCTAATAACAAAATGGCTCAGCTCTTCTATTTATTTGTATGGTTTTTATATCTTATGTGTACATTTCTATAGTTTCTAGTTATTATGTTTCTATATTTCCCATTTTGGGATATTATAGTGGTATTAGAGCATGATCTTTGGCTCAACTTATGGGCAATATGTTTTATGACATTAGAAGAAGAAGTGGAAAGAAGAGATTTGTAATGGCAGATGGATTAAGTTTTTCCAAAATTCTCTTTAGATATCTGCAAGATCTCTCCAAGGAGGTCAAACAAATGAGAAGGGAGAGGCAAAGAGGGACCTCATGAAGGTTTCAGAATGAGGAAGGTCCAAACACTTCCTACTAGTAGCATAAACAACTAGTAAAGCAAAGAGCTCCACAACATTCTACTAGGTCCAATTTCTTTGAAGAGGAAGGTGAATGGTATTAATATGGAGGGAACTTGGGGTATGAGACTCTTAAGTAAATATCTATTAGAGTACAAATCACAGTCTAGAGCACTCAAGGAGAATCTAACTCTCCAATAGTTCTTGCAGCTCAAAGAAGAAAGGAGATCCCACAATAGCAATAGAAGAAAAATGCATAGATTCTTGCCTACATTTGATGGATCCTCCACAAGCATAGTAAAATCTTGGAGAAAGGAGTTAGATGCATTCTTTCATCTATACCCAGTAGCAGAAAGAGAGGTTGTTGATATTGCAGTGTTGCACCTTGAGGGTGAAGCAAAATATTGGTGGTTTAGTCATTTGAAACATGCAGGAGTGACTTCTTATGCAGATTTCACTCAAAGGTTGAAGAATTTTGGTAGAAGGAAACCGGAGACACCTCCCATAGAGACACTTCCCATCATTGAGAATATAGTAAATGAGGAATAAAAGGAAGATGTCATCATTATCACTCCAGAAATGGAGCAACTACCACCGCCACCATCTGCAAAAGTACTTGCATCAGGAGAAAGAGAACTTGCATATTTTCAAGATGGTCTTGAGCTCTTGACATTGGGAGTCCCATGCATGATTCAGGAGATGCATGAGGAGGAGGAGGAAGATACCAGTTCTTGTACAATAGAAGAGAAGCATCAATCACCATTACCAGCAGTTGGAGAATCCATTCCACTGGTTGGAGGAACTCTTGTAGCTATGCAATATGTTCCCGAGATTTAGCTGATCCAAGGTTTTCAAACATTTCCATCTCATATTATTTCATCACCTAATCTTGAGATTTGTGAGGTCATGCCATCAGGGAAATTTCATAACCAAGGATTAGAGCACCTTGCTAATTTGGAGTAGCAAACTATCATTGTGCAAAGGACCCCTGACTTTTTCAATGAGGATATGTATAGCTATTGTAGTTTGTCATTGTTCAGCTACACACAAAACTTTGTGTTGAAGTGTGGAGTTTCAGAAGATGGGATGAGCCTATTCCTAATCATCACAATTTTTGGCTATGAGTTCAACATTGTGTATTTTCATGAGACAACTGATGCACCTTCATGTAAATCAGTAGCATTGTCATTGAACAATAGTGATGAGATGAGGGCCCCATTATTTTTGGAGCATTTCGGGGATAGATTCACTCATGAAGCACTGGAGGCACATATGATATATGGTAGACATCTTGTGGTGCATAGCATTTTCCATTATCATGATAGATTTTTCCTCATGAGCATCTCACAACTCAAAGAGGAATTTCCACCTACAACATATATAGAACCTCATGGGTTCTATTGGGCCATTGATGAGAGGATCTCATGGAGATACCTCAAGGATGGTGCACTTCAACACATCAAAGAGTGCAAATTTTATCAGACCGAGGAGGATGGTATTCTACCTTGGGTGGATACCAAGTTGGAGCATGATATGATTCATCACTCACAGTGGGATGGATGGATGAGGATGATGAGCAAGGGGTTGACAACCCACTTGTAGATCTATGATACAAGGCAGCAAGAAGCATGGTTGTGTTGGTTTCTTTTGGGTGAGTATGGTTACTACCCAGCATATTACATTTGTATTATCCATACCATGCATAGCAATGGTGTGATGCAGTAGCACGAGGCATGCTTGTGCTGGTTATTGTTGAGATAGTTTGGCCACCTCATGACATATCCAATGTCAGTGGGTGGAGTATTGTTTGGGACATTGTATGGCACTCACATGATGTGGCAGCATGGAGCTTGGTTATGTTGTTTTGATGTAACATTCTACATGTCAATCAATATGTTTTTTCTCTATGAATTGCATCATGATGATGTGAGATGGCAGCAAGAATCCTTTTTGCTTTGGTTACTCTTTGGAGATTATGGATTGACATTCTCCCATACTTTTCATGATGACGATAGAGGATGGAAACATGAGGATTTTATTCTTTGGCTTCTATTGGGAGAATATGGCCACCTTACTTGGTATGATGATGAGGTGGTATGGTAGCAAGAGGCATTGTTGTGGTGGCTTATTTTGAGAGAGTATGGCTACTACACTTGGTATGATGATGATGTGATGTGGCAGCAAGAGGAATTACTGTGTGGCTTCCCTTGAGAGAGTATGGCTCTCATACTTGGTTTGATGATGATTTGGCATGGAAAAAAAAGGCATTGCTGCGATGGTTACTATTGGGAGAGTATGGTTTGACATTGTAAATGTCCATCCATATGACTCTACTTCTTATTTTTCACAATTTTGAGATGTTTCTTGGAGAAAGAAAGGCCAACAGGGCCAAGGTTTAGAGCATGGAGAGATACATTCTACTTCATGTAGCATGAGATAGAGAGATAGTTTATGACTTGGGACTTTACACTTTGGGAAGGGACCACTTCACTTTATGTATTTCATGCATAAAGGAAGATCTTGGACAACATATGGTTGCCACTTGGAGACTCATTGATGAGGAGAGGCATCTAACTATTTAGTTGGAGGCCATTCTAGACATTATAGAGAGACAACTATGGAGTTGGGCATGCATAACACATTGGAGAAAATGGGGAGGCCTTCCATATGAGGATTCCATTTTGAGGAATATGGATTGCTGTAGCAACCACTTTTGCAATTGCTTGAGGACAAGCAACATTTTGGCAGGGAGGACTGTAATATTCACAAATTTCCATCATTTATTTTGAATATTAGAGTTCTTACTTTTTCTAATTAATTAAGTAAATAAGAGGGTAGAGGGACCCATAAACCCCATAGATTAATAAAATCCACTTTTGATGTGTGTATGTGGGTTAATTAGAATTAGATCAACATAATGGCCCGTAGTGGAGCAGCTTCTTAATGAAGGAAGAGTCGAGATCATGCAACATTAATGATAATATCATGGAGATAGTGGAGGAGTCAAAGTAAGATCATGGAGCAATAAAAGTAAGATAATAGAGCACTAATGATGAAATAGTGGAGGAAGTGGTGCATTAAATGCACACATGATGGAGAGAGTGGAAACTAAATGCAGAGATGATGGAGAACATGGAGATACAACACAATCTTCATGGAGGCTAGTGGGCACATGTGCAGTGCAGTTATGAGGTGGACCAAGGCTAGGGAAGGATCACAAAGCATAAAAGGAAGATGAATTCAGCAATAGAAGGAATATTTTAGAATTTTATTTCAGATATGGATATGTCATTTGAAATTTCTATGCACGCTTTAGTTGTTTAGCTAATTCTACAGTGATGTTTAGCACACAGGTGTTTCCAAGTGGAAATCCCACCCTTACCCATGGGGGAATTTGAGTGCCTACTTTGGGAAGGTTATTTTGAGCTTATGTACATCATCAGGCATTGGTGCCACATTTATCCCCTCTCTACAACACATTCAGTTTCAGGAATTACGCATTCCTGCTTGAGGGTTTGAGAGGAGGAGGTTGTTTCTAAAATTTTTAGCTAGGAAACTAGTGGAGGATTCATCCTTTCACTTTGTGCTTCAAGACCAGTCTTTGAATAGAAGTATATTGATATCCAACATTCAATCCATCAGTTTATACCTCCATGAAGCAACAATTCTATCAGGAATTGCGCAATCCAGTCCTGTAGATCTGAAGGAGGAAGGAAGTTTCCAGTATTTTGGCTGGAAATCCTATGAGGGACCATCCCCTCACTTTAGAAATATTATTTACATCATGCTTGAGATTTATTACAACATCTAACATCAGGCTATAGCTTCAGCCTCCCTGATAGCGCAGTTTATTCCAGCTGTTGTGTATTCAACATCTGGAGCCAGTGGAGGAGGAACGATGAGATAGATCTCAAGCTTCTAGCTTGGAGATCTGGAGGAGGGATCAACCCTCTATGCATTGACCTGACTGTATAATATTGTAGCCATTTTTATCTTCATTTCATGCTTCAGATCTACATACCCAATATTCATATAGTGCAAGCCCTAGGAGGGTGACTTTCCAAGATTGTTAGATCTGGAAATCCTTTCTGGGTTATCTTGGGTTTTCATCATAGAGCATGGATCTGAAATCCCGACATCATATGAGCTCTGGAATAGCTAGATATATGCATTCCCCATAAGAAAACAATTATATTTACATCATTTGCAGAAGGGACAATGCAGTATAGCCTCCAACAGTCCAACAGTTACACAGTGCCTTTGATGAGAGGACTTCAGGGTCATTCTAGCCTACTTGTTTGGATTGAGCGTTTCTATTTTTTAGCACTGTTGTAATTTTATTTTCACCTCCTAATAATAAAATGGCTCAGGTCTTCTGCCTATTTCTATGGTGTTTATATCTTATGTGTGCATTGCTATAGTTTCTAGTTATTTTGTTTCTATATTCCTGAATTTCCCATTTTGGTATATTACACCGTCCCAATGTTGACTTGCTTAAGCTTTAAGGGCTTAGCCAAATCCATAATTCCTAACAAGGGGCCTTCAATTGTGTGATCCCCATCAGACTCTGGGATATTGACATTTCTTAGGTCTTCATTATTATCTTCCACAGAAAGATTTCTGCAGTTGGAAATATCGTACATCTACGCATCTCATGTAGGTGGTGGAACCTCTATTACATGTTAGGTCATGTCAAAGACAACTCCTTGGATTTCATGCAATACCTGACTATTGGATTCAAACCCACTGGAAAAGATGAAAGTGAGGAGAAAATTTTCCTTTAAGGAGGTCGAATCTGTCGTCCCTCGGTGCAACCTTATTTCCAAGTACCAACCAGTGGGAATATTTCCTAGAGTATGGACGAAAATATGCACCCATTCCGACCAAGGTTTATCACCCCAAGAAACTGTCCATTTATCCAAGTGCAAGTGCGAGTCATCCTTTCCTGTTTATACTTCATCCAACTTTGTTACTGGACGAGTGAAGTGCGAATGAATCATACAGGCACATTCCTCCCAAGTTTCAAAGTTCCCTTTCTATGTATCCCACCAACATGATGGAGTTGCGAGCATGGCAAGATCGAGTGCCTAGAACCTTTGATCTTCAGGGACCGTTGTTTCCATTTATTCCGAAAAAAAAACAAAATTACGAGAAGCATCAAAATAGGGAATATCGTACCTTTGAGGAAATGCAACGTAAATTTTTAGAGACTCTGAGGCAACGCAGCGTAGAAACATCATGTAGGCGATTCTGCCAGTTTTCCATTTCCTCATCTGAATTAGAGAAGCATGAGCTATCCTTTTCCCAATTCATCATCCCATTGGCAATTGGGTTGATCCAATCCTCATCTTGTGCAGTCAATTTTTAGATGTGGTCTACATCTTCTTCTGCATGCACTGGTTCTATGTATCTCTCCCCTTCTGCATGATCCAAAGGTACTATAACCCAAGTACCATTATTTTCAATGATCATACTCATGTGCTTCAAGTTGATGATGCCCCCCATGTTGATAGCCAAATACAGTCCTAGCTGCACAGGGTAGGGGTCTGTATCATCAACAATTTATATTAATTCAAAGTTTGCGCATACCTTGACTCCAACAATTTCTACCATAGCCTATGGGAGTCTTCCCAATGGAATGATCTTCTATTGATTGGCCATGCGCAGCTAAATTTTGGACCATTCCATCTTTGGTTTGCCCATCTTCTGCTAGGTATTCTTAGGTAGAACATTCACATCAGATCCCAAGTCCAGAATGGCCTAATCCATCTCATATTCCCCAATCTTCACAGTCATGCGCATCTCTCAACCAATTCTCTTCTTATTCTCTTAGATATTGTTTATAGCCTTGTTCTCGGTTCGAGGCAACTCTTTATCCGTGCAACTATCTATCAGAGCTTGAAGGTTTTCTACTGATTTCTGGTTACGCAATAACTTGATGTGTGCTTGCAAGAAGGGTTTGACTACATCATCGATACTTTCTTCTATGATTGACTTGGATGTGGAAGCACCTGCGACAGCGAAATCCTTTCTAGATTATACAAAATTCTCCTTCTCCCTATGTAGTTTGAATCCTTCCTTCTTTTCAGAAGCCTTCCTGATCTAGGGTTCTACATTAGCCTTATTTCCCTTGTCTTCTCCAGTGGCAATACCACTTCATGTAACTATTTTTACACTTAGATCAGCTTCCTGCAGCTCAACTCTAACCATTTGTATATTCTGTGTAGGTGTCTACGGCTACCCCTCCTATATTCTAGTGATCAAAATAGGAAAATATTCAATAACATGATCAAACTATCTACAATACCTGCAAGACTGTCACGCGGGGTTCAAACAATCACACGCAAAGTGCCCAACATCTCCACAGTTGTAGCAAATCAGTTGTCTTCTTCTGCGACCTACACCTCCACCTCTCCCTCCTCCCCTTCCTTTGGCTGGAGATCCACCACACCCAGAGGGGACGCTGGTGAGGATGGGTCGGCTTGCACTCTATAGAGCTTGGAATTATCTATCATTAAATCGAATGTGTGGAAGTGGTGCTCATCATGGCCAATGGAAGAGAAAAACCTACACCATTATGGCTTCAGTTCTAGTACATAACTTCCTAATCAAGGACAAAGGTTTGTGTCGTGCCAACCATCCACTTGAAAGACAGAGCACCACATCATGGGAGTAACATTCAGTCTTGCAACATCCCTGGGTTGCGGTATATTTTTCCTTCCCGCTTGCATGTAATCATAAATCACGAGAAACTGATATTTTGTGTGACCAGAGCCTTTATAGCATATACAACATACTTCTGCGCAAGCCTCTTTCCCCTGTCCTTGCACATGTTTTTAATTTCCAAATGCATCACTTATAACTGATTCTAGATTTGTAGAGTTCCAAATTGGTCATTAGTTTTGGGCATGGCTTCCAACTTCATGGAAACCTCAAGAGATTTAGCCTTATAATCAATTTTCTGTTGATTTAGGGGGGCCGCGCAGATGTGGAAGGAGCATGGAAATAAAGCATTAATCTTTATGCTACTTATCATCATATACAAATCCTCCTTCGCTGATAGTGCACTTCAATCAATGATCTGCCTCCCAAACAGATTCGTATGGCTCTTTTCGGATTTCTTTTAGCTCTCTTATACATTGTGAGTAGGACTTTGGTTTTCTGAATTGTTGCTTCAAAGCTTTTTTGATCTCATCAACAACAGGGTCAGAATTTTGAGCTAGATATCCCATAAACCAATCAAGTGCACGACCCTCAAATTCCATAGCTATTTGTGCCCTCTTGATAGCATCAATGTTGATGTTTTTCGCAGTCCATACTGCATCTGCAACAAACCATAATCTATCCATGTATTCATCTCCCACACCCTTGAAGGTGGGTAGCTTCATATGTGCAGCTACCCCGTGGCGGCGGTGGAGGTGGAGTACGAGATGACCTACCCTTGCGCGAGTTCTACTATGGGGTGGATGGAGGGTTATGCCCCACGCGCTTTGATTCACCACTCTCTGTATCACTCTTAAGCGGGTTTCTCAGAGGTTTGTATACTAATTTTTCACATCTTTGGTTGACCCAAAAGTAATTCCCACTGCGCATAGTGCTTTCAAACTTGTTTGGGGACATTCACTTAGTGTGACTGTAGAGAACACCATTTTGGCACAATAACATCTTAATCAGCAAAGGTAGAGAGCATATGAACTTACCTCTTGGTCCTTTGAAGAACCTCCTTTCCACTTCATAATATGACAAAAAATGATCAACCGCAAGATCTATCACAAATCCACATAGAATGTTGTCAGCCCAATGGTATACCATGTGAGTGATGGTGTTATCCGTGTTTTCTAATTGTTGGATCAAATCAGGCATCCACTAAGTGATTTTATCTTCCTTCCATCAGCTTTGAAACTTAGCTAACCTTGATAACCACTCTTCTAATTCATGTGCAAAGGTTACAAAGAAGATTTTGTGGACCTCTATGAAAATGTACCTCTCTTCCCACTCTTCAGTAGACAACTTATCAATTTTATTCTCCTTGATGGTGAATTTGCGTATCTTTTTCTCAAACCAATCTTCTAATTCAGACTTTGATGGCTGCCACAACATCTAATCTCTCTCAAAATGATCTTGTTCCCGACAATGTAAAAATTTGTTGGCTTGAGGGGTCCTGACCCAGGTTCAGAGTTAGCGCACAACTAACCAAACCCTCTTACTACTTGCCCTTTCAGAAATTATTTGCTTGCGCAGACCAAAATATCACTCGAAGCAGTATGGGGGGGTGTTGGAACTAGGTTTCCACACCCTAATAGAGAATTAAATGAAGTGGGTGTCCACAGATCTATCTTATTAAACAGACAATCTTGCGTACCAGAAACCCTAGGTAAACTAGCACATGTTAACCCATCGCACACACATATAATAGATTTGAAATCCTTTTAACCTATATAATAGATCTATGCAATGTAATATTCAACCTTTAAAGTATCAGGTCTATGAAAATATTTTATGCATAAATAGTATAAACATGCATGCAAATCGATCCTGATTGCAGATAACATAAATCATACACAGAAATTAGAAATCATACACAAAAGTGAATCATAGATGCATGAGGTACAAAGAATATCCAAAACAGTTCTTTTATTAATCAGTCTTCAGATAAACCCTTACAATTCACAATATCTATCTGCGCACACAACTAGCAGGGTTCACACATAGCCGAACCAAGGCCTCTGCACACACAGCCAGCAGGAGCCTTTCAGATGCAAAAGTTTAGTAGATATTTAACTTCACAATTCTATCATCAAAATCTCTAATCATGTATCTATTCTTCTCTATATGACTCAACTATACTTCTATTTATACCTTCACATATGCACGTACTATGGTCCTCAAACCGTGGTTTGAGACCCCTAGTTTACCCATTAACCCATTACAACTCATGAAGGGACTTTGATTGGCCCCAAATCCCCTTGAATCTTCTTTTCATAGCATGCAAGACTCAAAACTATCAAAATTATTGATATTTGTCTCAAAATTGTGGTTCTAAGGGACCTTGCTCCAACACTCCCTGTGCACATTTAACCTCCCCCTTTGATATAGATGGAAATGGGTTTGGTTTAGAAACTTCCTGATTTTCTTGCACATTTTTTAATATTCTATAACATTAAACCACTTATATATACAACATTATAACAATAATAGATTAAGTCATCAATTTATGTAGATAAATTATATGGATCTCAATGTATGCTTTAAGGCTTTCCCTTAAAGTGTTACTTAATGAAATTATCTTTATTGGATTAGTAGATTTAACCAATCTCTACCTGAAATATTTAGTTTGTTCAAAATTTTATGGTTTTCCACCTTTTTCATATTCATTGGGATTCAGTATTTCCATATTTCTCAATATCGCTTGCAATAATACTAGAACATGCTCTAAGAATTGTTTCAAACCTTTAAATAATTTGATACTCTTTTAGGGACAAAAAAATACAAAAGGCCAAACCATAAGCCTTTATACGTGTAAAGGATACATCATCCACCTTATAAATCCAAGCATCAAGAAAATTAAGAAGTACACTTTGATTATTTATTCTTGTTGTATTTGGTGTTTTATTGATCATGGGTCCCAAAACACCTTTCTTTGTAGTTTGGTTGTCACCTACAAAGAGCATACAAATAGTGTGTTGATGTTAGCGCTTAAATAAGAGCTAAAAAAGCATGGAATGAGATAAGAACAATGCATGAGAAATATTAAAAAAATAAAACTAAAACAAATAACATGAAACAATGCTTAAATGAATCATAAACGCATGAACAAAGACATATGAACATAATTCCCTTTATTAATTGCTAGTAGAAGAGCTACAAATGAGATATACAAACAATTGAAAAGAGTTTTTATTGATCAATGGTGTTCAAGATCTCTCAAAAATAAAATCCTTTCTTCAATATCCTATGCAAACTCACTACCTCCTAAAGAATCTATTAGCGAACTCTCAAAGATGATGGAACTTTCTTAACAATGAAATGTAGGATTTCCTTGGGGCAGTTTTGCTAGCATAACAATGCTCAAATGTTTTCTTTTGTTTTGTCTTACAATCACTTGTTTATATAGAATTTGAACTCCTATTTCCCTCCCTTGGCTCATTAATGAGAAAATGCCTTAATAGGAGGACAAGAGGATTCCCTTGGGGGTTGACTATGCTAGGTGCCTATAATACTAATGTATCCCCTTATTGTTATTGTTAGTGTAGCCCCATTAATGTTATTGGTGTGTCCATGTAGTCACCATTTTTTTATTATTGTGCCCCATAGAAGCCCACTATTGTTATTGTTGTGCCCTTACATTGTTATTATGATCTCGGATAGGATTATATTGTGACCCCTTGGACTCCTATATATAGAAAAGAGGTTTTTTTATTTGAATCATCCAAGAATTGTTAATTAATTTAATGTAAAGGAGGTTTCCCCATAAAAGAGGCTCATTTCTAAGTCGTTGATCTATATTTTCTTCTATTTTGTGAGTTGGTTTCATAACATTTGGTATTAGAGCTTTGAATTCTAGGGTTTTGTTGCTGCAAATAGGTCATCTTGGAATTTTCACTATAACGTTTTTTCTACAAAGTTTTAGAAGATGAAAAAAACCCATTTGATTCAAAATTCAATGGAACTTTGTGTAAAAATTTCAGATCTTGGTTCACTACAATTTCAAACACATGATCTTAGGAAGTTAGGGTTTTTGCAGGATCCATAATTTCATCTCAAACATATGACCGAGGGAAAATCGTCATAACTTGTATTTCATACATCAGAATGGAATTTTGTAAAAAGTGGCCATAAGTGCACGAACTTTAGTTTCTTGTGTATCTATTTCATAGCCGAAATTCAAAACAATGACATGTGGAACACCATACAATTTATCTTTGCCGAATATGTTCATAATTAGTTCATTTTGGGAGATAGGGAATAAATTTCTCTTGAAGAATCCAAATTAGGTCTGACCCATGGCATTGGAAAGAAGAATCAAAGGGATACTACAGGACTGAAGATCAAATATTGCGGATCCGAAATTACAGAGATACATTAGTTTCAATATCAAGCTCCTCAAAAGCAAGAAAAAGGTGTATTTTATTTTTTAAATTGCAAGAGTATTATTTGAAAAAAAAGTTTAAAGTGATTCGAAGGGCATATTGAAGCATAGATATCAGTATTGGGTTCTAAAATGACCCCCAAAAGTAATTCCACACCCATTAAGTCCATATAATTCTCTACTATGACTCATGAAGAGAAAGAAGTGCAACATGATATATCAAAATTACGAGACCAAGTGCAACAAATTTCGGTCTCGCAAAGAGTAACAAAAAATGAAATGGAAGCTAAGATGGATGGTTTGAAGAATGGAATTGATCGTATAAAATAAAAATTGAAAGGAAACATGGAAGACATGAAGAATGGTCTAAAAGCAGACATGGAAAATTTGAAGGAAGCTTTGGCATAGTTGTCACAAGAAATTATTCCTAATGGAGAAATGGTAGTAGATGAAACTCATGATGAGAAAAAAAGAAATGTTAATCATGATTTCATAGAATCTAATGATGGATTTAAGGCCTAACATATTCCAAATAATGATATGAGGAAGTTTGATGGCAAGGATCCAATAACATGGATACTACAGATGGAGCAATATTGTGATCTCCATAATGTGAAAAACACAAAAAATTTATGCATTGCAACTTTATATTTAGAAAAAAATACATTTGTATGGTATCGATGACATTTCTCTTGTAAGAAAATTCTCCCTTGGTCAATTTTTATGGAGGAAATGATAACACACTAGTACATATGGTCAATATTCCAACACTTTAGTTCTAACAGTTTTGATGTATTGTTGGAAAGTTCCCCAATTTTTCTCAATATTTTTAATCCTACCACGCAGTGTCACTCTTCCAACCTTTATGGCGACTTTTTCGCTCTTGCGACACTACGAAAATGCGTCACTATTATGACCAAACCGGCTAAGTTGTCGCAATAGCGTGGTAATAGAAGACAATGTCACTATAGTGACATCCATGTTATGTGCATTGGTATACCGACGGATATGAAAATATCGTTGTGGAATGGTCACTTTCCCTTTGACAAAGTCAAAGTTGACTTGGTCAACTAGCGTTGCAATATCGATGGTTTATTTTAAATATATAGGGAGCGTTGTAAATATATTTTCCAACAACCCTGTGGTCCTTAATCCCTTAATTCCCAATATCTAACCCATTTAACCCCTATACCCCTAAACCCCTAACCAATTTAACCCCCTAAACCCTAAAATTCTAAACCCTTAACCCCTAACCCATTTAACCCCCTAAACCTCTATGCCCCTAATGCATTTAACCCCTAACACACAAACCTATAAACCCTTAACTCTTAACCTTTAAACCCCTAAACCCTAAACCATTTAAACCCCCTAAAACCCTAAACCCCTAACCCATTTAACCCCTTAAACCCTAAACCTCTAAACCTTTAACCCCTTAAACCCTAATTATCGATCCTTAACCCATTTAACCCCCTAAACCCATAAAACCCTAACCCATTGAACCCTCTAAACCTTAACCCCATTAACCCCTAACCCCTAACCGCTAAAATCCTTAACTGCTAAAGACCCTAACCCCCTAAACCTCTAAATCCTTAACCCATTTAACCCCCTAAACCCTAAACCTCTAACCACTTAACCCCTAACCCCTTAAACTCTAATTCCAAACCCCTAACCCATTTAACCCCCTAAACCCTAAACCTATAAACGCCTAACCCATTTAACCACTAAACCCTAAACCTCTAAACCCTTAACCCCTAACCCCTAAATCCTTAACCCCTAACCCATTTAACCCCCTAAACCCCTAAACCCATAACCCATTTAACCCCATAAATCCTAAACCTCTAAACCCTTAACCCCTAAACCCTTAAAACCTAATTCCCGACCCCTAACCCATTTAACCTTGTAAACCCCTAAAACCCTAACCCATTTAATCCCCTAAACCCTAACCCCATTAACCCCTGATCCCTAACCCCTAAAATATTTAACTGCTAAATCCCTAACCACCTAAACCTCTAAACCCCTAACCCATTTAACCCCCTAAACCCTAAACCTCTAAACCCTTAACCCCTAACCCATAACCCCTAAAATACTTAACTTCTAAATCCCCTAACCCCCTAAACCTCTAAATACCTAACCCATTTAACCCCCTAAAACCTAAACCTCTATCCATTAACCCATAACCCCTTAAACCCTAATTCCCAACCCCTAACCCATTTAACCCCATAAACCCCTAAAACCCTAACCCATTTAACCCCCTACACCCTATCCCCATTAACCTGTAATGGACCCTAACCCCTAAAATCCTTAATTTATAATTCCATTAACACCCTAAAATATAAACCCCTAACTCATTTAACCCCCTAAACCCTAAATTTTTAACCCCTTTACCCCCAACCCCTTGCACCCTAATTCCCAACCCCTAACCCATTTAACCCCCTATACCCCTAAACCTTTAACCCATTTAACCCCCTAAACCCTAAGCCTCTAAACCCTTAACCCTAACCCCTTAAACCCTAATTCCCAACCCCTAATCCATTTAATCCCCTAAACCCCTAAAATGTTAACCCATTTAACCCCCTAAACCCTAAACCTCTAAACCCTTAAACCCCTAAAACACTAACACCTAAACCCCTAACCTCTTAACCCCTAAACCCCCAAACTATTAACTCTTAGCCCATAACCCATTAACCCCTCACCCCTAACCCCTAAAATCATTAACTGTTAAATCCATTAACCCCTAACCTAATCCCTAATCCCTTAACCACTAACTGCGCCTAAATCCCCTAACCCCTAAGGCCCCAGTCCCTAATCCCTTAACCACTAACTCATTATTCGCCTAACTCGTGAATGCGCCTAAATCCCCTAACCCCTAACCCCCAATCCCTAACCCTTTAACCACTAACTCATTATTACCCTAACCCCAATCCCTAATCCCTTAACCACTAACTCATTATTCTCCTAACCCCTAAATTTACCTAAATCCCCTAACCCCTAAGCCCCCAATCCATAAACCCTTAACCACTAACTCATTATTCCCTAACCCCTAAACCCTAAACCTCTAACCCATAAGCCCCTATTCCCTTAACCCCTAATTATACCAGGCTCGTGGTGCTTGCTTGAGGCCATAAAAGGATTTTACAAGATTGCATGCTTTATGTTCCTAACCCTTCAGAAAAAATCCTTTTGTTTGGGACACAAAAACATTCTCTTTTAGATCTCCATTCAAGAATGCAGTTACTAGATCCATTTTATGGAATTTCCAACTTTTTGAGTTTCTGGGGCAAAGAGTGTCCAGATGGTAACCCATTTTGCTATGGGGGAAAAAGTATCCTCATAATCGACCTCTTCTTTTTGTGAAAAACATTTTCCCACAAACCTAGCTTTATTCTTGTTAGGTGAGCCATTTGCTTTATAATTGTTTTTGAAAAATGTTAACGCTTAATTTAGCAAGGGTCCTAGGAGGAGTTCCAAAGGGACTACTACTAGATAAAGTGGAAACAATGGGACAAGGACCCATTGTCACCTCATTCAATTTACCCTTCTCTTTATGAACTTTCACTAATGGGAGGAGTCTCAGTATAGGAAAATCACTAGAACGATGAGATCGATAACGATTCACAATGTGATTTACAATGCCCATTCAAGGAAGAGGATCAGATAATAGGTTGTCTGTTTTAGAAGCAAAAGAAGGAATCTCCAAGAAAATATTGAGGGAAAGATGATCCCAGATTTAGGAATATTTAGAAATGATGAATTCCTAATATCAAAACTTCCAAAATCCCTCACTTGTGATTGATGTGCTTATTCTAGGCTTCAAAGTGAGGAAAGGATGACTCATTCAATGGAAATATTCAATTAAAGCGTGAGCTTTGGGAGAAGCTAGATTGACTTTCCATGAATTTTTTTTTAGAGAAGTACTATAAGAGACTAATGGTTGGGAGATATATTGTGGTAAAGGCTCATCCAATGATCATTTATAGTTAATACAACAGGTTTTGAATGATGAAATACAAAGTGAAAACGTTCAAGAATTCCCCAATTCAAAGGAGCTTCAAGGGTTCCCTCTTGGTGTGATAGTTAGGGCATCAATTTATTTGAAATTCCACCATCGTATTTCATTCAAAATTGCTGAATGCCTAGAGCTCTAATCTAGCCTAGGAAGCGATGCCTTGCTTGAGGGCCTTTTGCTATTTTTACACACCTTATCCTTTTTTATTTTAGTCTCTAGGCATCATACTATTTTAGAGAAAATAAAACTTTATTTTGACACCTTGCATGTGAGCCTCTTCATGGAAACTTCTCATGATGAAATTCAACCTAGCCATAAATGCAAGGTTTCTTTTCTTCATGAAGTCAAATTAGACCTAGTTTCATCCACACATGTTAATTATTAAAATGAGAAAGGTAAATATTGAGAGGTGTTGTAGTCAAAAGGATTATTATTGGAAGATTTCGTGTTTCAACCATGTAAACATTGAACAGTATTGGAGAGGGTGTGCTCAAGGAGGATCATTCTAGGAAATGTTTGTTACAAACAACAATAAATAGATATATATGGTTAATAAAGGAAAAAAAACAAGTTATTAAAAATGGGGCACCATACTGAACTATTTCCAGTAGATTGAAAATTCATAATAAGAAAATAATAGATATCATGGAGAAGTAGTGCCACAATGTTGTGTTGACTTGTTGTTCATACATTTAATGCACTATCCTGAGTATTATGTGCTAGAATAACACATATTTTAGAATAAATGTGCCTTACTGAATATAATTTAAACACATTTTTCAATTAAAGGGAAAAAATTAGCTAGAAAGTGTTTTGAGCAGATGTGTGCTTTCAACAAACCTAGTTTTGAAAGAGAGAAAATTCACTACAAAGGAATTGTGACATCCAAAATTATCTAGCACATAGGTCTTTAACCCACAATTTGATCCTCTTCTATTTCATCAATTACATTCTCTCTCTTCCTATTCTTTTCTATAAAGGAGAGCTTCAAGTCCTCATTCTAGAGGGTGGATTTACTTACATAGGTGTCAAGAGATTCTCATTATCTTCCCTCATCCATTTCATACTTGAGAGAACTTCCACTACATGCGAGAGCTTGATAGGGAATCCAATGATATAGTTTCTCTATGATTTACTTTCCAACACTTCATTCACATATCAAATGAATTATAATATAATTATTTTATAGCTCTATGAGTTCATGTGTTTTTTTGTATATGTTATCATGCTACAAGCATTATGTTGTCATTACAATGCACTTATTTGAATTTTACTTTCATATTGGATGGATATTATTTGCCACTTTTCCATCTAATCACATGAATTTTAATTAGTAAACTCATCACTACTCTCTACAATTTAATTTGTACTCAAAGACACCATTGTATATTGGATTATTTTAGACTTACACCCGCATAAATATCTTGAATTAATGCTTATGAATAAAAATAATTAGTAATAATACTCAATAATTAATAACGTTACTTAACTATTGATAAAAACACTAAATGATTAAACAATGACAACAATTATATCACTAGCATATAAGGGTACTTTAAAACATTTTTTTAAGCCAAACTAATATTTTTTCTTAAAATCCTAAATTATCATTTTAATTATTTTAATTCAAAAATTAAAATTATTTTAATTGTCTTAAGTTAGCAGCTAAGACAGTTAGTTCCATTAAGTTATAAATTAATACAATTCATTCAAAGAGTAGTGAAAAAATTCTGAAAAATAAGAGGGGAAGTAAACAAACTGAGGGTTGGAGAAAGGTCATTATTACAACAACGCGAAATTGGACCGATAGGTTTCCTGGTCAACTCTTCTGACCAAAGAGTTGTTGCACTATTTTCCCTCTTGAATTATATGGACAAGGCCAAGCTCGCCTCCTTTTGCAGGGGTTTTGATAGGGCTAGCATCACATCGATTTGTAGGGATTTCTAGGCACTTTTTCATGCCTCTTTTCTCTACCACTACATCTAACAAATTGTGGCTTCTAGCTGGAGAGAGTTCTAGGAACATGGTAATAAACTTGGAGGAATAGGAACTCTAGGAGATGAATGAAATGAGTGCAAATATGTGTTGTGACCTCATGTATACATCACTTTCAATGCTATTGTTCCACCTTTGGTGGTTCGAGAGCCTGCAACTAGGGCCAGATTTATGCGAGAAAATCATGAGTGGTGTGATAAGATGTTATGGCCCTCTATTGCCCAAGGCTTAAGCAGCTCTAGCTATCAAGGCTAGGGGACGTGGATGGGGTTTCTATCAGGGTACTTATCAAGCATTGCCACAATATTTCAGAGCTTATCTCCTTTGATTGGATGAATGTTGATGAGACGATGCTAGGAAATGTGACTCTCTTAGGTTTTTGTCTGTGGCAGGTTCTCAGAAAATAAAGTGGACATTGGATTCGCAGCTTTGGGTCAATCTTCCAAAATTGGTTGTGGTGGATGTATCATGCAGGGATATAAGCCTAGATACGTCTTTCAGGTCATTTCTTTTGGCGAGCTTAAAGGTTATGTGTGAATTAAATTATGAAGAGAAGTCATTGAACTTGTGATGTTTGATTATGAGACTATATTTGTTGATTCTGCTAGGGTAGAAGTTGCAATGGATGAAGGTAGTAAATGGGTTCTGTTGGATCTTGAAAAATCATTCCCAAAGGGGTACAACTGGATGCAGGAAAGGTACATTTCCCTTTGCATGAATTTCTCAATCTTACTTGTTCATAATTGATCCTTTAAAACCAACATTCCAAATTTATTAGCCAGTCGGTCTCTTTTTTCCTTGCATTCTGGACAACTTTCTTAACTTAGTTTTCCATGGATGATTCTATGAAATCAATCATTTTTATTAGCTTCACTTATTAGTTGTGTGTAGTTGGAGAGTCGGTTTTCTCGAGAACTTCTCCAATTACATGTTGAAATGCTTAATCAGGTTTTCTAGAAGTGAATTTTATTTGTTCTTCTACGGGCCATTACAAATTTATTAGTAAATGCATACATTTCCAAAGTGGTTGCAATTGAAGGGGGCATTAGAATTTTAATAGCCCTTGCTAGGTCCCCTAATAGAGGGGTTTTTAAAGGGGTTTTGCAGGGGACTGTCGAACCTGTCTGTAGGAGAAGAGAACAAGGTGTTGACTATAATATCTTTGTTTATTTTTAATTAAAAACTAAAAATGAAAAAGTGAATGCTTATTTTCCCCTTTATCCAGCACTCTGCCTTCATTGTGCATGTTGGTGGTGATGCCTGCTCATTGTATGAATTGGAAGTGCAATGTAAATTATAGTCATCATTATTGATTGGAAAAATTGGGATGTTTGACTAAATAATGCTTCATTTTTCTATCATCCAAATAATAACAAGTTTTCTTCCTTCTTTCCAAATAACACATGAAGCGAATGTTTGTTTTCTTTCACTCAGGGTGATATTGCAAAGGTAGGTGGTGCAAGGAAATTGGTGGATCTTGTATTCAAATGGACTTCTGGTGGGAAAGGGATTATGGTAAGCTAGAAACTTTGATTTCCAGAACTTGACACATAAAAATATGAAACTAACAATGCTTTGTATGTTTAAGAGTTCTCACTTCTAATAATATAGCCATGGAAAATCATTCTAACGGATATATAGGCCTTTTTTTTCCTTTTCCTTGCACAAAAATTGTACAAATAACCCTCATTGTGTCGAATGATGTCTTGATAAGATGGATTTGCCTTTTTTTTCAGAAAAAAATATTACCTACTTTGTACAAGATTCAATATATAAATAGATTTTGAAGAGAAATGAAAAGTAAGACAAACTATTTGAGTTCATTTTAGGGACACTCTTTACAGAATGTGCCTGTAATTACTCCTTTCAGGTTTTGAATCATTAAGGATTGGAGCCCCTGTAAACTGGAGCAAATCAAGACGGTTGAAACCTAGGTTTTCTTGTTTTTGTAGCATACTCGCTTTAAGGTGACATAGCTACATGTGGTGCATTCTTTGAATGGTGTGAGATCAAAAGTTTGAACTTGTTTTTGTGAATTGATGATTGTTACCATTGATTAATGGACATGTTTTTGATTTCCCCACTGCTTGTGTTTTCTTACCAGAATTGGTTTAGCCTATACCTTCTTCTCATTTTTTCACTTTAGGAACACTATTTAGAATGTGCCTATAATTACTCCTTTCAAGCATTGAATCATCAAGGATGGGAGCCCTTGTAAACTGGAGCAGGCTAAGATGGTTGAAACCTAGATATTTCTTGTTTTTTGTCGCATTCTTGCTTTAAGGTGACAAAGCTACAAGTGCTGCATTTTTTGAATGGTGCGAGTCCAAAAGTTTGGACTTGTTTTTGTGCATTGATGATTGTTACCATTGATTAGTGTACATGTTTTTGATTTCCCAACTGCTTATGTTTTCTTAGAAAAATTGGTTTAGATCATTCTTTTTCTCATTTGTTTCTTTGTTCCTCTTCACAGATTAGTTCTGTTTCCCCTTTCCTTTTTAGCATTCCAAAATATTCTTTATCAATACCCGTATTTGTCTCCTTTTTATTTCCATTTCTTCATTATATTTTCTTTCTATTTCCTTTTTATTTGATGTTGTTTTTTCTCCCCTTGGTCCTTTTTTTCTGTTTTTCTTCCTTTTTGTTTTTCTTTGTGTCCCTTTTTTTGGTATTTTTTTCATGTTTTCATATAATACATGTCTTAAGGGGTTTGAGTAAGTGGAATAAAGGTTGATTTTGTGAACTTATAACTGTAAGTAGTGCTCACTTCTAAGACAATATGAATTTCATGTCATATTTTGACAATTGTCAAGCATTTCACTTCACTTATGAGTGCCAATAATTCCATTTCTCCTTTTCCTATGTGAATTTGCACTTTGATCTCGTTGTGTTATTAACTTTTGAATTGCATGTTTCAAAAATGTTGCCTACATAGTACAAAATACTAACACGTATCTTGATATTTACCAATTACTCGACGAGATTACAGTTGGATGAAAATCTTTTTGGTGTAGTTTCTATTGCATTAGAAAGTGCAAAATTTTAAGAGATGATTGTAGATTAGTTAGTTGCATGTCAATCTCGTTGTGAAAATGACCAATGTTCCAAAAAATGGCATTATTATTCATTTTAATCATGTGATCCACCATTATGATATCCTTGTTGTTGGAAATGGTAACAAAAATATCAGCAGTTCAAACTTCAAAATACATCCTCTAGGGTAAGGATGGTAAATCCTTCTGTAAGCTATTGCACGACACAATTTGGATTAATTTATGTAACAATGACCCTAGCTCCAACAAACTTTAGAGCTATAGTACAACCCTTTCCAACATCTCTATATCCATTGAAAACAACCTTACCAATAATAATGAAATTTGTGGCTCTCATCTGATCATCTGGGAGAGAGGGTCTATATACATATAAATTATCAAACTTGCTCTTGGTAAAAAATTCATTAACATTAATATTAGGGATAGAAAATTCCCACTCGCTTGTATCTAACAAGCCTCTTAACACTAATAGTTGTATCCTCAAAAACACAAACCAGCATCTCCTTCATCCTGTGGTACCTTAAGGGATCCATCTTAATGGTCTCCTTGATCAACTCCAAAACCATCTGAAAATCCATATTCATGGTAGACTGCAAATCTGGAAACTTCCTGTCTTGGAAAATTTATTCTCGGCCATGACCACCTCATGGATCAACAAATTTTCATTTCCACTATCATTGAAAATTAGATGAGGGCCACCACCTAGACCCCAGTCAAGGGCCCTTTCATTAGAACACTAGTATTCCTGGAACATCTCCCCCTTACAAGTGAAAAATGCAGGTTTTTCATGGGAAATAGCCATGGAAGCATGTTTTTACATGGAGAATATGATGTAGGAGCACTATCTCACCTCAACACCTAGATTCGTGTGGGTGTCAATGAGAAAAGTGGTCTGGATGGTCACGTGGAGGGACCTTGTGACCCAGACACACTTAAAGGGTCATGTGGGGCCGAGCTCAGCTCTGCAGGCCATAAATCCAAGCATATCAACTTATTCCAATTCACTCTCCAACCTCCCAAAATCCACCTGGGACAGATCTTTCACCCTGTATTCCTATCTGGACACATTTTTCTTGGCCAAAAGTTCCATTGCTACGGAGAAAAAAAATGCAGAACTAAGAGAACCACATGTTACGGAAATGCATTCATTGCATTAGGACTCAGGTCATGCATTCATTGCATTAGGAATCATGTTATGTATTCATTGCATTAGGACCTTGGGTGATGGCCTCGTCACCTCATAGCGAGGGGGTAGAGCTCAAGTTTCCTTTGTTTAACTTACCATTATTTATCTTTTTCATTTTTTCTTTTGCATTTTTAAATTTATATCATGCTCTTTATTTTTATTTTTTTATAAAATTGCATCAACCTTGGGCATGCTAGCCCTTTCCTCCCATAGGATTATGAGGTATAGACCTTTTTTGGATACATGTAACAACCAATGGAAAATAAAGGGCAATAGAACAAGAGATGATGAAATTTTTTATGTATGCAAAGGATATGGATGCGTTACCTCTATTGAAGCCCTCCAATAATACCCTTCTCCCCAAGGGTGACAACAGTAGACTATAATACATATGATGGCCTTTAAGGTAAACAGGTGAAAAACATGATTTCCAGGTATCATGATTCATTATATGATTTCAATCCATGGTCCTTACTTAAAATGTCAAATAAATTAAACTTAAACACTTCGTATGAATTAATGGCTAAGGTAACTCATGTGTGTTGAGTCACCATCCTCTTCAAGTGAGTGAGATAAGCATAATATATGAGGCATCTACAGACTTCTATATGCGAATAAGGATGGCCATCATCACTGGGATCATTGTCTGCAATGTGGATCATTGAAGAAAAAATATCCCCTAGTTACCCCTTAATGAGAGGGGGTAACATTGCCTACCGTATTTAGGGGAAAATTATATTTTCTTGGACTTGAAGATGGTACCATCTGGATGTTATTCCTTAGCAGGTTTCTTCATCTTCTTTTTACTCTTCTCCTCGTTTCAACATGGCAGGCTCAGAATTATTTTTCTCAAAAATACCTCTTTAAAGAGGCCTCTATGTTCTTTGGGAGACATTGGAATCTTCAAGTTCATTACTTTACCATTAGCATGACATTTTCTATTGGTTTTAACACCAAAAAAACACACTTTCTAATGTTAAAGTTTCTAGAGAATCCATGGTTATCTTCTGTTTAATTTTTCTTATGAAAAATTTGGGACCTAGAATGGGAATTATTCCAGAGGTGTATATACTATAAACAACCCAACCTTTTAAATTATTAAATTATTAAATCACAATCACTTATCCTCTACCAAGGATTTTGTTCCATGTTAACATGACTACTACTACATGATCAAAAAATTAGAGGATATGGCATTATTTTTGGTGCTTCTAACTTTGTAACTTTATCACATCAATTTACAAACATGCATAGGCTCTCACACTGGGCACACTATCTCTTGAGACAGATTAGGAATCTATCATGATTTAATATTTACAAGATAGTGTCCCCTATCTACTTAGAGATCCTAAGCTTCAGTATAGAAACAAATCTAAGGAATATAAAATGGAAAAAATTTAACTTATTTGAGAGATTCATCATTCTTCTAACCTGAATTCCCACTTGCATTACAAGTATATTTGGCATGTTTGATGCCAATATCTACTTAAGAATGAATATAAAATTATAGTAGTGTCTTATACCTGGTGGAAAATGTTTTGATCATGGTGATGCATTATGACTATAGTTAGTAACTCAAGTTTACTTTTTGATAAACACTCAAATGTTCCAAAAAATTTCCAAGATAGAGGGAGGTGGGAGCTGGAAATGCATCTGCGGGATGTGTGGAAGAACAACCCAAAATTATAGGAAACATCATAGGAGATGTCATGGTCACTGATATGGAGGGCCCCACCTGAAATATTAAAAATTAAAATTTATGAAAACTGAAGCATAAATAATTGAAATCATTAGAATATTTAACATACATCATCACATATAAAACAATAAAATAAAAATGATAAATTTAATTATGTAACATGGAATAATAATCACAATTCACAAAAATTTTATCACCATTATATTTTTCATTATGTTTAGAAACCTCAGAAGATAAATATATGTGTCTTAAGATAAATGATCAAAGAACCTATCAAATGAAAAATGACCATCAGCTCAAGGAAATGCCTCACTAGACTCTACATCCAACTACTGCATGGGAAATAAATATTGAGCATGTGTCACTATATTAATATAAGTCATTTCCATTTTCAAGAATGCTCAATGGCACACCAACCAACCCAAGTTGCACCTCATCAAGCCCCTTCTCCTGATCTACATGCACATTAGGGTTGCATTCATTTTATTTTTTGTTCTGCTTGTGTATTTTTTTCCTCAAAATGATGGAATACACTCAAAAGAGTGTGGGAGAATTTCATTTTTTTGAGTGGGATGTGCCCTACTGAATCTTCTTGTGTTGTCCCCAAAAGGGGATTTGTGGAAACATTCCCCTTGGGCACCTGTTCCATGCTTTGTCTCTTTGCATCCCCTAAAAGGGGACGTGGTGAACAACCCATTGGAGTACCCATGTCCTAGAAGCATGGAGGAGCATCCCCTACCCTTTGGAACACACCCCATGTAATTTTTTTTATCATGTCGGTTGTCATTTCGAAATTTTGAAATAAGTTAATGTTCATGAACTCCATTGTCAATGACTTAAGGAAAGGACACCATGGACTAGATATATAATTCAAATCATGTTTATTACTCTTGTGGCCACTATGGACAAATCATTTGAACTTTGCATGAGACGATAATGAGTTATTGAAGGATAAATAAGGCATTTGGAATATGGAGCTAGTTTTTGAAGTGAGAATGATTATAAAATTTCTTACATGTCCATGGAAACTTAGTTGGAGATATTATTGTGCTTATGTGCAAATGGAATAAAAAACATCAATAAATAGTTTTACAGTTTTTACTGTTTAGTATTTAGTAACCTGTGATGTTACCATCTTTTAATTTGGTCCTTTAAATAATGATTTCACATATGATAGTTAAACTATTACAAACTTAAATTTTATTCTTACCCTTAACCTCATATTTTTCTTTTTTTCCTCATAGTTCTTGATATGATATATCAAATTGGTTTTGCAAAGCTTCTCTACTGATATCTGTTAAATGAGGATGAAATTTATAAATAATTTCTGACTATGATATTTTGTACCATGTTTTTTAACAAAACTGTGGAATTAAAAGAGTCGAATCCAGAATCCTTGTTGTTTTCTAATGAAAATACAGAGCATATCCCTTCAAAATCAGTGAGAATATCTACAAGTGGAAATAAAAAAACAAGTGTGGCCAAGGTTTTGAAACTCGCAGGAGAATGTAAGATAGATGATCAATGTGGCACCTTGCAAGATGGAGGTATTTAGTTGACCAAAAAATCTTGTAAGAGAAAGAAAGGAGCCGAGGATCTGTTCAATAATGGTTCAACCTACAAAAGGAAAGTCCCAAGTAAAAAATATGTGGAAGTGATTGAGGTTCAAGATGAAGAAAACCTTCCTAAGCCTAACACTATGGGTGTGAAAAGAGGCCTGGATATAGATCATGGTTCCCCTGCTAAGTCTGACACCATTGCAATATATATTCCTTATTTGGAATATGTTGACCAAAATATTTGTTCCCCGGGTGATACCCCTGGAATATGGGGAAAAGCGACTCTAAAATCTCATGGCTTATCATTCTGTACTCAAGGAACTCTATCTTCAAAAGACTCTTGAATGGAAACATCAAATTATCCTCAGAAATATTTGGGATGTTCTCCACATTAGAAGTGAGGAGCATGAAAAGGAGATGAGATGCATAACCTCTAGTGAATAGAGCTAAGAATTTCCTGATAATATTTTAAATATTTTTGATGAGAAGGTCTTGCTAATTGTCTATATACCAAAATTGCAGAAACTAACTTCTAAGTTCCGACCATTAAATTTCTCTTCAGAATATGGGACAAAGGGACTATATATGTTTATGGAATAGAATAGTATTATACTGAATAGCTCAATTTTAGAGGCACTTTATTGTAGATACTATGTACAATTTATTAATTTGTTATGTTTTGCTGCTCTAAAGGTCACTTTCTAAGTTTGACACCTAAAATAGAATGGCGATGGTCATTACCAATTATATAAATCAATCATGTATGAATGTTCTACTGCATGACTCACGAGTCACTACTTTACCTTTGTAAGGCATTGATGGTGTGATATATTATAGTTATTTAGCTTTCACTTTCTTCTTTATTTTGTGCTACACTATCTTCTATGACCTCGTCCATATTTCCTGAGCTATGGTATTTTACTCCATTTGAGATTTATGAAATAGACATATGTTATTTGAGAAAAGCATATATGTATAGAATATATATATGAATTCCTTGGTTTAAACCATCTAGGGAGTACGAGTTACAGACCTTGAGTGTGCTTAAAATGGACCCAGGTCTCGTCCTTAAGAAAATCATAAACCTATAGATATGAAGTCCTTGGTGGAAATAATCTGGTGCATATGAATGATAAACCTCAAGTTTTCTAATAATGGACCCATCAATATGTTTTGATCCATAAGGAAGTATCAAACTCCACCCAAAATAAGCTTAAAATATTTTCTGCTCCTAGAATAAGGTTACCATTATTTTAGTTCCATGGTCCCAGATTCATGTTTTTGGTATGCTTTTATTTACTCTTCTATGTTATGCTTTAAGTCATGCCTCGGTTAAATTATGTGCTTTGTTTTCCCTCTATTAGTGTCACATATTTTCCATTTATGTCTATATTCTATATGCTATGCCCATCTTTGTTGTTTTTATTCAATATTTTTGGGCTTAGGGTCCCATCTATTTTATTATTAAAGGCTAAAAACACTCATGTTTATTCCACTGAGGCCACTTTTCAAGGCATGTTTCATTAGAATCAAGATATTCCATGTAAATATTTTTGGTTCATAATGATATAGAGATTTTTAGGATCAAGGCAGTTTAAGATTATCCATAACTAGCACCAAGGGCTTGAAAGGTTGGTCAAGTGCGTGTGATTACCCCCTACTAGGGTTCAATTCCTCTGAAAAGTGTGGTACATTTCATCCCATGAAACAGTGTGGTTTTCATGGAAATTTAGTGTGGCCAAGCATGAAATATAATAGATCATTCCTAGGACATAAAAAAACAACTGAACCATAATGTCATTGGCATGACTTATTATTTACGTGGATATTTTAGTCCAATAAATTTTATCACAACCATCAATGGTTATGTGACTAAATCAAACTTGACTTCTAGTAATTTCAGCTACTACCTTTACAAATTCATTCAATAGCAATCATATGTGTTCTTTCAGATTTTGAGGACGATGAGGCTGAAATATGGTGCATTGATTTAGGTGTGTCTTCACATATGACATGCAATACAAGTTGGTTTTAGTTTTTTGAAGAAACTACTTCTGGAGCTAAAATTTATCTAGGTGATGATAGAGATTATGAGATTAAGGGGTACGGTGATATTCCGGTGATGATGCCTGGCGGTGATATTAAACATATTAAAAATGTAATGTATGTACCCGAAATCAAGAAGAACTTAAAGTAAAACAAACATATTTATTAAAGAATTGTATTTGCGCAATATTGATTTAGATGATAATGCTAACATAGAAACCAAATTGTACTTATTAAGGCATCCCCTTGGATGTGGTTTTCAACAAAATCAGTGAACTATTTTTTAATTTATACATATGTTTAGTGTTGTTTTCATGTAAAAGTTGCAGTGTAAATAAATGATACCCCTAATTTGTTGAAGGTCACGCACAATATTTAAACTAAACATAATTCACACAAAGGGTTATTAAAATGTAGTTTTGTTAAATGAACCTACCCTTGATCTTATAAAAAAGGTACCAAATTCTTATCGGAGATACCTCTGTAGGGGCAGAAGTAAGCTTGAGATGGTCATCCACTTTAGGAAGGAACTCAAATTTTTCTTTTGACATGATGCCAATAGTTGATAAATGAGAAACAAAGATCGATAACCTCCCAAGCGAGCTAGGCTAGGATGCAAGACAACTGAGACAATTGTCTCACATCCTAGCTCACTTGGGAGATCGTACATATTTGTTTCTCATTTATCAACTACAACTATCATGCCATAAGAAAAATGTGAGTTCCTTCTTAAAGTGGATGACCATCTCAGGGTTACTTCTGCCCCCCAAAAAAAATTCTAGTTATCGCGTCACAATCCTGAAGGTTATTTCTGTCGCTAATATGGCCCAACCGTCACAACACTGTTATTCCAAGTGTTACAATAGCGACGACTGTGGTGTCACTTCTGACGATTTTTTTCATCGTTAATATAGCCCAACTATCGCAACAATGTTATGCCAATTGTCAGAATTGCGACGACTGTCATTGCACTTCCGACGGTTGTCTTTGTCACTGGAAAAATAATAGAGCTAAACGTGTGATGATGTGCGATGACAGGCCATCGGTATTGTGACAAAGTCTGGGAAGGCATCAGTTTCATACTACCGACGTTTCCACATGATGTCGAAATAGTGAAAATAAATAGTGTGATTCAAATATCAACTAAATGAAGACACATGTCGTGTCTAGTGTCGCTCTACCGACAGTTATTAGAAGTGTTTCATATGGGACGGTACAGGAAGCAACGTTTTTCCCAACCTGAAAGTGTCGCTCTTGGGATGCCTGTGTAAGCAACAGAGACATTTTTGCCGTCAGAAATTGGGCCAAATATTCTAGTGACACATTATGAGGATACAAATAGAAACACCTTCTTTAGCCAATTGATAAATCTCAAAAAAAAGGTTTCAATGGTGGAGCACATTGAGGACTTCCAAAAATTAATTATAAGGGTAATTTTTATTCCAGAGAAACATAGGATTGATGTCTTCATTGGGACTTTAAAGGATAAAATACAACATGAGGTTCTCCTTTGGGAAACTGATTCATTGGAGAATGCATTCAGGCTGGCAAGAAAAATTGAAAGCAAAATTATGGTAATAAGGGAGCCTACCACTCACAATTATAAAGATGTAAGTGTTCCTACTCCTAAACTTCCACAACCTATAACGTTGACACCACAACAGTTGGAAGAAAAAATATAAAAAGGGATTTTCTACATTTGTGATAAAAATACACTAAAGGTCACAAGTGTGCTAAGAATAAATAATTTTACATAGATTGTGAAGAGGAGGAAGAAAAGGAACAAGAAACTTCAAAAGAAGAGGATATACGCTAGGAACCAACACTAGAGGAAGAAAAAATGAATTAAGCCATATCCTGTAATGCATTGGTAGGAATTACCAATCCTCAAACTCTCAAGATAGAAGGACATATCAGTAATAAAAATGTAATAGTGTTGATTGATTCAGGTAGTACCCATAATTTTATTCATTATAAGGTAGCCAAGGAATTGAATTGCTTCCTATACCCAGCACCAGAGTGTCAAGAGATGGTTGCAAATGGAGGAGCTATAAATTTATCTGGAAAGTGCCATAATATCAAAATAACCATGGGGTAATATGTATTGAATAGTCCAATTATCTCCATCCCAATGGGTGGTGTTGATGTTGTACTAGGAGTACAATGGTTACAATCTTTGGGGACGGTAGCTTTTAATTTTCAAGAAATTTTCTTGAATTTTTTTCGGAAGGAAAGGAAGTTGAATTACAGGGTATCGTATGAAATACAGGAAAGATAATTAGCTCTAATGTCATGAAAAATCTTCTGAAGAAAAAATAATGAGGCGTAATTGCACAATTATTCTCACTAGAGGTTCAAACATCAAAATCATTTATTTCTCCATATTTCAAAAAAGTCTTGGAAAATAATTCCAAGGTATTTGAGACTCCCAAAGGAATGCCACCTCATGATCATGCTATTCATTTGATTCTAGGAAGTGTTCCTCCAAAACCATGCCTTACATATATCCTTATGCTCAAAAGAGTGAGATTGAACATATGGTTGCAAAAATGTTAGAGGATCGTATAATTCAACCTAGTCAAAGTTCTTTCTCTGCTCTAGTATTATTGGTTCACATGAAGGATGGATCATGGCGTATGAATTCATATTATAGGGAGCTCAACAAGCTCACTATTAAAGATAAATTTCCCATCGCCATCATTGATGAATTATTGGATGAATTACATGGAGAAGTTTACTTCACCAAGCTGGATCTTCGTTCCAGATATCATCAAATCAGAATTAATACTGAAGAAATTCCAAAAAAAATATTCCAAACTCATGCAGGTCATTGTGAATTTTTGGTCATGTCTTTTGGCCTTACTAATGCACCTTCCACATTTCGATATTTGATGAATTCCATTTTAAAACCCACCCTTAGAAAATTTGTGTTAGTATTTTTTGATGATATACCAATCTACAACAAATCTTGGAGGGATCATGTTCAACATGTTTATATGGTTCTCAAACTATTGGAGGAGAAAAAATTATAATAATAAACATCCAAATGTTTCTTTGGAGTACACGAGGTTGAATATTTGGGTCATAATGTATCTCATAAGGGTGTTAAGGTAGACCCTAACAAAATTAAATCCATCAAGGAATGGAAAATACTTGAAACCATAAATCATCTTTGAGGATTTATGGGGTTAACAGGGTATTATCGGAAGTTTGTTAAGAATTATGGGAGAATATAGACACCTTTAACATCATTACTGAAGAAAGATGCATTTTCTTGGACTCAAAAAGAAACTAAGGCCTTTGAACATCTTAAAGAGGAAATGTGCCAATCACCGGTCTTAGCTACGCAAGACTTCACAAAAACCTTTATTATGGAATGTGATGCCTCATGAAATGGAATTGGCGCAGTTTTAATGCAAGAAGGAAGACCCATTTATTTTGAAATTCATCCAATCAAAGGAAAGTATTTACTGAAACCTATTTATGAGAAGGAAATGTTGGAAATAATACATGCACTAAAGAAATGGAAACCTTACCTAATGGGATGAAACTTCAAGGTAAAAACAGATCATGATAGTATTAGATACTTTTTGAAACAAATATTATCTTTAGAAGAGCAGCGAAAACGGTTCACAAAGATATTGGATTATGACTTTGAAATCATCTACAAAAATGGAAGAAAAATGTTGTTGCAGATGCACTCTCAAGAAAGGATGATGATGTGGAAGCATTGCTTTGTGTCATTTCTATTATCGAACCTAGGTGGATAACCAAAGAAAGGGATGAATGGAAGAATGATGAAGAGGTGTGGACACTCATTCAAAATTTTCAACAAGATCCCTGTACATCTTGTTAGCACATTTCTTTGCTAATTCATGAGTCCATTTTTTTTGTTTTTAGGATTATACTTTGAAAAAAATAAAAAATAAAATTGGTCGCTACCAAAATTTCTAGTAATTCCTTTTTTATCCCTTTTTGGATAGTCTGTTATATTCATGTTTCTGTCTATTTTTCTTTTAATCCGATGCTACCAGAAATATCGGTAACTTCCCCAGTTTTTTAAAAATAAAAGAGAAAGTGCATCCGCTTTGTGTCAAGAAACGTGTTTTAGTTTAAAATAGGTTTAAAATATTTTTATTAAGATTTAAATCACATGATAAGATATGTTTGTGGTTAGTTAGGCTAAGTTTAAGTTGTGGTATACATGTAGTGTCTAGGTGTCAATCTGCAATAACAAAGCCAGTCGTTGATCCTGTCCTATCTGTCAACCGAGTTGGTCTGGTTTCCTGTCAAAGTACATGATTTTTGAATGGAAAATATCATGGATCCGCAGGTTTAATGTAGTGATAATTTGGATAGTTATGCATAGAAGATGCCAGAAATTTAGGCCAATAAACCAGCATGCAGTCGAAGTGACTGCCAGTCACAGATCCGATTATTTGAAGCCACCTGTAGCATGCTATCTGAAGCTACACAACCAAATGAAGACCATGATTGCTATCATATGGTGCATACTATGGTCAAGGATATTTTCCATAATGAGAATCCATTGCATGGTATGGTGAACCATTGTAGATGTTTTAAATCATTGAGAAAGAAGGAAGAGTATTTGTTGTGAGCTTATGTGTTGGAGAACGAGTTTTTTAGAAGTGTAGCTTGAGGAGGAGTCTTAGATTTCAGATAAGATTTTAGAGGAAGACACAACAACACATGTTAGGTGATCTCCTCTAGCTCTGCCACCTATTAGATTTCAAAGACATAGTTATTAATTACTAAAGATGACTAAAAGAGGAGGAAAGGTAAAACGAATTGAACCACAAGGTGTTGACCTAGTGGATGGAAATTAAAATGTGAGAAGGTTTTTTTTCAAAGCAGGGTGGTATTCTTTGTGCAGCAGACTGGGAAGATCTCACTTAGGAGTAGCTCAAGAGTTTGAAAATTATTTCAATGGACATGAAGCCATAGTCTATGGTATTAAATTTCAGGTATCAGCAGATTCAATTTCTGAGGCATTTAACCTTCCACAGGAAGGAGAAAGGTGGTTTAAAGGTCAGGTTATCACTGGAGGAGACCTCAATAGTTTCCTCAAGGATGGAAATAGAGATCCCAATTGGGACAAATGAATACAATAGCTACCTCAAAAATGTATGGGAAGAAGATGTTAAACTCATCAAGATTTACCTCACTTGTGAAAGGAGGTATACAATAGTGTTTCTTTATCATATGAGATTTCTTTTTCATGTTGAAGGTATGAATAACCTCAATTTACCATAATTTTAGCTGAAGAGTTTGACAAAGATTTCAACTATAATTAAAACACATACCGCTACTTCAGAATACAACTTGTATCATCAGGCTCTCATCAAAGTGTTAGTTTAAGAAGAGTTAAGGAAAAGAAATCAAACATGGGACCATTTCTTGTTTTATAGGGCAGACTAACATGCACCTACACCTCCATCCTCACAACAACAACCTGAACCTACAAAAAGAACCAAGAGGAAGGCTAAGAAGGAGAATATTCATAAATACAAGAGTAGAAAATAAAATATTTCTTCAGTCAGGGTTGAGATAAAGTTGGAGAAAGGAGAGAGCTCCTCAGTTAATTAACCCAAGTCTATGAAAATGGTGCCCCCCATTCCTCCTTTTCCTAATGTCTACACCATAGCTCGAAGAGGAAAGTATGAATTTGTAGATAAATATAAAGCACAGGTGCTACGAGAAATTTCAGAAGCAGATATTCAATAGAAAATGCAGAAAGAGTATCATCCCACAAAGTCTAATGAAGAACTCCTTAAAGATGTAGGGTATGAGATCAGTAGCAAGAAGAAGAAAGAGGAAGTGAAATTTGTTGTTGGTACCAGAAAAAGACATACCAGAGGCAATAAAAAATTCAGGCTCAAGTCCAAGTCTCTGCACAACACAATTTTATTGACATAGGTCCTTGATATAGAAGGATAATATGAAGGGTTAAAGACAAAGGAATCCTAGAAGAAAGATAAAAAACAAAACCCCTTCAGAGCACCACACAGGACCCTCAAGAAGAATAAAGATCCAAAAGGTTCAAAGGAGGAGAAGGCCACTATCAAAGAAGCAGTCACAAGAAAAAACAGTTCAAGATCATCTGTTGAAAAAAAATTGGACGTGGAAAATCTTGGTGAAGCTGCAACCCACATGGAAGGAAGGTAATTTTTTTTTATTTTATAAAACACCTTTTTTTTTATCAAGTGCAATTTTTAACAACAGTTCATATGTTAAAGAATGTAAGTATTCAGAGGATTTTTAGTGTTTTCTGTGCACTTTTTTAAATAAACAGAGTGCTATGGGAAATTCTGGCAGTGTTACAGTTTTTACACAGTTACAGGTTTTTACCGGAATTTCCGGTAGTGCCTGTTTTAATTGATTTTTGACACCCATCAGAAAAGTTTGTGAGCCAGTTAAAGAAAGACAAGGACTCATAACCAAATGGATATAACAAGTGATGGTGATAAGTGGTTATGATATTGTTGGAGGTCATATTAAATGAAGATACATGGTTATTTAAGAACCAAAAACATGAGGAGACAAATCAACAGAAAAAAGGGCAGCATGTCAACATACTCAACAATTTAGCCCAATTTTCTTCTTTTCTTTCATTTACATCTGTCTTTTCAGTTATATCTCTATGGGATATGGTTTTAATGCCCTATGAAACCTATGTAATGTTAGGAATAGTATTTCCTTATTTTTAGAAGAGATGGAGTTGGTGCCTCTCTTTCTATATATACCATTTGTAAATATCATTTCCAGGTTGGATGTTGGTCTACCTGAAGACTTAATACAATAAAGAAAAGCCTTTTTGCACTTAATGCTAGAGGATTTTGTAACTCATGAACTATATAATGTATGGTGTTTTTTCTCTCTTTGTTATTTTCTTCTAATTTATGAGTTGCAGTAGCTAGTAAGGTGTGAGCAAGAAAATGTTAAAGGATTTAATAATACATTATCTTCTTTCCAGCTTTCTGCAAATCATATATGTGTTGTAGAACATGTTAGTGAAGATTTCATAAAGGAATTGTGAAATACTTTATGCATGCAATCTACTTTTTAAATTTTGTTTATTTTTCATAAACAGAGTTTGTGTAAAGAGTAATCATTACAGTTGTGTGATTGATTTAAGATATGAATATAACCTAGAATAAGTACCAACTATCCATCTCCTTTCATTTGTTACACTCCGCTCCCTATACTACCAATTTACCCATACAACTTGTACTTTCCACAACTTTCCAAATGCATGAAAGCCTTAAATAATATAAAAATCATTTCAAATTCTTTGAGAAGCCATCCCACCACTCAAAAAATCCTTTAAAATTTGAAATGAACTATGATGTGTAAGGATTACTCCTTTTGTATTTAAGGAGTGACTCCTTGTGCTAACACATATGAAACATTTAGCTGGAAAAATGATTCATTATGGTAAAAATATCTCTTATAGCTTTGACGAAGAATTCCCAACTCAAACAAAATATTCTTTTGGAATTGCACACCTCTTCCTTAGGAGGGCACTCGTGAATTTTAAAAACTTACCACAAGGTCAAGAAGGATTTATTTTGGGATGTCCTTAAATATGATATTCAAACTTTTGTGGTGGAATGTTTGGTTTTCAAACTAAATAAATTTGAGACAATTAATACCCTATGTCTATTAAAACCTTTATCCATTCCAAGTCAACGTTGGGAGGAGGTTTCAATGGATTTTATCACAGGTTTACCCAATTCCGAAGGAAAGACTTTCATTATGGTGGTAGTTGATAGACTTACCAAGTATGTATGATTTTGTGAATTATCTCATCCATTTAAATCCATTATAGTTGCTAATGCATTCATGGAAACAATTCAAAAGATAAATGGAAACCCAAATATTATTGTAAGCGATGGAGATCCCATTTTTACAGGAAATTTTTGGATGGAATTATTTTCTTGTTTGGGTACTTAATTAGCTCATAGATCATCATATCATCCTTAGTTTGATGGGAAAACTGAGATAGTGAAAAAAACATTTGGAAGGATATCTGCGTTTCTTTGTATATGATAAACATACAAAATGGGTCTAGTGGTTACCTCTGGCTGAATGGTTGTATAACACTTCCTTCCATACTGTAGCAAAAATGACCCCATTTATGGCACTTTATGGATATCATCCACCCTACATCACATAATATTGAAGAGAAAATTATAAATTTCAAGCCGTGGAAGATCACATCAAGTATCAAAAAAAAATTCTCCAACTCTTAAAGGATAACCTCACCTTGGGGAAGAATCAAATGAAACAACAGGCATATCAACATCGTAGCGAAAGAAGTTTTGACATAGAAGACTGGGTATTTTTATGGCTACAACCTTACAAACAAGTGTCCCTCAAGAAAGCTAAGAAGTATAATAAATTATCACCAAACAATTATGGTCCTTACCAAGTGTTTCAAAATATTGGTACTATGGCATACAAATTGGACCTTCCTGCATCTTACCGAGTGCACCTAGTTTTCCATGTTTCATGCCTAAAGAAGGTTATAGGTGACAAGATCCCAATTCAAAAAATATTTCTAGAACTTGAAGAAGAAAGAAAAATCATATTGGAACCTGAAGCAGTCACAGAAACAGGAACTTAATAACTACAAAATCGATCAATTTTAGAGTATCTCATCAAGTGGAAGAACTTACTTGCTGAAGATTCGATATGGGAGGATGATAATTTTATAAAGAAGTATCCAGAACTACTCAAGCATTGAGGAAAACACTTTTTTGAAGGATAGGGGCATGATAGGTCCCTATAATACTAGTTTATCCCCTTATTGTTATTGTTAGTGTAGCCCCCTTATTGTTGTTGTTGTGCCCATGTAGTCCCCATTTTGTTATTATTGTGCCCCATAAAATCACACTATTGTTATTGTTGTGCACTTACATTGTTATTGTTATGTCGTCTAGGATTGTATTGTGACTCCTTGGAATATTATATATAGAAAGGATTTTTTATCGTTTGAATCATCCAATAATTGTTCATTTATGTAATGTAAAGGAGGTTTCCCCCTCGAATATGTTGATTTCTAAGTTGTTGTCCTATCTTTTCTTCTATTTTGTGAGTTGGTTTCATAATAGAATATCTACAAATCGACTTGAACTTGGCTTTCCTTGGGTGGTAGATGCTAGGGACATGGAAAATTTTAGGTGATAATATTCACAGGTGGGATAATTTTCCATGATTTTTACAAAAAAAATATTTTCCAATTTCCATTTTTTATAAAAATGATTCACCCAAATTTTACAATATAAAAATATTTTACCTTAAAAATTACCAAAATTATATAGAGAGTTATATAAAATCATTATAAATATGAATAATTTTACAAATACATCAATAAACATTTTATAGTTTTCATATTAGGGACTAGTGAGATTCGACCATGTTTTTAAACTTCAAGACAATTTTCCATCCTCAAAATTTTCCTTCGTTAGGGAATCCCAACTCAAATCATCTGAAATTTTGATTTTGAATTTGGGAAACCTACACGGCTATCGAAGAAAAAGTCGCGCGGTCATGAATTTATGCCTTTAAAGAGCCTTTGTGGGTTTATTTTCTAAATTGAACCTTGGAAAACCTTTGATTTTTTAATTTTCTGATGTCTTTTACTTGAAAAGATTCACCTGTATGTCATGCACTTGACCTGTAAGAATAAAAGAATGCTAGAATATGAAACAATATTTCCATAAACACAAAAATATCACATGCATTGAGACAAGTTTCAAAGATATTTTATTATTCAAAAGCTTAGACAATATTCACTTGCCTCTTTGAGGGGGAAACCTCCAGTAGAGTAGAGCTCATTTAAAATGAAAATCGATGCTTCTTCCCTTGCTATCTAAGAATATTTATAGATTTATGACATCGAAAACCATAACTACTAGTGGTCCCTTGCATAATACGAGTTAAACACTTTATTTATTAACAATGGCTCATTTATAACTAATTTTGGTCCATTTTCCATAATGCGGGTCAACTGCTTACAATTATTATTAATGTGGATAACCACTTACAGGTTTTATTGAATCAAATAACTAACTACGACATTGAGGAGGCCCCTTGGGATTATTACATAAATAAATGGGTTAGGTTTGGACAATAACATTCCCTCTTATGTCAAATGCAGCCTTTTCCTCAAGGTTAAAGTTGTGGAAATAGTTGAAGAATAATGGTTGGTTCCCATGTCACAACTTCGGGACATGTGTCTTTCTACTTGATGAGGAATTCCTTTATCATGTGGTCGTGGAGATGTATTTCACGAGTATCGAGGACCAATTCAGGTTGGATCCAAAGTGAACCTTCCTCATCTAATTTTGGCAGACTTGTTTTAACCCTGCAATTGTTCCCCAAAAATTTATTGAGGAAGGATACATGGAAGATTGGGTGAATTTTTGAGGTAGTAATTAGGTCCAATTTGTAAGCAACTTCTCTTATATGCTGAAGAACTTGATAAGGTCCATATAATTTTGGGGCTAGTATTTGGCATCCCTTTTCTTTGAGATATGTTTTGTTATAAGGTTGGAGTCACAGAAACATCTGGTCGCCTACTTGAAATGACCTCTTTGTACAGTGCTATTTGGCCTATTTCCTCATTCGATTCAGAGCTTGATGTGTATTATATTTGAGATGAGCATGGCACAATTTTGTAGGATATTATCAACTTCCTGTACTTTGGAAGATCCGTGGATATAAGAATGTAGTGAAGGTGGGATTTGGACATACATTTCCTCATAAGGCATCAGTTTGGTGGCTTCTTGATAGTTAGTATTATACCACCATTCAAATAAAGGAAACCAATATACCCATTGATGTTGCTTGTTTGAAGTGAAGCACCGTAGATAGGTCTCCAAACATTTGTTGACTACTTTTGTTTGATCATCAATTTGGGTATGATAAGTTGTACTCAATTGGAGTTTCATGCCTTGTAGCTTGAAATTTTCCTGCCAAAAATTGCTGGTGAAAGTTGGATCTTGATCAGAAAAAATGGAAGTCAGCATGGCATGCAGTTTGAATATTTGGACCATGAAAAATTGAGCCACCATTGTTGGGTTTACTGTGTGTGGTAGAGCGTAAAAATGAGCATACTTGGAAAGTTTTTCAACAACCACCATGATGATGGGTTTGTTGTATAACTTTGGGAGAACTATAATGAAATCCATGGAAAAATTTATCTAGATGGAAGGAGGGAGTGGAAAGGGTTGTAAAGTTATAGGTAGATTGATCATTTTCCCTTTATTGTGTTGGTGTACTTTGCATTCAACTACAAAAGTAAGAATTTCATGCTTCATGTTGGTCCAAAAGAAAGAGAGACATGTTCATGCATAAGTCTTCTGAAAGCCTAAATGTCCAAAAGTTGGAGAGGATTGCATCTCTTCAAAGATGGGGGGTTTGAGGGTGGAGGTCAGGGATAGTATTACCTGATCCTTATAACGAAGAACATCATCCTTTCAAGAGTAATCCTTCGAGGAATTAGGGTATACTCATAACTTTTTAATGAGCTAGGATAAAAAGGGGTGAGAAAAACATTTATGATGGGTTGATTCAATCCAATTTGGTATGTGTAGAGAGAGCGATAACAGGGTGCCCTCTTTCTCAAATTAGCATGATAAGGAATCAACCACTACATTTTCGTGCCCCTTCTTGTAAATTATCTCATAATCATATCCCAACATTTTTCTGAGCCATTTATTTTTCTATGGCGATGATAGATGCTTCTCTAGGAAATATTTGAGGCTATGATGGTCAGTGCAGATTTGGAAACGACTCCCCAATAAGTACGGTTGCCAAGTTTCTACTACATGTAAGATGGCCATCATTCCTTTCTCATATGTATATTAACCTAGATGTTTTCCAATGATTTGTTGACCGGTAAAAGCTAATGGTCTACCTTCATGCATTAATACTGCACCAATGCCCATACCTGAAGCCTCACATTCATTCATAAAAGGTTTTGTGAAGTTTAGAAAGGTCAATACTAGAGTGAAGCACATGACCCATTTGAGAGCTAAGAAGGTCAGTTGAGCTGCGTCATTCTAGAGAAATTATTTTTTCTTGAGAATGTTTTTGAGCGTTTGGGCAATGCATCCATAATTGATGAAAAATTTGCGATAGTAGCCTGTGGGACCCAAAAATCCCCTCGGAATATTAAATGTTTTTGGTTGGGGCCAATATTGCATTGCCTAGATATTTTTCAAATCAACCCTCACTCCTTCATGGCCCGTAATGTGCCCCAAATACTATACTTCTTCCATGCCAAAGGAACGCTCGGATAAATTGGCAAATAATTTGTGATATTAGGGCAGTTGGAATACCTGTTCAACATGGTAAAGTTTTTTGTCCCATGTTATGTTTTAGATAAGAATTTCATAAAAAAATACTAGGACGATTTTTCTAATATATGTTTTAGAAGGTGGTTTATGAGGCTCTAAAAAGTGGATGAGGAATTACAGAGACCGAAGGGAATGACCAGGAATTCATAATGGCCTTCATGAGTTTGAAATTTTGCCTTGGGAATGTCAACTTCCTTCATCCATATTTAGTGATAGACCAAGCAATGCTCCATCTTGGTAAAAAATTTGGCACCATGCAGTTCATAAAGCACATCATCAACTACTAGAATAGGAAATTTGTCCTTGATCATGAGTTTGTCAAGGGCCCTAAAGGCGATACACATGCACCATTCACCATCCTTATTTAAAACCATGACCACTGGATATGAATAAGGGATAGTACTGGGATGAATAACACCAGCTTCGAGGAGTTCCTTCATGATTTTTTAAATTTAATTCTTTTGTGAAAAAGGATATCAATAGGGGAAAATATTTGGCGGTTGGGTACTTGATAGCAAAGGGACACTATGATCATGTTGACCCCTAGAGGGTGGGAGCTCCTTAGGTTTTCCAAAGACCCATTGGTGGAAATATAATACCTTTTTCATATCGGGATTAATTTAAGGATGAGTTGATTCACTGACATGGATGGCATTAAATTGTGTTACTATCCCATGATGGCCCTTTTTTAAAAGCTTCTCCATTCGATGTGAGATGATGATAGTAGGAGCACCTTCTTGGAGTCCCTGTAGTGTATGAGTGTGTTCATTCTACTTAAGCTCATATATAACTCCTGGAAATCCATTGTGATATGGCCCAGCATGCGGAGCCATTTAACACCAAGGAAAATGTAACAAATTCCCATTTCTATGGAAAACATGTGGGCTTTGAGGTGATAATCCCCAATTTGAAGCTTAATATTTACATAACGTCCTTCAAATTTCATGGTCCCCCAATTAGTGATAAGGACCTAGAAATTGTATACCACCCTGACAAAACAATGAACAAATTCTACTACTCTATTATAGAAAAGGTTATGTGTGCTGCCACTGTCAATCAAGACCACTATTGGTCGATGTTTAGTAAAACCTATTATTTTGAGATTTTTGGGAGAATAAATGTGGGTAAGGGCATGGAGTGAGATAATTGACTCATCTGGAATAGGTGTAGTATCAAGGTTCAGAGTTGTTAGGGGTTCAACCCCTTCCTCCTTAGGAACTTCAGTGGAGGGAGCTTCATCGACATGATTGTTTTTAGTAGCATTGATTTTAAATAATTTTGATTTGTTGCATTTATGTCCCATGGATTATTTGTCATCACAGTAGTAGAAAAGTATTTTTTTTCCTTATTTCATCCATTTTTATCAACGACACCTTTTGAACCTTAAGTGTCTGGGTGGGAACCATAGCTAGGGTGGGATGCGCCCATGCGATGGGATTTGGATGATTGGATTGGGAATTTAAAATTAATTTTAACTATAATGCATTGTTGCATGCTTCCAACCAAGTAGTTGGGTGCTGCATTCAAACATGGGCTTGGATGGCTTCCTTTAGGCCGCTAATGAAACATTCTAAGTAAAAAGCATCTCCTAGTCCTTCAGTCCAAATGGCCAATTTTTCAAATGTTGCAATGTAGTCCCATACTATACATGTTTTCCTGAGCTTAGTGAGACAACCCAAAAAGTAAGATTCTGGATAAATTCCATCACAAATGGATTTTGAGAACATGTTCCAAGTTGGCCTCCCTCGATAGCACTTCTGATGCCACTACCACCACCACCATCACTCTTGGTCTAGTGAAGAGCTCCCACATGTAGTTTAGTGTAATCATCCTAGATACTATTAAGGTTGAAATAGTGCTCTATTTGTGCCACCCATACTCTCAGGTTAGAGCCATAAAATTTGTACATGTCCATCTTGGGTGTCTAGTGGCTCGAATATTGGTGACCTCCATGGAAATGAATGTGATGGATGGATTCTCTTTCTGCATGTGCATCAAAATTATCTTCTTCCCTCATGGGTTCATGATATTTCCTCAAGGTTTCAAATACTTCTATGATTTTTTCATTAAAGTATGCCTCAAAATCATTGATTTTTTTTCTTGAGGGATTTGACTTTCTCCGCAACCTTCTCCAGAGCCATAACATGAGACTTGGTACCATGCATACACTATCCCTGGTAAAATTTTGAGCTTACTTGAGAGTTGTATGGTTGGAAAGAGGGCAACCTCAAGAGTCTATTGATGTGGGTCACATGGAGCAGGGAAAATTTTAGGGGCTAATATTCGTAGGTGGGTTAATTTTCTATACTTTTTCCAAAAAAAGATTCTCTAATTTCCACTATTTTCTAAAACTCATTTTCCCAAATTTTATATTATGAAATTATTTTACCCTAAAAATCACCAAAAAATTATATATAGACTATATAAAATTATCAGAAATTTGAGTAATTTTACAAAATATCTCCAAACATTCTACATATTGCATATTATGGACTAGTGCAATTCGCCAAGGTTTCTAAAATTTAAGAGAAATTTCCATCCTTAAAATTTTCCCTGACGTGGAGTTGTATCGGGACCACATGAAAATTGGGGGTTTAAAGGTGAATGGTACCACTGCGATCAACTCGATGTCATGAATATTATGGACGAAGTCCCTTGCAATCATCGCATGATGGCCCCAAAAAATATTTTTCGACTCTAAAGGGATTTTTAATCCCAACTAATCAATACCGCAGTGGCCAAAATCCAAAATGCTTGATACTGCCAAATATCCTGCAAAAATTGAGGTTGGACTGTAGTAGAAAAAACACCAAAGTCTCAATACTGTAAAATTTTCTTCAATAATATGATCTAGACTATAGCACCCAAAACCCTCATTGCACAAATATTCTGATTTGCATTGTAAAAACCCCAACTACTGAATCTGATTTATACAACGGTGGAAAAACCCCAACTATTGGATCTAATATATATAATGGTGGTTGAAACCCAATAGTTGGATATGATCTTGATGAAAAGGTAGGGGGTATTATTCAAATAGTCGAGGGAGCTATGGTCACAAAGGAGTTTCAGGTGATATAGATCATGATATATGTAGGGGTCCAATAATAGTACTTTACCCAATATTTCAGAGCACCAACTAAGGAGGATCGATTGTACCCTTATTCATACTTCCTGACTACCCCTTTGTACGTGTGAGTAACTTCCTCTAGTGTTTTTCTCAATGTATTGTAGCAAGGATATGGTTGAATACTTCTCTATGGTTAGGTTTTAGGTTAACCTAGGGGGGTTTCTGATATACCCAAGGGAACATGAAAGTGCATTCCATGCGCAGTTTTGTTTAATGCACTACTACTTGAAGGGGTAACCACAGGGGCTACAAGGGATTCCAACAAGTGTGACAACCTCTTGTAGTTCTTGCATGCATGCCTCCCCAAATATGCAAGTTTATGCACTCAATGAAAGTTCCTATGGTTTAAAGATGTCGGAACATGTCTCTAGCCTAAAAATAATTCTGCCAAAATTAGAGGTACATATAAAACTGGAAAATGCTATGATACCACTTGTTATGCACTTAAACTATGATAATAATGAAATTTCATAAATATGAAACAATATTTCCAGAAATAGATAAATATCACATAAATTGTGACAATTTTCAAAGATATTTTACTATTTATAATATAATGTTCACTTGCCTATTTGAGGTGGCAAACTCCAACATAGAAAATCTCAATTACAATAAAACTCGATGCATCTTCCCTTGCTATATAAGACTATTTATAGGTTTCTCACATCCAAAACCCTAACTACTAGTGGTCCCTTGCATGATACGGGTTACCAACTTTATTTACTAACTATGGCCCATTTATAACTAATTTTGGTCCCTTTTCCATAATGTGGTTCAACCACTTACAATTATTATTAATTCGAATAACCACTTATGGGATGTATTTACTCAACTAACTTACTATGACTCTAGTGAGGCCCCTTGGGCTTATCACATAAATAATGGGGCTACGGTTGGACCCTAAAATTACATAAATAATGAGGCTTATTACATATGATGACTATGACTAACATAGTACAAGTATATAGGAAAACATCCTATTAAGTTAGCGATGAGATAATAGACATGTTGATAGATAATGGAGATAACTTATTTTTTGCTTGGGGGAATTTCTAATAAAGAATATGATCTGGATGCCCCCATGCATTTTATGTAAGGCATTGTTGAAGGGGGGTGCGATGGGATGCATGGGTCTTCAACTGAATGAGAGAAAATGCAATGGTCATGATGTATGATACTATCGTGACATGAAAAATTATGTTGAGGTCAAATTTTAGAAAGATAATTGAAATTAGTGGGCAAACAAAGGTTCCCACTATGCGACCCGAGATCATCCCTATAGGGTGGGAGTAACCAAGATACTACTTCTATTCTGGAATATGAGTGTTGATGTCAATAAAATGTAGTGACAACCACCTGAAATTTTATTCCAAGAAATACCTTTGAAATTTGTATATATATTTGCAATAGGAAGGTGCCATACACATGATGTTGACTTGAAATTATGTAAGGGATACGAAAAAAATGCCCGTTGTTGGAGCACTGATGTGACTGGTGGAAAAAAAATTAGTGATGAAGTAAGTTCCCCTCGATTTGGTAGTGCGTCTAGGGGGGGGGGATGATTGTTTTAAATTTCATGGTATGGTGTGAGAAAATGATGATCACTAAGATGGATATGGGATGGGTGAAAGAAAATCTAGCTCCAATCAAGGGAAACTTAGGACTACCACCAGGTACCTGACACAAAAATGCGGGTGAGGATTTTGTTCAATAAAAAAATATTGTACACTTGCCAAAATAATTTTAAAGGTGGTTTGGCATGTACAAACAGCGAGATGGGTTCCCCAAGAAAGTGATGTCCTACGTGACATTGCAGGTGGATTTTTTTTTGCGGGTGGGGGTGCCATTGGCTGTTCTTGGTCTAGGGGTGATGAGGTGGAAAAAATGACACATATGATCTACTACAAAGTGGATGAATGTTAGGCCAAGTGTAGAATGCATACGTGCATTCAATTCAATCTGGTTGATAAAAAATAGATATGGTCCAGTAGTGGGGGTGGTAAGAAATGAGAAAAGAATATAAGTGTAAGTTTCATATTCTTAGACATGTGGGTGAAAATGGCTCCTAGTCCTCGGATAATGGTCATGGATATTGATAGTGTGAAGGGTTCAATGAACTAGGGTAATCCATGTAAGTGAGGATATATCAACTAGTGTGGAGGTTTACCATGTGCTGGTGGAAGATGATGATAAATGTGGCCCAGATGGTGGACCCTATGGTTTATTTCAGAGAAATTATGTCAAGATATGCAAAGAATTGGAGGAAGATTATCATGTTGGATGAAGAATGATACCTTAACTATCAATTGAAACCAAGGGACTGATCATATTGAGAAACTACAAGAAGCCTTCTACTTCAAACACCAATACCCCAAGTGAAAAAATCTTGATGAAATAATATGAAAACTGAAATATGTTGAACAATATGAACACAAAAACCTAGAAAGACACACCTGATGGGTACTGCGAAATGTAAAATGGGCCCAAAAATGAGTGTTGGTGAAATTAAATAGAGGGTACCATGATGTAGGTGAGGATGTCCTTATCCCAAAATCGGTGATGGTTTTGTGAAAGGAGATCATGAGCTCCTAAACAAGCCTATAGAAGAATGACAGAGAGGGAAATATATAAGGGTGTGGTGCCCATATTTCCACCTCATTTGGACACTACATCAAACTTCCCAAGTTGTTTTAGTTGTAGCAGTCATCCAGAGCACCTGAGTAGCACGTGAGGAGAGACAGGTTACAGGTCTTGACCCCCCTTGCCCCCCCGCCGGCCCCGCCCCTTTGTGAATTTGGTATTCTATGATATACAGGCCATATAGGGTGGTTTGTATGGACATTTTTAGAAAAAAAAGGAGGAAAACTACAGAGGAGACTGCAAAAAAGTCATGTGAGGGTGCAAAGGTAAGGGAAAAATATTTTTTTGATGTACCTGATTGTGAGGGAAACAAGTAAGAGGATTTTAGGCCAAATACCTTGCGGATAAATGGGTGAAAATCACGTGATTCATGTAAATGTATGGGGAAAATTCACGCGAGGCACATGACTGTATGGGAAACAATCACATGATATGCACAATTGTATGGAAAACACACATGATGGACCTCAACTGAGGTCCTTCCGGGTAGGATAATGATGGTCATGTGGTGCACGTGAATGTATATGGGCAAAATGCACTATGGTGCATATTTGTTTTCGTAAAAGACACATGAATGCACACCTCTTTTTGGAATAAATGCGTGTTTCTAATGAAAGTCAAATTTTTGGGCATGGGACTGATTTTTTGGCTTTTATTTTCTTTGGGAAATATGGTGTTGACATGGCATGAGGGTGATTGGCATTGTTATCACTCATAAAATTTGAAACATCATTTGACATAGTCTTAGAAGTTCATTTGTCAAAGGTATGGTCATAGATTTCATTAGGAAATTTATTTTTTTCCATATTAGCCTATCCTAAAGTCCAAACCCACCCCCATTCAAGTCTTTTCATGTCCCATCAATCATTATTTGCTGACATATTCCATTTCCCAAGATTATAAATCTGAAAAGGTCACTTTAGCCAAGGTTCCTTACTTTCGTAGCCAAACTGCCCATAAATACACTAACTACACTATGAAAAGAGATTTTTTTGTCTGTATTTTCAAATTCAGTGCAAGGTGTCAGTTCATGATTAGAGGAGATAGGGTGGAGGTTATTCAAGTCTTTCATGGTTAATTCAAAGGTACATAACCATGTATGAGGTCATCATTACCCTTTTGGCATGAAAGTGTCATGATTAAAGCATGAGTTGTCATTTAAAACAAAAAACCTTATCCTAAGCTTCTATTTTTCACTCAAAATTCATTCTTGCATGTGAAACATCTCAATGTCACTATTTGAGAGGTGCCTCATGATACCAAGCAACCTGTTGTCCAATTTGGCTTTACAAGTGTTACCTTTGGCAACTGGGTTATAAAAGGATATGGTCATGTAAAATAAAGCACACAAAGGAGGATCTGTGGATAATATAGAAGCTCCATGACCTTAAGCTATTTGAAGAGGGCCCTAGCTTTGCTAAAGCATGCATCAGTTCAAGTTGTAAAAATTGATGTTGGAGCTAACAAGGAAATTGCTGTGTTTTTGGACTATTTGAGTAGTAATATTAAAGAGAAGATTATGGATTAACATAGATGAATTTGGAAATAATGATATAGGTTATTTTCAAGAACATAACAAGGAGAAATAACCTCTTTCAATTTTCTCACAAGTGCTATCAGTTGGAAGATACAGGGATGTCTTTGGGCCCTATTTTCAGAAAATAAAGTTTTCCTATTTTATACATGTTTTTCAAATGCAGGTTCTGGAAATGGTTTTCAAAACACCAAGAGAGGTTTGTCTTCAAAACATTATTATTGAAAAAAACCTCCTCCATTTTTTCTAACTACATCATGGATTCGAAGATATAAGCTCTATTCTAAGACCTATTTTTGAGAAAAAACAGGAAAAATCTGCAAAGATGTTTTAAATATGTAAAGTGATGGTGATTGTGTTCCTCATTAGTTTTATGAGGTCCATAACATGCAGATAAGTTCATGGTATGATGAAGGTCAAGTTTTAACAGCTGGAGGTCATTTTTTGAAGAAAATCTTGAAATATGGAATTTCTGCACTTTTTCACAGTTTCATAGCATTTCCTAGGCTTAAAGCCAGGAAAATGCTACGAAAATTTTTGTAGCAGCCTATTTGCTTCCAAAATCATTTTTTGAAGTTTTGAAGGAGGTATTTTAATGGTGGTGAGCTTTCACGTCTTGGTTGACACCATGGAACAACAAAAGAGAAAAATTTATGGGTGCAAAAGCTATTTTCTAAATGCTACTAAAGCTCGCTACAAAACTGTCATGTTTTCATAGCGAGTTATTTTTGAAGGTTTATAAGAAATTTAAAAGCAGTTTTGGACAGGTGGACACATCCAACAGGTCAAGGGACCTTAACACCAAACATTTATAACTTGAAGACAATGGAATGGAGACATCTCATCAGCTAAATCTTTCATTGAAGATAAGGGTCCTATTTTCCTGAAAAATAGGGTTTGGTTCCATATGTTTAGGAGGGATTTTAATATTTCAAGTACTAATGAAGATATTTCATAGCCTATTTGAACATGTGATTCTTATTTTTCACTGATATGTAACTATTTTAGAGATAAGATAGACTGATGTAATAAATAGGAGTTTGAGTCTTATCAAGAAAAGTCATCTTTAGGGTGTAGCTGTCATTTTCTTGTTAAAAGACATTATTTTTTGTTATAGGAGGTGTCATAGGAAGATTCGATGAATCTAGCTAAGAGGTAGATCATCCCTGATGTAAGAAGGTCTATTAAAAGGAAGATTATCAAAGTTGTAAGGGGTTAGAGATTTTTTACACCATACTACTACTTTATGTAATTTGAATGATACCAGTAATACAAAGGACTTCTTCTTGATAAACTTGAGATTCTCATGGAGTTTTTAATGTCTTTCTGATCTATATATTTATGTTTACCACTTGCAGTATATTTCATCTTTATTACTCAGAATACATATTTTTATGTGTTGACTTCCTTTATTGATGAAATGATTGTGTTGCCCTATGTTTTATGAGTGATTTTCCTTTGTTAAAAACTATTATCTGCCTCACCTTCCGTGTCAAGAAACCTTGCCACTGAATCTATTGATTTGTTGACTCCATAAGCCCAATGGTTGCAAGCCTGCATTCTTTTCAACCTACATACACAAAAATCAAATTACTTTTTAAATATAGTTAGCCATCTAGTCCTATCATAATCAAATATCATAAACCCCTTTGAGAGATCCCTCTCAGAGTGAAGAGGCTAAGCTTCAGTCAAAAGCTAGTTTGAAACAGTTACATAGATTTGTCTGATCAACAGCCAATCAAGTTTAATTTTGTGATAACATTTTGGTGCGTCTGTCGGGAGTTTGAAGACTAATTTCCCGAAGTTTTTGTGAAAACAAGTGAAGCTGAACTCTTGGAGGTAGCAGGAGCTCAGAATTTTTTGAGGCTTCAGAACTACCTTGGCGACTCCATTGTTGAGGAATTCAAAATTCATAGATTCATGGTGATTCCACTGGACTTATGAGGAGCTTAGATGCTGCAATTCTTGTTTCAAGGTATGCATGTATAGATTTTTCAAAAAATTATGGCTTCCAAAATCCTTTTCCCAAGGATGCATATTTTTTAAGGAATGGTCCAAATTTAATGGAGAAGATTTGAGTTTGACTTTGCAGTATATATCAGATTTCCGTGACTTTACTGAGCTTCTTAGAGTCAGACATGAAGATATTTTCATCATATTGTTCTATGATTCATTTCAAGGGAAATGTAAACATTGGATTGAAAGCTTTCATATAAGATCTATTAAGTCATTTTCTGAGTTTTGGATTATTTTTGTGGAAACATGGGTGGAAAGAACAGAGTTGGTGGCAGACTCTCCTTCCATTCAAGGTTTTAAACAATGGAATGATGATGATACTAATGAGGAAGTGGATGAAAATTTTTATTTGACTTTGTCTTCTTATTTAAAGTCATTTGAGTGCAAGACAGAAGATAATATTCACTTTTTGGATGAAGTTTCTAAGAACATTGAGAAAGACATTGAAGTTTTAGAAGACCAAATTCAATCCTATATTCTTCATGATTAAGATAAGTCTTTTCAAAAGTTTTTCATACCAGAATAGAAAGAGAGGGTGTTGCTACCTTTCTCTTTTGAGATTGAGGAAGAATACCTTGTTCTTGAAAATCAATTTGAAAATCAGTTTGATAGCACACAAACTAACATCTTGTGTTGCTGAGCAAAGAATATATGAGTTTTTCAAAGTTGCAGAATTTCTTGAGAATCGTCAAACATATTATGTATTCTATGATCCTATAGTTGACTACATGGAAGTGTTCTACAATCCAAATTTCATGTTATATTTTCGTTCTGAAGATCAGATACATCTTATGTTTCCTTGGTCATTTCAGTATCATGTTTACTTTTGGTTCAAGTCCAATCAAGAGGTTCAAGTGTTAGATCAAATCAATGACTGGCTTAATTGGAAGTTTCATGTTGCTTGAATCAAACATGAAGATTTCAGTTTCTAGGGTAGGTACGAGTGTGTGTGAATAAGCTCAAGTAAACTGAGCATCTTTTCAGTAGTTACAAATTTGGTTTTTTAGCAGTAATCATCAAGCTTGAGCCCGAGGTGAAGGCCATTAGAGTTTGAAGGAAGCTTGGAAAATTTTATAGTTTTATTTCTAAGAAGATGGATGGCATTGTAACTACAAGTTCTTTCGTGTACCACAGGGGCACACCATCCCAAGTGGAGCCACTATTATTGCTCATAAAATTTGAAACATCATTTGACATAGTCTTAGAAGTTCATTTGTCAAAGGTATGGTCATAGAGTTCATTAGGAAATTTAAATTTTTTCATATTAGCCTATACTAAGGTCCAAAACCACCCCCATTCAAGTGTTTTCATGTCCCATTAGTCATTATTTCCTGACATATTCCATTTTCCAAGCTTATAAATCTGAAAAGGTCACTTTAGCTAAGATTCCTTACTTTTGTAGCGAAATTGCCCAGAAATACACTAACTACGCTATGAAAAGAGGTTTTTCTATCTGTATTTTCAAATTTGGTGCAAGATGTCAGCTCATGATTAGAGGAGATAGGGTGGAGGTTATTCAAGTCTTTTATGGTTAATTCAAAGATACATAACCATGTATGAGGTCATCATTACCCTTTTTGCGTGTATGTGTCATGATTAAAGCATGAGTTGTCATTTAAAACACAAAACATTATCCTAAGCTACAATTTGTCACTCAACATTCATTCTTTCGTGTGAAACATCTCAATGTCACTGTTTGAGAGTTGCCTCATCACAACAAGTAGCTTGCTATCCAATTTGGCTTTACAAGTGTCACCTTTTTAAGAGGGCATCTTGGTTATAAAAGGATATGGTCATGTACAATAAAGCACACAAAAGAGGCTCTGTGGATAATATAGAAGCTCCTGAACCTTAAGCTATTCGTGGAGGAACCTAGCTTTTCTGAAGCATGCATCAGTTCAAGTTTTCAAAATTTCTACTGGAGATAACAAGGAAATTGTTGTGTTTTTGGACTGTTTGACCAGTAAGTTTAAAGAGAGGATTATGGATGAACAGAGATGAATTTGGAAATAATAAGAGAGGTTATTGTCAAGAATAGAACAAGGAAAAATAAACCCTTTCACTTTTCTCACCGGTGTTATCAGTTGGGATATACAGGGATGTCTTTAGGCCCTATTTTCAGAAAACAAAGTTTTCCTGTTTTATACATGTTTTTCAGATTCCGGTTCTAGACAGCTAGAGATGGTTTTAAAAAAACCAAGAGAGGGTTTTCTTCAAAAAATTATTATGGAAAAAAACCTCCAATTTTTCAAACTACATCATGGATTCAGAGATATAATCTCTGTTCTAAGACCTATGTTTCAGAAAAAAAAGGAAAAATCTGCAAAGATATTTTAAATATGTAAAGTGATGGTGATTGTGTTCCTCGTTAGTTTGATGAGGTCCATAACATGCAGAGAGGTTCATGGTATGCTTAAGTTCAAGTTTTAATAGCTGGAGGTCATTTTTTGAAGAAAATCTTGAAATCTGGAATTTATGCACTTTTTCACAGTTTCGTAGCATTTCCTAGGCTTAAAGCCAAGAAAATGCTATGAAAATTTCTGTAGCAGGCTATTTGCTTCCAAAATATTTTTTTGAAGTTTTGAAGGAGGGATTTTAATGATGGTGAGGTGTCATGTATTGGTTGACACAATGTAACAACAAAAAAAAAAATTTATGGGTGCAAAAGATATTTTCTGAATGCTACTAAAGCTCGCTACGAAACTGTCTTGTTTTCATAGCGAGTTGTTTTTTAAGGTTTTTGAGAATTTTAAAAGCAGTTTTGGATAGGTGGACATATATGATAGTTCAAGGGACCTTACCACCAAACATTTATGACTTGAAGACAATGCAATGGAGACATCTCATCAGCTAAATATTTCGTTGAAGATAACGGTCTTTTTTTCCTGAAAGATAGGGTTTGGTTCCACATGTTTAGGAGGGTTTTTAATATGTCAAGTAGTGATGAATATATGTCATAGCATATTTGAACATGTGATGCTTAGTTGTCACTAATATCTAACTATTTTATAGATAAATTAAACTGATTTAGTAAATAGGAGTTTGAGTCCTATTAGGAAAAGTCATCTTTTGGGTATAACTGTCATTTTCTTGTTAAAAGACATGTTTTTATGTTATATGAGGTTGCATAGGAAGAGTTCAATGAATCTAGCCAAGAGGAAGATTATCCCTAATGTAAGAAGGTCTATTAAAAGGCATATTATCGAATTTGTAAGGGGTTGGAGATTTTTTTCACCATACTGTTGCTTTATGTAATTTGATTGATATCAGTAATACAAAGGACTTCTTCTTTACAGACCTGAGATTCTCATGGAGTTTTTAATGTCTTTCTTATCTATATCTTTATGTTTACGAATTGTAGTATATTTCACCTTTATTACTCAAAATTCATATGTTTATGCTCTGACTTTATTGATGAAATGATTGTGTTTCCCTATGTTTTATGAGTGATTTTCATTTGTTAAAAACTCTTATCTGCCTCAGCTTTCGTGTCAAGAAACCTTGCCACTGAATCTACTGATTTTTTGACTCCATAAGCACAATTGTTGCAAGCCTTCTTTCTTTTCAACCTACATAAACAAAAATCAAGTTAATTTTTAAATAGAGTTAGCCATCTAGTCTTATCATATTCAAATATCATAAACCCCTTTGAGAGAGCCCTCTCAGACTAAGGAGGCTAAGCTTCAGTCAAAAGCTGGTTTGAAACAATTACATAGAGTTGTCTGATCAGCAGCTAATCAAGTGAAATTTTGTGATAACAAGGACCACTTGAGCAGTGTAGTGGATCATGATGCTCAGGATTGAGAGCAACTTGCTAAACGGGGGTTACTAAAGTTCATCCAGAACCATCTACTCAGGTCACATGAATATTTCCTCTTATTCGTGGTTAACAGATGGAAGCTAGATTGGTAGGTGTTTGAAATTTGAGCTACAAACTTAACATTAACCGTGAATGTGGATTTTTACTTCGTCATAGGGTTGGTACCTTGAGGTGAAGTGCTATTGATGGAGCTCCCACTTGGATGGGTGTTGTTGATGGAATGTGCATTCCAACACTATGGGGAAGATCCATCCTAGGAGGGGTGCATCCATATTTCCTCTATTTTTTATTTAGTAGAGTAGGTGATAGTAGCTATGATAATATGGTTGGTGGGGTCATCTACCACAAAATGTATTTCAGGTCCACATATTGTAGAGCTACAAAGAATGCGAGCAAGCATATTATATGATTTGGTGGGATTCCTCCATTCGAGGATGACATTGTATATATCACAAGTCGCCAGGGGTGAGGTGAGTAGATTTTTTTATGGAAGTGTGATATGCATGATACTCTATGAGAGGGTAGTGATGTTGCAACCAGTGATATAAGTGATACCCAAGCACCCGAGAGAGACACGTATTCTACGTTGGGATTCATTGGTGTCACAAGAAGGTGGTGGAAAGGTAGGGCGATATTGGACACCCATAGTTGAGGGTTGGTTTCATTCCAAACCTAAAATCATTCTTGAGTTCCCCTATGAAGGCATGGATTTCTGAGGAGATCCAATGCTGGGGCTTTCCTTAAGTGATGCTTGGGGCCTAGCAGGTACGTGATTATGATTTCAACATTTATGATGTGTATATTCTTTGGTTTTATGATATATATCTATTTTGATACCATGCATGTTTTCTTCTAGATGTTGGACCTCGTAGGCACCCCTTGGGAAGATAGGCGGTTGTTGATCCTCTATATCCAGGTGAGGCTAGTGCAATTGCAAGGTAGCGACGTAAATCAGATGACTAGGCAGAGGATGGGAAGGAGAGGTCGACATGGAGGTTGAGTGGTTGTGGGCGTAATCAAACATTTTCAAGGATGCTTAGGACCACACAACAAATATACTTCGGGGATGCCCGATGTTGGATGGGTGATGCTTAGGGAGGAGGACATCGAGAGGATGGTGTTATGAGATAGAGAGTGATTCACAATCCTCCACCAATTGGAAGTTGTGGTTGCCATTTCTTTCTCAATATTGGATTGAGCACTGGGTTAGGTAGGGGGGGCTCTTGTAGATGGTGCAGGGGGTGTTGGAGCCCAAACCTATATGTAGGATTTGTATGTACCATGGGAAGCACCCTTTATGAGGATGCTCCCTTTCTGGCTATGACCAGTAGATGTACATATATTTTTTGGATCATGTATATATATATATATATATATATATATATATATATATATATATATATTATTTTATTTTTTGTAGCACTTATGTGTGTGTATATGTTATGTTTTTATACATGCGATGTACTTTTCATCTTATTGATGGATATTTTTATCATGATTTATGTGTCTTGATGATGATATATATGTGATTCATGTTAATATTGGATTTGACTAGCGATGTTGTCAACTATATGATTTTTATTTCTTGGTATATGTCAAAATGTGATATGATAAAAAAAGCATGCTAACCTTTTTGCATGCAGGAATTTCCAAAAAACGAAAGGGTCACATACCCTGAAGTTTTTGATTAACTATGATATAACAAGCTTGGAATCGAGGAACACATGCAGGTGACTGATGCCTAGGTGGGAGGAATCGACCAAGAGGCCTATGACAACATCATATTCAACTTGAATATTGGTCGCTAACCCAATGCAAATCCCATTTTGGTGGAGGGGTGTAAGTTCAGTGGAGTATATGGCCCAGAATGATGTAGCGAAATTTTGCAACCATCGTGAAGCATCATCAGTGAAACCGTGGTGGTAGGATGTCGAATGATCCATATGCGATGATGAGAGGCCAATTTTAAAATACATCGATGATGAGGTGATCATCATAAAAATAATTCTAGTTTCATGTGTCTACATCATAAGCATTTAAGTGAGGTTTATGGGAATAATTTTTTAAGGTAGAGCCTGTTGACGGGGTCCATGGTGCAAGTCCCATCCAACTTTGCTAACATGTAAGCACCTTTGAGAATGAAATTATTAACTATGTATAGACCTTTCCAAAATTTTTGAAACTTTCAAAGTCCTAAAGCTTCTTTGGAAACATCATAGCAAAGGAATAGGCCCCCCTCGATGAATGAATGGGGGGTGACATTACGATCAAAGGGGGATTTTTTCCTTTTTTTATGGCCTTCATTGCATTGGGTGGATTCACGATGAATTTATTCGATGCATTCCAGTTGTACTAGTTATTGTTCTAGGGGTGAAGTTTCTGGGTGAAGCTCGATGACAATGCATAGGGTTGGAATCTCACACTCTATGGAGAGCATGACCTCGACACCATATACTAGGTGGAAAGGAGTAAAGCCTATGGATGATTTTACCAATGTGCGGTATGCCCACAAGGTGGAAAAGAACATGTGATTCCAGTTGGTTTTATGCTTTTTCACCATGCATTGTAACATTTTCTTGAGGAACTTTTTAATAGCTTCTACCTTTCTATTGGACTTGGGTAGTACAGGAAAGAAAACTCACATGAGAAGCCAAGGAGCTGGGATAATTCTTGGAAAATATTGTTCTCGAAGTCTTTACCATGGTCCGAGACTAACTCTTTAGGAAATATAAAATGTGTGATAACATGGTTAAAGAAAAATATGGTGGTGTTATCAGTAGTTTTGTTGAACATGGGCATGGTTTCGATCCACTTGGTTATGTAGTCGATGGAGACTACTGTGTACTTGGGGCCATTTTTAGATGGCAGGTTGCAAGTCATGAATTCAATGCCTCATTTTCAAAATGGAACGACAATGATTAATAGATGTAGAGGAGCTGGAGGAGCTTGAGATTTGTTGGATTTGTTATTTTCCAATAGTCCTAGTGATCAAATTTACTCTTTTTAGTGCGTTTAGATGTATTTAGTCAAATTTTTATATCGTCAAATAAAATTTGGCATCTCTTGATTGTCAAAATGGTCAAGTCATTGTCTAGGTCGTTTCTACTCCCTAAATGATCATCACTCACCATGGTCATGCAATCATTTAGGTGTCTGATCAGAACTGGATCATGGACCTAAGTGATAGCTCAAAATTCAAAGTGTTTGGAAGTGTGCCGAACCTGAGCAACCAAATAGCTCATGTCTTCCTGATTCCAGCACCGTGAACGGTTTGAAAAACAAACATCGTATGAAGAAGTTGTCACAGTTTGAAAATTCTAGTAAACTGAAAAAATTGGACTTTGACCAAGTTTGACTTTGATTGCGAAAATTTTAAAAGAGAATATTCCAGGGAATATTCTTGGAATATTCCTTGGAATATTCCATTCAGTCCAATCAGTGTTAGATAAGTGGCACAATGTGGTTCAGTGTTGGGACTACATGTTTATTTATGGGCCAATTACAGGGTGACACGTGGCAAGTCCTAAGGCCACCATCTGTCCCTAGGACTGTGTATCAAAAGTTTTGTGGAGTCCTCGGGATAGAACCATGGACCTCCTATCGGCTAGCCCATTCACGTGTCATCACGCCACATGGTAGTTCTTACCAAACATAGGAGAGCGGTTATATTTAAATTTAATTCACTTATGCAATGGGGGTTTGGAGGGCTAGCCTTCCCCATATGGCCTTAGTGCCAAGACCACCGCCTAGATTTCTAACCGCCGACACTAAAACTGTGGCCCCAATAGTGGTCACATGTCATTAAAAATAAAAGCACCGCAAATAATGTTATCCTTGACAGCTATGTAACCGAGCAGCATTAAAACTTTAACTGATAGCCTTTTCACATGTACTCCACAAAATCTGTAGTTAGGCCTATGGTTTTGACTAACACCACAATTAAACTCCGGGTTTAATTCTTTACCCCAGTTCAGTGTGTGGATTCCGCTCGAAATTTAAAGTGACCATGGAGTTGTAGAACATGTGACCAAGATTTTCGGTGTTAACGGTTAGTGCTATCGGCCAGGTTGGAAATTAGTTTGGAGCGCCTCCCATTTTTGGTGTAGTTTCCTATTTTAAATGAAATTTCTCCACATTTAGTGGAGTTTTTTAAGGGACACTAGGCAAAAATGAGTTCAGGCTCTATCTTGAGCTAGATTTGCCCAATTTTGGAGTGCCAATAGTCAATTTTGACTATCTCCAACATTCCAGACTCATTGGTGAGGAATTCAAAGCCATCATAGAAATTTTGAGCAGTATTTTGTTTCAGTGAAGTTCAAGGGGTCACTAGGACCAACAGGAGGCAGCGCGAGTTTGAGGCCTATCCAGGGGAGCTAGAGGCCTTATTCAGAAATCCAATAGTCAATTTTGGATTTTTAAAATGTTCTAGAAGTAATGGTGTGGTTTGTAGATCTTGTAGAGAAATTTTGAAGGTTGATATGCTTCAGTGAAGTTCTAGGGGCCATTAGTGCGAGATTTTTCCAGCAGCAGTTCAGGGCCTAGCAAAGGCATCTAGAGGCCTTATGCAGTGAACCAATAGTAATTTATGACTATAATCAGCATTCTGAATCCATTGATGGAGGTTGAAAAATATTTTGAGGAATTCTAGAGGTCAATAAAGTATTAGAGAAATTTTCAGTGGCAGTATTGCCAAGGGGTGCCGATAGGTGTTAGAGGCGAAACGAGAGCATCCGAAGGCCATCGTCAGTGAAAAAATAGTCTATGATAACTAATTTTGGCATTCTAGATCCAATGAAGGGATTTGCAGAGCCATTTGAAGACTTCTAGAGCTCGAGAAGCTGAAGGGAAGTTTTGGGCAGCCGAGGGCAAACTGTGGAGGAAGGCCTAGTTTGCATGGAAAATTTTAGGGGCTAATATTCGTAGGTGGGATAATTTTCCATGATTTTTCCAAAAAAGAAGTATTCACCAATTTCCATTTTTTTGTAAAAATTATTCGCCCAAATATTGCAATATAAAATTATTTTACGTTAAAAATCACCAAAATTATATAGCGAGTATATATAATATTATTATAAATTTGAATAATTTTACAAATACATCAATAAACATTTTATAGTTTTCATATTAGGGAATAGTGAGATTCGCCAATTTTTTAAACTTCCAGATAATTTTCCACCATTAAAATTTTCCCTGCTAGTTTGGGGATGCAGTGCTCTTTTTGAGCAAATGATCAGTTGATTTTTGGTGTTTGACGTGTGTTGGAGATAGTAGGTGTTATTTCAAGGACATAAACATAATTCGAAAGGAGTTTGTGCCATAGAGAAGCTCAGTGTAGCTCAGTGCACCGATAGAAGGAATCGAGTCTAAGGGAGCCTAAATCTTTTTGCAGAGTGATGACAACCATGACAGGGATATAGATGGTATTCTAAGCCCTTTGTTTCAGTTCAGTAACTATTTGATTTAAGTGTGGAACTTGTAAAAGAAAATTTACCATAATCCCAAAGAGCATAGTCAAGATGGAAAAAGCTCAAGGAGACGTAGCCCACGATATTCAGGTGAACTCCTATATTAATTTTTCTGTTATGTGTGGATGTTTTATTTTTGCATTATATTTCTATTACACATTTTTAATTTCAGAAAAATAAAATGGACTTAAGACACTTAAATAGTCAAAAATCATACACATATTTCAGTAGTAGTTCCGCAAAATGTCAAGTACAAGCTAGATCTTTTATTTGTTTAACTTAGTGGGAGGTTATTGAAAGCATAACAAGTTATCCAACCCATTTTCAGATCAGGTTGGTATCAGAGCACTTGGTTGCTTGATTGATAGAGAAATAGCTTGCTTGTTGACTTGAAGGTTGTTTGCACTGTTTAAAGGATTTGATTGTTTTACTGTTTGCAAACTAACTGTTGTTTGAGTTTGCTAAAGATGAAGTGAGAGCTACTGATAGCTAATTCTAGAAGAGGAAAATAAGGAAGAAAGGGATGAATGCATCTTCCTTACCCAAAGAAACTCAAGGAAACCCTTGAAGCAGAAAAGGGTTTGTTGTTTGGCTGCTTGAATAAGAGCTTGTCTCTACAACCATTTTGTTCAAAAAGCTTTGTCATTTGTTTTGAAAGCTTTGTGAGCTTTGTTGAAGTTATTTTAGTTCATTTTCATAATGACAACTTCTTCAAGTGAGGTTTCCAAATCCTCCTCCTTCAAAAGATTCTTCGATGAAGATATGAAGAAAGACTTCTACATCTTGAAGGACATGGTGCAGATTCTGTTTGAAGATAGAAGAGAAAGCATTGAACTTCATGAGAAATTGTTTGCTATGAAGCAAGAGAAGGAATAAATTATTCAATGATTGCATGATATGGAGATGTAGCTCCATCAATCCCAAGAGGCTTTGACCAAGAACATGCATGAAGCAGAGGTAATTCACTCTAATTCGTCTTCATTTTCCTCTTCAAAAATATGTGTTGGTTCATTTGAAAAGAACACTAGAGGTATAGGGTCCAAGTTAATGTTTAAAATGGGTTATAAAGGCAAGGGTTTAGGAAAGCATGCACAAGGCATGATTGATACTATTTTGGTTGAGGAACGACCTAAGAATTTTGGTCTTGGTTATGTGCAATCTAATGGCGAAAACTCCAAAGCCATGAAGGCATGTGAGGCAACCTCAAAGAGAACTTTTGTTCCAAGTTCTAAATCACAAACATGTCAAGTTTGTTTTCAATTTGATCTCCATTTCTTTAAGCATTTTTTTCAGCAAGAAGATTGTATATATGCAGCTTATGGTGAGCATGCGAGTTTAGACAGTTTTCAAGACAAGAATGATGATGTTGTCTTCAAGAGAAAGCTGGAACCTCTACTAGTTCATCTCCTCAAGAAGGAAAAAAGGATACATATGCAAGGAAACGTATGAGGCATAATTCTTCCCATATTAGAGTTGATTATGTTTCTGCAAGGCATGACAATTTTGCATGCTTAAAAGGAAGAAAGAGTTGATGTGCATATTCTTGTCAGTTTAACCATGATGTTTCGAGATGCTGGATGAGGAAGAAGGAATACAGGAACCAGATGAAGCAAAGGCAACTTGCAACGAATGTGCATAAGACTTGCACACATTGCTAGAAAAGGGGACATGTTGTTTCCCAATGATGGACATTGCATCCAACTAATCGTCCCAAGCATTTGAGGCAAGAGGAGAGAAATATTGGTGAAAGTGGAACCAAGGATTCCATCATTGATGTGAGAACGGATGTTTCACATGAAGAAAATTTGCAGCAGCAAAAGTCACCGTGGAAGTGGCTTGGCGAGAAGTGGTTTGACTTCTTAACATAGTAACACATACAGTTATTTGTACATATGCAAATTTCATTTTTTTATGCATGTTTTATGCTGTAATATCATGTTTTTTTGAGCCACCTTGGATCAATGATCAAGGCAACGATGTTCAACTACCTTCTGTAAATTTCTTGCGAAAAATTTCTGAGTGAGTGCAAGAGAGACAATTCTTGATAGGAGTACAAGCACATCTAGGAAGGGAAGTGTCTACTACCTTCAAGTTGTAGTTCAAAGGCACTAGCCATGTAAGGCAAGTGTATGGAGGCTGAAAAGAAGAGGGTGGTGTACTCTCATCTACTGTACAGATCAGTATATCAGTCTTTTGGGGTCCAAAAGATGTAGGTTTTAACCCTATACAGAAATTATCTACAAACGAATCTTAAAAACAAAAATAAGCAATAGCGAGAGCATAAAACATAAAACAGATATACACAGAGATTTTCCCCTAGATCCCAAATCAGGACGAATAGCTTGATTTTTCATTATATTCCTTTTAGTGCTACAACACATATATATACATGCCGAAGCATACATAAACCCCAATCCATTAACCCTAGATTAGAACATAAGTGTAGTTCCTTTCAGCTCGATGGGCCCTGACCCAGGTTCAGAGGTTAAGGTTTTCCAACAAACCCCTATACTACTGGCCCTTTCGGTAGTGACCTACTTGTGTAGGCCAAAGTCTTACCCGAAGCAGTATGGGAGGGTGTTGGAACCATGTTTCCACACCCTGAGAGAGAGAAGGTAAGTCAAGCAGGTCTGCGTTCCCAGTCTATTGAGCTCGTATTTAATAGTTCTATTCGGAGGCTTATATAATAGATCACAGATATAGTAATTACCTTCGCATCCACGTGCATAATACCAATTTATCATCATAACAACTATAATTACAACAATTAATAGATCATAGATTCATATAACAGAAACAAAGATATTTTCGCAATTATCAACTAAATAATTTCGCATCTTAATCATACAACCCAAGTTCACATCAATCATAACAAAATATATCCAGACAACATCAAATATCCAACATTACATCGCATATATATTAATACCAAAATCCTTTTACAATCCCAAAATACTGCCTACGTACACAACCAGCAGGGTCTGCACAGAGCAGGACTGAGGATCTCTGTGCACATAGCCAGTAGGATTCCTTACCCAAAGAACCCAACAACAGATCTAACATTTCGAGCTTAACATCAATCTCAATTCTTTTCTACCTTAAGACTAAAAAATTTCATCTATTTATACCGATTTAGCCTACGCATCCAATGGTCTACAAACCATGGTTTTCAAACTCTTGGTCTACCCTTGACCCATTACAATTCTTTCGGGGCTTTGACCCACCCCAAAACCCTCTGCTAGACTAAACAATATGAAAAATATACAAAAATAGACAAAATTCGTAGTGTTAGGAGACCCTATTCCAACACATAATCCTGTGACTCGTCCCTAGTCACTGTGATGGTGGGGTCTCCACTTGTGCTCGTAGAAGTATGATCACTTCAGCTAATGGGGGCAACACACCTTCGCTCTGAGCTGTAGAATTTTGGGCAATATCGACCAATTTCTGTGAAATCGGACCTTCCGTCACGGCGGTGACACTCTCCAGAGTTTGGTCTAGCTGCTTAATAGCAACATCAACATCCTGTGAGAGCTTGAGGGCTTTGTCGGCCCAAGGCTTTAGGCGGTCATTGAGGACCTTATTTTTATGTCGAAGCTCATCCATATTATTTTGGAGGGTGTGGCTAGTTCGCAGCCGTGCCAAGTGCTGAGAAGGAACCAAAGTGGGCAAGGTGGCTTCTATCTTCTTGAACTCTTCTTCCTTCTGCTACAGGTCCTGGTTTATTTCTCATAGGATCGGGTCGCACTAGACCTTGGTACATATCTGCATGGCTATTTCCAGTAATTGGGTGCCTTGTGTGATCTGCCTTGTAATGAAGTCCGTAGCTATGGTAACCAACGCAGTTCGCTGGGCCGGTACCTCTGGAGGCATTTCGAGCTGTAACTTAGCCTACAGATTTGTGATCTGTTGCTCCATTTCTGTCTTGACCAACTGCACCTCCATCTTGGAGACCTTCAATGTTGTTACCAACCCTTCAATCTTAGCCTGGGGGTGGCTGTGGCTGGAATTTCTGCTGTAACATTTGTGCAAAGTTTGTGAATCAAGTTTTCGAGCTCTGTTTGCTTCGAGGTGGCAAGGCACACTTCAACATTCTTTGCATCAATTGTCTTTTCAGCCACACTGAGTTGTTGGTGCACTTGTTTGTCCCGATGGTGAATTTCCTAAAATAAGGAGGTGTGGAGACCATGCAATGCTTCATGTGGTAGCATGGATAAATTCAGTTGGACTTCTGTACTAGCCTGGACTTGCATTCCCAGGTCAGGTGGACTGATCAAAAGGGCTACGCTAGGTAGAGAACAAAGGCGACTTTCATATGTAACTAGCATTGCGCTGTTGGTGGCTGAGGGCATGCGTACCTGAGTCACACTAGTATACAATGTATCTGTATTCAGCTGTAGCAGACGGAGCTCAGCATGGATTGTGTTGATTATAGCTTTCTGCTATTCTTCTAAGGTTACCCATCTATCCTCCATGGCTAGAGTGACCGTGTCAACGATTTATTCAAGGTCTCCTTTGGTTAGCGTGACTATCTCATCTCATTCCATCCACTGAGAGTGCTGCTTCTTTCAGGGCCCTTTTACAGGCTCACTTGTTCACATTGTGCCTCGGGGGGAGGCAGTTCCTCCCGTATGTAATCTTTTTATACCCAGATCTAGCTTCGAATCAACCTGAGTCTCTACTTCGGTGTCCTTCTCGATGGTTTGTTTTTGCTACGCATCCTTTTGTGCAGCTGTGCCTGTGTCCTTCCCTATACTCTTGCCCAATTCTCCTGTATCCTTAATAACGACCAGTGGGATTACTTGTGTTGTGTTGGTTCCTTTGGTGCCCTTTGCGCCGGTTTTGAAGCCAATCTTCTAGTTAGGAGGCCAAAGCGCAATTACTTTTTCAATTTCTTCATCCGCTACCATATAAAGGAGCAAGGTCTAGGCTTTATCCTTGTGTGCTCTGATCTAGACGTTGTGCATAGTTACTTGGAAGGCCGCATTGCTCTTCTATCTCTCATATATTATGGGCGACAAGTGCAGTCGGGAATTGATAGCTGCTGCCAAGCTGCTCTGGAAGAGGACCCAGAAGACTTGGTTTTCCTTGATGCACTGCGCATCCTTGGAGTCCCAAAAGTGTGCATAACGAGTCCCTTCACACATGTCTGGGGTGATCCCAGGGAGGAATGAGTCCGCAGGGGATTCCCAGGCGACCAACGTTGTGAGGAACAACAACCAGGAGTAACAAAATTCTTGTCCCTACTCCTGGGACTCTCGGACATTAGCCAGAAACTCATCGCACAAATACTGGGCCCAGTTGAAGCATACCCCTTTCTCACATTGGCCCGCTAACTAAATTACGTATGTGGGGATAGAGGTGACCTCACATTTTCTCATCATCTTGCATGCCAACAACATTGTGCCCAGCTGCGTGCCTTGGTCGGTGATGGACTTGATTATAAAGCTACAATTATTTTGCTCCACATGGTAAGTCTTGCGCACGTACTTAGAATTTTTCCCCTCATACTTTTTTCACATGCACTCCAGAGGGTTTGGTATGTTCATGGGAAGGCTAGTAATTCTATGAACTAGCGTAGCATCAATGGGTATCCTGTCTTGGATCCACAGGTAGCCATTATGAATTAGGGCAAGAAAATATCGAGCTAGTCAGTCTATGACATTGTAGTGACCGAAGTGTGGCATCCTTAGCAAGTTTAGGAGCCCGAACCTAGCTAATCCACGCACCCAATGCTGGGGGAAAATTTTGATCCCATCGTCTGCCTGAACCGTGTCAAGGTATAACTCAGGTGCTAGCTCAGGGAAGGCCTCCAGAGTGGCCAAGTCATGATCACCAAATTTGATCTCATGGAGCCTTCCAAAAGGTTCACCAATGATGGGGACCTCTCCTGGGGTCAGTGGGATTTATAGATAAGTGATCCGGCCATTAAGGTTCTTCGGCGTGCATGTCAAGGGCCTGTGCGGCTGGACGAAGGGAGGTAACTAGTTGATCGGGTCGGCAGGCTAAGCCTCCTCCTGAGCAACATACAACTGGGGTGTCGCCCATGGGGATTTTATGTTTCTCGGGGAAGTACGGGGCTTCCCTCCAGCCCATTTTGCGGGTTTCAAGGGTTTCCCTTAGCCTTCTACTTTTTCCTTTCCCTTTTTCGTGACTGGCGTGGAGAAAAATTCTTCAGCTTCAGAGTCAATCTCCACCACTTCCTAAGTGCCTTGTTCTGCTGAGGCCATTAGTTCTGAGGGTTTAGCATGATTCGTGGCCATCATCCTGGCGTGAAATACAGACTCAAGATTGCTACTGTCAGAGGGAGTAGGTTGCTTAGACATGAAAGAGATGTTAGAGGCACAAAAATTCTTACAACAAAAATTCATCAAGGACAAACATGCCAAGTACAAGATATTCAAGTGATACGGAACCCTTGTCTGATCTAGCCTGCCCATTTTATAGCTTTTACGATCACCCAATGGTAAGGTAAACTTCACTTGGAACTTACCATCAAGTAAATGGAAAAAAATCTCAAAACATTTCCTCATTAAATGCCAGCCGCTCGCTCCTTCCAACATTAACTTTTTCTTTTTACCCGATTTGACTGTTCCAATGGCTAGTTTTCGCACCCTTAGTGCGCTCAGCGCACCCTGGCACTCCTAGCACACCCTTCCGCTTTTAGCATACCACCTGGGCTTCCATTGCACCTACTGCATTCTGATTTTACTACTTCTAATTTTATTCCTACGTCTATAGCGTACTCCCTTGGGCTTTCAATCCTTCGTCTACCTCCTGCGCGGTGCATGGCACCTACTGCGCTTACCTTCCTTGGTGGGGCTATCCCACTCATATAGCTACTCTGGCCATAGAGTCATTTTATCCAATATGGTTTGAGCCGAATACCATTGATATAGCTAGGTAGCATATCGTCGCGCAGGGTAGCTAATTGAATAGCTCTGCCATCCATGATTTCCTTAAATGTATAGGGCCCAAGCCAGTGCTGTCGAAACTTCCCTGGGTGTTTTGCAGTCTGACTATCATATAGCAGGACTAAGTCATCCTTCGCAAAAAAAATTTGACGAATATGTCAATCGTGTTAGGCCTTATCGCGTGCCTTATGACCTTGCTAATGGAAGTTGGCGATGAAACGGTCTTCCTCCAAAGCCACAAGCTGTGCTAATCGCTCCTCCATGGTATCAAACTCTACCATATTGGTGAAGGTTTCTTTGCGCAGGCTAGGAAAAATATAATCCATGGGCACAACGACCTCCTTACCATAGACCATCCTAAACGGTTTTTTCCCTATCAACTTCTTACAGGTGGTTCGGTAAGCCCATAGAACAGACGAAATGTGCACATCCCAGTCGCTGCGATTGGCGTTACAAACCTTGGTCAGTGTGCGCTCCAAGACCTTATTTAAAGCTTCAACCACACTATTTTCTTGAGGTTGATACAGAGTGATTTTCGCATGATGGATCCGAAACTCTTCTGTCAAGGACTATATTGTTTCATTGACAAAGTGCGTACCTCTATCGCTCATCAGGATTTTCGGACATCCAAATCTGGTCAGAATCTGCTCAAAGATGAAGTGTGCAGTGGTATCTGCAGTGCAGTCCTTCATTGCTTGTGCCTTGGCTCACCTAGTTACATAATCAGTAGCAGTTATAATGTAATGCGCAACTGTCTTCTTCCCAGGTGGGTTAATAGGTCCCACAAAATCTATGGCCCATTTGTCAAAGGCTTCCAGGGCCATTTGTGGTTGAAGAGGCATTTCATCTTTACACGATGGCCTTCCTGTCTGTTAGCATGTATCACAGGCTTTACAGTATTCATGAGAGTCAGTATGTAGGGTAGGCCACAATAGGCCAGCTCTTAAGATCTTCTGTGTCATTTCTTCCCCTGCGTAGTGACCTCTTGCAACCTGTCATGGGCTTCTACCAATATATCATGCCTTTCATGCTCTAGGATGTACTTGCACAACACTTCATCTGCTCCCATCTTATATAGATGTCCTGTGAGGATGGTAAAATCCGCAGCGTGGGCTACCATCTCCTACTTTTGTTGCACCGAGTACTCCACAGGTGCCGTGCCTGTAGTCAGGAACTTAACGATGTCAAAAAAGTGCACATCAACCACCTTAATAGAAAATAGCTACACGTTAGGCAACCCTTCCTCTAGGTTGGTCGGTTCCTCACCACTCTTGATTTGAGACAAGTGATCTAGCTCGACATTCAACCTCCCTGGCTTGACAATCATATCAAAGTCGTACTCCTGGAAGAGCAAAATCCATCAACATATTTCCCCCCCCAATGCATGCTTATTCACTAGGTACTTCAAATCCAAATGATCTGTAAACATTTTGAAGTGCCATCCTAATAGACAGTGTTGATACTTTTGTAGTGCAGAGACCATTGCCAACCCTTCCCTCTCCGTGGTGGCATAATTGCGCTTCGCACCCAAGAGTTTTCGACTAGAAAATGTGATTTGGTGATCAATGTCTCCAGCTCCAAGCCGCGTAAGGACCGCTCCCCATATGGACCACTCCCATGAAATACCTTCGCCCAATCAAGAAAAATAAGGATAAGCATAGATACCATCTTTTCCTTGAGTAGCTCCAAGCTCTTCTGACACTCGTCATCCTAAAAGAATGAAACATCATTCTTAAGCAACTTGTCCAAAGGTGTTGTGATCAGTGTGTATCCCTGAATGAGTTTTATGTAGTAGCCCATATGTCCAAGGATTGAATGCAACTGTTTCTCAGTCATAGGTACTGCCAAATTGATGATAACTATAACTTTCGCAAGGTCCACCATCAACCCTTGTTGGCAAACTATATGTCCGAGCAAGATTCTGAAGGGTACGTAGAAGATACATTTCTTGATATTCAGGGAAATATGGTGTTTTCGGCAGGCATCCAACATCATGCGCAGGTTTGAAACGTGCGTCTTTACTAAGCCGAAGATAGTCCAATCATCAAAGTACACCTCTAGAAACTTGTGGATGAATTCTTTGAACACTGCGATAACTACTCACGAGAAGATAGCAGGGGTATTCTTGAGTCCAAATGGCATGACTGTATACTAGAAGGATCCCCATTCAGTGGCAAACATAGTTTTGCTGTGATCTTTTGGTGCAATTATGATCTAACTGTATCTAGAGAACCCATCAGTGAACGAGTACGCTTCCTGGCCTCCTATACTATCCAGGATCTCATCTGATAATGGTATCAGAAAGGGTTCATGTACATAGGTGTCATTTAACTTGCATAAGTCCACACAGATTCAGATTTCTCCCTTCGTTTTCTTTTCTTGAACCACCATTGGACTTACCCAATCTCACTGCTCAACCGGCTCGATAATACTTGCAGTGATCATTTTATCGATTTCTTCCTTAACCTTCTGCTTATACTTAGGGTTCATCCGAAAAGGCCGCTGCTTTATAGGGTGCGCATCCGGTTTTAGCGTGATGCGCATAACCCCTAGGTCCCCTGTGATCCCTTTGAGCTCCGAAAAATTGGTTGGGAATAAGTCTTGATATTCTCTGAGCAATTCAGAAACTTTGCATACAGTGTCATCATTCCAGTAGCCCCCAATTTTAGCCAACTTAGGCTGCTCTTTCGTGCCAATGTTGACTTCCCACAGTTTCAGAGGCTTCATCACATCCATAGTTTGTAGTGCAAGTTCCGCAACTGCATGCTCCCCCTCCGACACTGGGATGGAGACATTGTGCAGATCCTCATTTCACTCTTCTATAGCTATATTGCGACAATTGACAATATCCTGCATCTTCTTTTCCCACGTCGGTGCCCCAAATGCTGCAGAGGAGCTGGATTCACCAAATGAAAATGTATCTATATCCTAGGGAGCTTCTTCAAGTGCCTCTGAGCCCTCTGCTAGTCCAAATGTTCATATGAATTCATCCTTCAAAGTTTCCCAGTGGTGGGTGCATTGATGTAGCTCGGCATCCAAGTACCATGTAGTGGGGATTGGTCCAAACGCATGAATAAACAAGTGAACCCATTCCTTTGTGGTTCGGTCATACCTATTCTCCATCCAAGTGAACAAGTGTTCACGCAGATCCCCTAGGCCAAGCAACGTCTTGACGTGCACCTCAACCGGAGGCTCAAAGCGCAGGATCATCATGTCATGACATTCCTCCCAGTCTCGGAATGCCTCCTTATACGTGTCCCACCATCTTGCAGGTGTTACGCACATGGCTAGATTAAGGGCCCATAACCTTCGTTCTCTAGGAACCTCAAATTCAAATGTTCGCAAAAATTATTTTATACTACCGTAACCATCAAAGTAGGGCAGTTCTCTTACCTATGAAGATATGTAGCGGAAGTCACTTGTGATTCGCAGGTAGCGTAGCGCAGAGACATCATGCAGTCAGTTTTTCCAATTTTCTATTTCTCCGTCAGAGTCCGAGGAGCTTTCACTATCTTTTTCCTAGCAAATCACACCATCAGCCGTAGGATTGATCGAGTCTTCATCCCTCATAGTTAACTTATATATGCAATCCACCTCCTCTTCTTCATGCACTAGCTCTGTATAACTTTCTCCTTCTACAGGGTCTAGTGGTACGATCACCCATGTTCCTTCGCTTTCAAACACCATGCTCCTCTTCTTCAAATTGATAATACTACTCATATCGATGGCCCAGTCCAATCCTAGGTGTGCCGGATAGGGGTCCAAATCTTCCACAATATGAATGACTTCAAATTCAGCCTGGACCTTAACTCTTGTGATATCTACCATGATTGTTGACAGTCTTCCAAATGGGATGATCTTCTGTTGATTGGCCATGCGCAGCTGGATAGTGGACCATTCCAACATAGGTTTTCCCATTTGCTGCCAAGTTTTTTTAGGTAGTACGTTCACATCTGATCCTAATTCTAGAATAACTTGATTCATCTTCTAATCACTGATCTGCGTGGTCAACCGTATCTCCCTACCAGTGCGTCTCTTATGCTTATATAGTTTGTGCACATCCTTAATTTCCATAGCTGGGGTTGTTTAATCTGCGCAGCTATCTATCAAGGCTTGGAGGTTTTCCATGGCCCTTTGGTTGCGCAGCAGCTTAATACATTCCTGCAGGAATGGTTTGACCTCATCACCTACTTTGAGGTTTGCAGGGGCTTGAGGAGTAGGTGCCTCAGCCATAGCAAAGTCTTGGCGAGTTGCGACAAAGGTTTCCTTTTCCTTCTGTAAGTTTAAACCTTCTTGTTTAATGTCTACTTTACGGATAAGAGACTTCGCCCCAGCTTTCTCCATAGCTCCTCCGGTGGCTATGTCGCTGCTTGTTTTAACATTAACACTTGGTCCTTCGTCTCGAGGTTTCTCCTTGACCCTTTGTACATTCTGCGTAGGTGTATTCTTCTTCTCCTACATCTTGGTTATCAGAATTGGGAAATCTTCAATCACATGATCCAACTATCTACAATATCTACAGGATTGTCTTGCAGGGTTCGTGAAATCCCTTGAAAATTTCCCTATTTCTCCACAGTTATAGCAAATCATTTTTCCTCTCCCCTTACCTGCACTTCCACTTCGGCCCCCTCCCCTACCCCTAGTTGGGGAGCCACCTATGTCCGAGGGGGATCTTGGCGAGGACGGATCTGACTATACCCGATATAGATTTTCTTGATCTATCATTAGATCATACGTCCAATAGTTCTGTTCATCATGACCTACAGATCTGCAGAACCTGTACCATTGTTTCTTTATTTCTGGGACATATGCGGCAAGGTGGGGGCAGTGGTTGGTATCATTCAGCCTAGCAACGTGACAATCATCGCACCACAGCACCGACCCACTTGGTCCTGTAGCTTCCCTAGAATGCAACGGACTAGGTCCCCCGACTTGTATGTAGTCTTCTAGCAGAGAACAGATATCCTTGGTGTGGCCATTCACCATGCATCGTATGCACCATATTTCAAGGCTAGCCTTCGTTCCTCGCCCCTTCTGCAGATTCTAGATCTCTATGTGCATTGCTTCTAGCTGGGCTTGTATTTTTTATACTCCTAACTGGGTATCATCTCTTGTTGTAGCTTCCAGCTTCATCACAATCTCTAAGGCCTTTTCCTGCGATTCAATGGCTTGATGTCCCATTGGCACACGTAGGTGGGCAGCAGCATATCAATGAACCACTCCGTGTGCTGCCTGTCATCATACAAAAATCCTCCTTCTCTAATTACCTTCTTTAACCATTGGTCAGCCTCCCATACAGACTCAGACAATCCTTGCTTGAAATATTTTAGATCGTTTACTATCTGAGAGTAGGACTTGGGCTTCTTGAACTATTGTTTCAAGGCATTCTTAATCTCTTCAATGGTTTCATTTGCATGTTGGTCGATGTATCCCATATACCAGTCCAAGGCTCTTCCTTCAAAGGCAAGGATAGTTGCGCCCTTTTCACTGCATCACTAGCTATGTTCTGCACAGTCCATACCGATCCTGCGACAAACCAAAACCGATCCATATATTCATCTACTATGCCCTTGAAGGTGGGTAGCTTCATGTGCGAGGCCATATCATCTTCTAGTGGTGATGGCAGTGAGTTCTTACCCCTATGAGGGTTCGAAGGTGGCATAGACGGAGGGATATGCATAGCAGAATTTCTTTCTAGACTGTAGATAGATCAATCTCCTTCTTGATTGGTTCTGTAGTACTTACCACTATGCGTTGTACCCTTACTTTGATCAGAGCTCATTCACTCTGTATGACTACATAAAATTCTCTTTTCGTTAATAAGATCTTAATCAGTAATGGAAAAGTTTTCAGAAACTTACCCCGAAAACCCTTGAAGAACCTTTGCTCTGCCTCTGAATAGGACAAAAATTGGTCGATTGAAAATTCTGTCATAAATCCTCCTATCACACTATCCATTAAGTGATCTACCATGCGAGTGATGGTGTTATCAGTCTTCTCTAACTGCTGGATCAGCTCTGGGGTCCACTGTGTGATCCACTCATCTTTTCAACACTTCTGAAAATCTACAAGCCTTGCGAGCCACTCATGAAGCTCGGTTGCAAATGTCATAAAGAAAATTTCGTAGATCTCTGTGAAAATGTACTTATTCTTCCACTTCTCTACAGTTAACTTTGCACTGCAATTTTCTTTTACTGCGAATTCCTAAACTTTATTTTCAAACCACTCATCGATTTATTTCTTCTCAGGCTTCCAATATGGTCTTGGCATTACCCTATCTCTCTCAAAATGCTCCTGGTCCTGGCAACGAAACCATTTTTTGGCTTGAGGGGTCCTGACTCGAGTTCAGAGGTTAAGGTTTGCCAAAAAACCCCTATACTACTGGCCCTTTCGGCAGTGACCTGCTTATGCAGGCCAAAGTCTCACCCGAAGCAGTATGGGAGGGTGCTGGAACCAGGTTTCCACACCTTAAGAGAGAGCAGGTAAGTCAAACAGGTCTGCGTTCCCAGCCTATCGAGATCGTATTTAATATATCTGTTCGCAGGCTTATATAAAAGAGCACATATCTAGTAATTCCTTCGCATCCACATGTGTAATACCAATTTATCAACACAACAACTATAATCACAGCAATTAACGGATCATATATTCATATAAAAAAAACAAATATACTTTTGCAACTATCAACTAGATAATTTCACAACTTAATCATACAACCCAAGTTCACATCAATCATAACAAAAAAGATCTAGACAACATCAGATATCCAATAGTACCTCCATATATATTAATACCAAAATCCTGTTACAATCCTAAAATACTGCCTGCGCACACAGCCAGAAGGGTCCACACACAATAGGACTAAGGATCTCCGCGCACACAGGTAGTAGGAGTCCTTAACCAAAAAACCCAACAACAGATCTAAAAATTCGAGCTTAACATCAATCTCAATTCTTTTATGCCTTAAGGCTAAAAAAAGTTAATCTATTTATACTAATTTAGCTTATGCATCTAATGGTCCGTAAACCATGGTTTGTAAATTCTTGGTCTACCCTTGACCCATTACAATGCCTTTGGGGCTTTGACCCACCCCAAAACCCCTGCGCTAGACTAAATAATACAAAAAATATACAAAAACAGACAAAATTTCGCAGCATTACGAGAACTTTTTCCAAGAGTTCCCTTGATCGGATCTACAAATTACTAGGGGCATCATGCCCCAAAACTATGTGTAAACCCATGCACAAAACCATGGGCAGGTTCGCCCATAGAAAAATAGGGTCGAAAAAAAATTTCCCGGGGCGCTGCAACACCCCCTGTGACCCCCCTTTTGCACTTGGCGCAACGTACAAAGGGGGCTATCGCCCCCCCTGTGACCCCCCCCCGCGCGTGACTAGTTGTGGAAATAATATAACACATACCCAAAATTATCCCACTTGTTGTTTTCTTTCCGCAAGGGGCCACAAGAGAGCTTAGTCATTAGCCCAGCTCTACAACACCCATTGTTTCTCTACACCAAGAGAACTTCTGAGTGCTCACAAATTTCTTCAATGCATCTGCAACATTCTTCAAAGTGTCCACCTTTACCAACAACACCGTTTTAGCCTAAACCATATCTCTCACAAAGTGATATTGAACGTCAATGTGCTTTGTCTTTAAATGATAAGCAGGGTTCTTAGCTAAGAAAATTGCACTTTGGCTATCACAGTATATCCTTATAGCTTGCTGCACCAACCCCATACTTGAACACAATCTCTGCAACCAAACTGCTTCCTTTCTTACATGAGTGGCTACCATGTATTCTGCCTCTGTAGTTGAAAGAGCCATTACAAACTGTATTTTACTCATCCAACTGACTGCACCTCCAAATAGGCTAAACACATACCCACTTATAGATCTTCTTTGGTCCATATCTCTAGCCCAGTCTGCATCGACAAAACCATGAATGTCCAACACTCTTTCCAATCTTGGTCTTCCCTAGTGGCACAAGCCATAATCACTAGTGCCTCGCAAATATCTGAAAACCCGCTTCACTGTTGTCCAATGCTCCTTCCCTGGGTTTGACATAAACCTGCTCAATACTCCCACTCCATGTGCAATGTATGGTCTAGTACAGACCATTGCATACATCAGGCTACCCACTGCACTTGCATATGGAACACGAGACATATCCTCCTCTTCTTCGTGTGTCTTGGGATACTATTAAGCAGACAACTTTACACCTATAGGAATCAAAACATTCACTATTTTACTATCCTGCATATTGAACCTCTACAATATATTCTCGACAGACTTCCTCTTGTTTAACTAGAGCTTCCTCTTTCCCCGATCTCTCCTAATTTCCATGCCCAAAATATAGTTTGCAACACCAAGATCCTTCATGTAGAATTTGGAGAACAGTTGGGTCTTCAAAATTTGGATAATTTCTTTGTCATTTCCAATCAAAAACATATCATCCACATAGAGAACCAAATAAATAACACGGTCACCAATTAATTTAAAATAAACACAGTGATCTTCGCTTCTGGTTAAGCCAAGTCCCCGTATATAGGTATCAAATTTCTGATACCACATCCTTGGTGACTGTTTTAACCCATACAGAGACTTCTTTAACATGCATACCAGTTATTTCTTCCCCTTCACCATAAATCCTTCATGTTGTTTCATGTAGATCTCCTCTTCCAGATCCCCATGAAGAAATGTTGTCTTCACATCGATCTATTCTACCTCAAAATCAAATGCAACAGCAATAGATAAAAGTAATCTAATAGAAGTAACTTTGGCAACAGGAGAAAAAATATCACCAAAATCAATTCTTGGCACTTGGGAATAACATTTTTCTACCAACCAAGATTTGTATTTCTCCACCTTGCCTTCTACATTCATCTTCTTCTTAAACACCCATTTGCTCCCGATGGGCTTCCTTCCAGCCGAAAACTCCACCAGATCCCATGCCTCATTTTTATTCAAGGATGCCATTTCATCAACCATGGCCTCCTCCCAGAGTTTTCCATCCGCTGAATCTACTGCCTCCCTAAAATTTCTGGGATCATCATCAGTTATAGTTAAAGAAATTTTTTAATAGAAAGTGGATGGACTATACCTTTATGGTTGTCATCTTTCCCAAACTGATCTTCTCACAACTGGAGTTTGTGGCTCTTCCTCTTCTGATTCTTCTTCTGTTGTAGAGTCTGATTCATCCTCCTTTAGCTCAAACTCTATCTTCACAGGTTCCTTTGGTAGGAATTCATTTTTAACAACATCTTTCACCTCTTTAAACACCACATCTCGGTTGTACACAACCTTCCTTGTTTCTGGGTTTCAAAGCTTGTAACCCTTTAAACCATATTTATACCTAATAAAGATGCACCTTTCAAATTTATTGTCCAACTTGCACCTTTTCTCCTTTGGAACATGTACATATTCATCACATCCAAATACCCTCAGATTTGAAAGAGAGGGTTTCTTACCAGTCCATACCTCATGTAGAGTATTATCCTCCAATGTTGATGAAGGTGATCTGTTAACCAAGTAACATGCAGTCTCCACTGACTCTGCCCAGAATTCTTGTCCTAACTCGGTACCACTGAGCATGCTTCTTTCCTTTTCCATCAGTGTTCTATTTATTCTTTCTGCAACTCCTTTTTGCTGAGGTGTGTATGGAGTATTCTTCTACCATGCTATACCACACTTTTACAAAACTCTTCAAATTCGTTCTTGCAGAACTCCCCACCATTATCTATCCTCAACACCTTTATCTTCTTCTCTGTCTGGTTTTCCACCAGAGCCTTAAATTCTTTAAATCTGTCAAAGACTTCATATTTATTCCTCAAGAAATATATCGATGTATTCCTTGAGAAGTCATCTATGAATGAAACATAGTACACAAAATTACCTAGTGATGGAACCGACATAGGTCCAAACACATCACTGTGCACAAGCTCTAATATCTTGTTCACCCTCTTAGCACTAGAAGGAAAACTCACCTGATTCTGCTTCCCATATGCATAATGTTGATAGAAATTGAAATCCAGAGAGCTATTAGACATACCTTCTACCATACCATTTCCAATGCAGTATGCGAAGGCCCTTCTCTCCAATATTTCCAAGCCTTTGATGCCATAGCATGGTCTTTTCTCCAGAGACTGCTAGGCTTTCCGCTCCACTTTCAGGAACCGCAGAAATATTGCACCCATCAATAACAGTGCTGCCCTGAAGCTTGTACAGAGTTCCAATCCAAAATCCCCGCATTAATACCAATGCTCCCAAACCATCTTACGGGTATCTTTCTCGAACACTGTTTTTACACCTACGTCATCCATCTTGCTTAATGAAATCAGATTTCTGGCCAATGCAGGAATGTGCAGAACACCAGGAAGTGTTCTACTCCTTCATCCTTGTAGATTTAGCTTGAATTTTCCACGTTCGATGATTTTGGCTTTCCTATCATCACCTAAGAAGAGATCACCACCATAATATTTGTCATACTCGCAAAACCACTCCCTATGGGGAGTGAAGTGAAAGGATGCACCCGAGTCAATCAACCATGACTCATGATCTACAGGTGTATTTGAAGAAGAAGCCAAATACACATCCCCACCTTCATCTAAGGTGGTTTTTGCCTCTGCAGAAGGATAATAATCAGATCCCTTTCCTTTCTCAGGAGATTTAGATCTGTAGTCCTTTTTGTAGTGCCCTTCCTTTCCGCATTTCCAGCACACCTTTACAAATGATCCGGATTTATGCAGGAACGCAACAGAATAAACACATAACCATAAAGATAGAGATGCAGCGGAAATAACACTTCATTTCATTAATATCAAAGAACTGAAATTTGCTTACAGACAGAAAGGAAATAAAACTAGCTAGGGCACTGGTAGCTATCTCTGAGAAGAGATGTGGCGGCTAGAGGCCTCTGAAATGCTTTACAATGAGGCGCGAGGGCCTATTTATTATTGAGAAACAATGGAGAACCCTAAACATCCCAAAAACCTAACCCTAGGAGATGAAGCGCCAAAACTATGGGCCCCGCTTGGGTAAATTGGTGTTTCAACTTCCCAGGGACGTAACTTTGGCATACTATCTCCGTTTGACGCATATGATACATCATTAGAAAGCTCTATCCGAGGACTACAGCTGTCGGGACGAATTTTATCAGAAAATTCGCTGGCGCTTTCATACCCAAAAAACGTCGTCTAGGGCCTCAAAACGGCTCCGGAAGTTCAGGACCCGAAAAACTGCTAAAAATAGTAAGTTATGCCGAAACTGAAAAACTGAAAGAGACAATGGTGGGGGGCCAAGTGGAATAGGTGGGTGGCCACCAATATCCACCTGGATCAACAAACTTTCTAGGAGATTTAGATCTCCCTCTAGATTTAGATCTCTCACTCAAAACCTTATTCTTTTCTCTGTTCTGGACCTTCCTCGTATAGATAAGGCATCTCCATTCTGACCCTCCATATTTCTCTGTCTCATTTCCTCCAACAGCAAGGTTGAGACAATGTCATCAAAATTCAAGGTAGTTGTATTGCTACCTATTGCAATAACTAGACTGTCCCACAAGTTTGGTAGAGAACACAAAAAAACTGATGCACTTATCTTCATCTGAGATTTTAATATCAATATATGATAGCTGACTCACCACAATATTAAAGGCGTTCAGATGCTCTGTCACCGAGTCTCCATCCTTCATCCTCCAGTTATACAACTTTTTCTGTAGGAACAATTTATTCACCAGAGACTTAGATTGGTACAAAATCCCAAGTTTTTCCCACAATTTATTTTCCTTATCTTCCCCAGATACATTCAACAATACCAAATCTGAGACACAACCATATTGTGCTCTTCACCTTCCGATCCAACTTTTGCCAGTCTTCATCTGACATTGCCGTTGGTTTAGTACTTGGATCTACCATGATCCACTGGTCTTTATCCACCAGCAAATCCTCCATCTTGAGCTTCCAAAACTCAAAACTCTAACCATTAAATTTCTCAATCTCTATCTTTCCATTGCTCGCCATCTTCTTTCACCGCAAGAATTGATCCTGCAGATCTCCCACTGAATTGTGTCTACCATAGGCCAGAGAAAAAACCCCTCAGCAGCAAAGGCATCCCCTTGAAGCTGAAACATCTCTGATACCAAATGTAGGTTTTAACCCTGTACAAAAATTATCTGCAAATTAATCTTAAAAATATAAAATAAACAATAGAAAGAGCATAAAACATAAAACAAATATACACAGATATTTTCCCCTCGATCCCAAATTGAGATGAATAGCTTGATTTTTCATTATATTCATTTTAGTGTTACAACACATACACACACACACACATATATATATATATATATATATATACATGTTGAAGCATACATAAACCCCAATCCATTAACCCTGGATTAGAACATAACCATAGTTCCCTTCACCGGATCTACAAAATACCAGGGGACGAAAACCATCATGCCCCAAAACCATGTGCAAACCCATGCACAAAACCATGGGCGGGTTCACCCATCGAAAAATAGGGTCCTAATGCTCAGGTGTGATCAGACTGGATCATGGACCTATGTGATAGCTCAAAATTCAAAGTGTTTGGAAGTGTTTTGAACCTGAGCAAATGGATAGATCTCATCTTCCCGATTCTATCACCGTGAATGATTCGAAAAATCGACATTGTATGAAGAAGTTATCGCATTTTGAAAAGTCCAGTAAACTACAAAAATTGGACTTTGAACAAGTTTTACTTGGATTGGGAAAAATTTAAAAGAGAATATTCTAGGGAATATTCCTGAAATATTCGTCAGAATTTTCCCCGGAATATTCCATTCTGTACAATCAGCATTGGACAAGTGGCACAATGTGGTTGAGTGTTGGGATCATGTGTTTATTTATGGGCCAATTACAGGGTAGCACGTGGCCAGCCCTGAGTCTGCCACGTGTCCCCAAGACCGTGTATCAAATTTTTTGTGGAGTCCCCGGGAACGAACCATGGACCTCCTATCAGTTAGCCAGCCCGCGTGGCGTCGCACCACATGGTAGTTCTTACCAAACATAGGAGAGCGATTATATTTAAATTTAAGTCATTTATGTGATGGGGGTTTGGAGGGCAAGCCCCGAGGGGCCAACCCTCCCCATATGGCCATAACACCAAGACCATCGGCCAGAGTTCTAATCGGCAACACTAAACCGAGGCCCCAACAGTGGTCACATGTCATTAAAAATAAAACCACCGCATATAATGTTATCCCTGATAGCTATGTAACCGCACAACATTAAAAATCTAATCGATAGCCTTGTCACACGCACTTCACTGACTCCGCGGTTATGCCTGCGGTTTCAGCTAACACCGCAATTAAACTTCGGGTTTAATGCCTTACCCCAATTCAATGTGTGGTTTCTGCTCCGAATGTAATGTGACCGTAGATTTGTAGCACATGTGGCCAAGATTTTTGGCAGTAACGGTTAGTGCTAGCAGTCAGGTTGGCGGGCAGTTTGGAGCACCCCCCATTTTTGGTGCAATTTCCTATTTTAATTGTAGTTTCTCCACATTTAGTGGAGTTTTTTAAGGGACACTAGGCAAAAATGAGTTCAGGCTCTATGTTGAGCTAGATTCGCCAAATTTTGGAGTGCCAATAGTCAATTTAGACTATCTAAAACATTCTAGACTCATTAGTGAGGGTTGAAGAGCCATCGGAGAAATTTTCAGCAAGTTTTTGCTTCAGTGAAGTTTAAGGGGCCACTAGGGCCACCAGGAGGCAACAACAGTTTGAGGCCTAGCTAAGGGAGCTAGAGGCCTTATTCAAAAATCCAATAGTCAATTTTGGATGTTTCATATGTTATGGAAATAATGGTGTGTTTTTTAGAGCATTTAGAGTACTCTTGAAGGCCGAGATGCTTCAGTGAAGTTCTAGGGACCATTAGTGCCAGCAGCAGTTCAGCACCTAGCCAGGGCAGCTATAGGCCTTATGCAGTGAACCAATAGTTATTTCTAACTGTAATTGGAATTATGAATCCATTTATGGAGGTTGTAGAATATTTTGAGGACTTATAGAGTTCAATAACCCATCAAAGAATTTTTCAATGACCCTAGTGCCAAGGGGTTCCGACAGGTGTTGGAGGCGAAACTAGAGCAGCCAAACGCCATTGTCAGTGAAAAAATAGTCTATCCTGACTAATTTTGGCATTCTGGATCCAATGAAGGGATTTTCAGAGCCATTTTAAGACTTCTAGAGCTTGAGAAGCTGAAGGAAAGTTTTGGGCAGCCGAGGGCAAACCATGGATGAAGGCCTAGTTTGGGGATGTTGTGCTCATTTTGAGCAAATGATCAGTCGATTTTTGGTGTCTGATGTGTGATAGAGACAATAGGTGTGGTTTCAGGGATAGAAAAAGAATTCAGAAGGAGTTTGTGCCATATAGAATCTCAATGTAGCTCAGTGCATCGATAGAAGTAATTGAGTCTAAGGGAGCCTAGATCTATTTGCAGAGGGATGACAACCATGATAGGGATATAGATGGTATTCTAAGCCCTTTGGTTTAGTTCAGTAACCATTGGAGTCAAGTGTGGAACTTGTAAAAGAAAGTTTACCACAATACCAAATAGCCTATTCAAGATGATAAAATCTCAAGGAGACGTAGCCTTCTAAAGCTCGAGAAGTTGAAGGGAAGTTTTGGGCAAACGAGGGAAAACTGTAGAGGAAGGCCTAGTTTGGGGATGCAGTGCTCATTTTGAGAAAATGATCAGTCAATTTTTGGTGTCTGATGTGTGATAGAGATAGTAGGTGTGGTTTCAGGGATAGAAACAGAATTCAGAAGGAGTTTTTGCCATAGAGAAGCTTAGTGTAGCTCAGTGCATCGATAGAAGGAATCAAGTCTAACGGAGCCTAGATCTGTTTGCAGAGGGATGAAAGCCATGACAGGGATATAGATGGTATTCTAAGCCCTTTTTTTTAGTTCAGTAACCATTGGAGTTAAGTGTAGAACTTGTAAAATAAAATTTACCACAATCCCAAAGAGCCTAGTCAAAATGACAAGAGCTCAAGGAGACGTAGCCCACGATATTAAGGTGAATTCCTAGATTAGTTTTGATGTTATGTGTGGATGTTTTATTGCTGCATTATATTTCTATTATACATGTTTAGTTTCAGCAAAAAAAAAATTAACTCAAGACACTTAAACAGTTAAAAATCATACACCTATTTCAAGTAATAATCCCGCAAAATGTCAAGTACAAGCTAGATCTATTATTTGTTTAACTGAGTGGGAGGTTCTTGAAAAAAATAGCAAGTTATCCAACCCATTTTTAGATTAGTGTCCTAGGTCATCAAAAGAGTTAATGTGCTAGCATATAGGTCATGTTCTAGACTTTACATTTGGTTGTCATCATAATGTCTGTAATCAAAAGAAAAAAGAGAGTCATGTCCATTATTTAGGTCAACATCATGGAAGTTGGAAAATTAGGGAATTAAATAAAAAAAAGGTAACATTTCCATTTGAAGAAATTATGCTACAGTCACATGAGTCAAAAGTATTTCTTTCAAAAGTACACATGATTTCATGTGCCAAAATCGAGTTTTTTGAGCTATAAAGAAAAATAAAGCTTTCCAAGGGTTCATTATATCCTTCCAATTCTTCATGGGCTCCTCTCTTGCATTGCAAAAATTACCACAACCACTATAAGTTCGGATTATTTCACCAAATTACTTAATTCATCAGCCTGCTATGCGTTTGCTATGTTTCTGGCAACTCGTTGCACTTTTTTTTTGGAGACATAAGGAGGGAAATAATAGGGGAAAACTCCATCTCATTGTTTTAAACAACTTCAAACATGTAAGTGGGACCATTACAAATCTTTGTTTCAGTCAATTTCTTCACAAAATTGATAAAGTCCTTCCCTAGGGTTTGATGCTCCATTTTTACTGCACTTTTGTGATTTCCTGGTTTTGCTTCAGTTGATAAGGATATTTCCTAGTTTTTTAGCCTATACAACCCTAATATCCTTCATTAGACACTCCCTACCATTCCCCTCACTTTATTTCACTCAATTCATCAATTTCCCACACAAACCTTAGCTAGATGCTGCACATCTAGACTAGGACTATGTTTTCTCTCTTTTTCCCCCTTTCCCTCACTAAAATTCATAAATTCCACTTTAAATGTGTTCCTAAAACATTTACCTACTCCTCATAATTTTTTCAGAATTTTTCTTGCCCTCCATCCTCTTCATTTCCTCACTCCAACTTGATGCTCATTTTCCCCTGTTTTGCAACTTAGTTCCCTTTGCCCATTCTTCCTTGAAACTAGGGTTTTTTTTTTAAACAAGATCAAACATGGCAGAGAATAATGAAAATATGAAATTCAGAGGAGGAAATATCTAAATATATGAGCCTATTCATATGAAGGAGGTCAATGCATCAGATTTTATAAGGAAGTCATTTGAAAAGGTAGGTTGCCTAGGGTTTTGTAAGAAAGTGCAGGAGGTGTGTTATAATCATGACTTAACAAGTTTACTTTCCCTCAATTTAAAAATATGTAATTCCATCATAGAAAGGGTGAAATTTCAGGTTTTAGAAGAAGGAGGTGATTGGCATGATCTTTAGGGTTTTGACATCATTTGCTGCATACAGGGACAATTTTACTTCAAATTACATTTCTGAAGTCATGGAGATGAATTTTACAAAAGTGAAAGAGGTTTCTATAAATCACACACCAAATAACAAAAAATTCCTTCAGTTTATGCACAGGGGTTATTATTTGGGAGATATGTAGCAAAGTGTGAAGCCTATTATTTAGAAAATCAAAATTTTCAATTTAATTTCCTATTTTAGACATTATTTTGTGGCACATATTCCAAGACAATGGAAATGAATTTTTAAAACCCTGAGATATTTTTTTCTTCAAAAAAACCATATATACAAAAACCTCTCCCATTTTTTTAAACTTTGTTATGGTTAAAGATATATCACTCCATCTTCGACCCCTATTTTTACAAAAAACACAGAAATTTGACCCTACAAAAATGCAACGAGTGCTCACCGTGCTTTTTCCTAGAGGCTCCAAATGAAATTTGGAAAGAATGTGGAGTGGATAATGATGTGAGGATAACATATAATTACTTTTGAAAGTCTTAAAAGTTTATATATTTTCAGAAAATGACAAAATAGTGCCCATTTTTTACCTTTCTGCCACTATTTCAGACCACTCATTGGGTTTCTGGGACAACTTGACTTCAAGACAAATTTTCAGAGGTTTGGAGCAATGCTTTCCAGTGATTTTTGATTCTATGGTGTATTATAAATCCATAGATTTCCAAACATACCATTTGTATCCAAACAATCATCCAGGAAGGACTCCAAATCACCCTCCAAAGTTGCGTTGCGCTTCTGCTACGTTTATGAGAAATCTTGTTGCGTTTCTGAGTTTGAAGATTGTTTTTGACAGGAGGAGGTCAAAGGTAAAAATGGCTGATGTAAAAGCTATATTATGAGTTTTTTTATGGTTAATAGGACTATTTATGGTCATCTTTGGTAAATAATCTTATGTTTAATGACTTAAGAGAGAAACTCAACTTGTTAGCTAAAAAAGGGGAAAGTTGTATCTAACTCCCATAGAATTAGGCTATGAGTCATTAGGTGCATTAATTAGTTTCTGTGGATAAGGATTTGACCCCTAAAGGTGGAATATTGCTTATTTTCTATATGTACTCAGAATTAAGCCATTGAGAGGGTTGGATATTGAAGTTCACACTCTTTTGGAACTATTGTATTTTACTATATGCAGAAGTAATTTATAGACAGTTAGAACTACTTTTATGATATTATTGTGATGTGGTTAGTGACAATGTTCCTCTCCATTTTTATTATGCATATAATTATCAAGTTATTCAAGTAGCCATCTACTTTATTCTTATGCTTTATCTTTTAAGTTTTGAAACATAAATCATGCTTTTATGCTATGTTTTTCTTTAAGATAAGCATATAAGTGATTCATCCTCTAAAATAAGTGAATTAATTATGTATCTAAGTGATTCGTCCTCTGTGATCTCAGCTGGTTCAAAATACAGTATAAGGTTAAAGAGATATCACTCCATCTTCGACCCCTATTTTTACAAAAAACGCAGAAATTTGACCCTACAAAAATGCAGCGAGTGCTCACCGTGATTTTTCCTAGAGGCTCCAAATGAAATTTGGAAAGCATGTGGAGTGGATAATGATGTGAGGATAACATAAAATTACTTTTGGAAGCCTTAAAGTTTATATATTTTCAGAAAATGACAAAATAGTGCCCATTTTTTACCTTTCTACCACTATTTTAGACCACTCATTGCGTTTCTGGGACAACTTGACTTCAAGACAAATTTTCAGAGGTTTGGAGCAGTGATTTCTAGTGCTTGTTGATTCCATGGTGTATTATAAATCCCTATATTTCCAAAAATACCATTTGTAGCCAAAAAATCATCCAGGAAGGACTCCAAATCACCCTCCAAAGTTGCGTTGTGCTTCTGCTGCGTTTCTGAGAAATCTTGTTGCGTTTCTGGGTTTGAAGATTGTTTTTGACAAGTGGAGGTCAAAGGTAAAAATGGTTGATGTAAAAGATATATTATGAGTTTTTTTATGGTTAATAGGCCTATTTACGGTCATATTTGGTAAATAATCTTATGTTTAATCACTTGAGAGAGAAACTCAACTTGTTAGCTAAAAAAGGGGAAAGTTGTTTCTAACTCCCATAGAATTAGGCTATGAGTCATTAGGTGCATTAATTAGTTTCTTTGGATAAGGATTTGACCCCTAGATGTGGAATCTTGTTTATTTTCTATATGTACTCAGAATTAAGTCATTGAGAGGGTTGTATATTGAAGTTCACACTCTTTTGGAACTATTGTATTTTACTATATGTAGAAGTAATTTATAGACAGTTAGAACTACTTTTATGATATTATTGTGATGTGGTTAGTGACAGTGTTCCTCTCCATTTTTATTATGCATCTAATGATCATGTTATTCAAGTAGCCATCCACTTTATTCCTATGCTTTATCTTTTAAGTTTTGAAACATAAATCATGCTTCTATGCTCTGTTTTTCTTTAAGATAAGCATCTAAGTGATTCATCCGCTGAACTAAGAATTAATTATGTATCTAAGTGATTCATCCTCTGTGATCGCAGCTGGTTCAAAATACAATATAAGGATATTCAACATATAGTGATCATAGCTATTTCACAATCTCTCCCTTCTTAAATTCGTTGTTTTGTCCTCATAGAAGAGCATCTTATGCTTGCAAACACTTTCTGTTGGCACTCTACTGTAGATAACTGTGTTGGCCTACAATATTGGTGTTGGGTGTGGATCCTGATTATCTTGTTTATTTTGTATCACAACATTGGACACCTATACCTTAATGGAGCGACAACGCCGCCCATAATTGTATGTTGCTTGGGGGGTCCGGGGGGGGAGTAATTTATAGTAAATCTAGTCAATCTGGGTCGTTCATTAGGTGGATGATCATATGGTAGAAGTTATGTTTAGTATAGGGTTTTTTTCCATAGAAGGAAACCCCTCGCTTGTATGAGGGTATTGTATTGTAGCTATGTATTGTATGAGGGTCCAGGGGGGAGGAGTAATTTCTAGTCAATCTGGGCCATTCATTAGGCGGATGATCCGACGGTAGAAGTTATGTTTAGTTTAGGGTTTTTTTCCCTAGAAGGCAACCCCTCGCTTCTATGAGGGTATTGTATTGCGGCTATGTATTTTATGTGTATTCTCAGAGCGAGAAACAGAGAGGGTGATTGTGAGAGAGAATAGAGGATATTACAGTGGATCTATTGTAGGTTTTGTCTCTTCATTTTGTTGGATAATAGAAAGGAAGGATTGGTTGTTTGGGGTGGACGTAGCCCAAACTCGGTGAACCACATATATTTGCATCTCTCTGGTTTTATGTGTTTCTTGTGATTGTGTTTCCGCATATATTTTATTTGTTTCCATTTCTCTGTAATATATAATTTTTCTAACAATTGGAGAGATGTACTTGAAACAACCTTATATATCAAATATTATACTTCCAATACTTCAAATATTTGAATGTATTTATGTGGCATATCAGCGTGCAAAGCTTTTGTTAGAGATGAACCTTACTCTGAATTCACAGAAACCCAGTCAGTAGTTTTGGATGCATGTTTTCTTTGGGACATCATGCAAAAATCCAAGGTTGACAGTATCAATTTCATTGTATCTGTAGCTTCATGACAGTGACGGTGCACATGAGTATTTCCATAAAGATGAGCTGAAGCATTCCCATAGAACTTGAGATTTACAAGTTCACCAAACTTAAAAATTTCTGTATGGGCATCTTCATAAAATTCACCATAATGAAGGGCAACTCCTTCACTAAATACTCAAATCCTTCTTTATCCAACTTGTCATAAGTATCACAAATAGGAGGGGTTTTAAACATTACTTTTTTATGACTGCTTCGTCCAACTTGTAGCGACAGATAACTATGTCTATTAGTACCGGAGGTATGTTTATCACTTCCACCAATATCCAGGAAAACAAACATAACCTCATGGAGTCAGCGAACAATTTTGTAGTCATTTCCAGTTTCCAAGGGCTCCTAAGGTGGGTCTTCAAACTCAAAATACTGCTCAAATTTGAATTCCTAAAGATCATATGCCCTTTCGCAATTTTTTCAATCTGAAATGGCTTCAAGGGCACCAATGACACCATCATATATCCTGATTTTAATTTCATTGTCTTCTTTATCTATGGCATTTGAGACAAAGGGATCATTATGCACCTATTTTTCAAAATTTGAGGCATTCAACCCCATTGTATCAGGTGCAGGTATTTTAGCAGTGTTTTCATTGAGAAGGCAGACAAAATCATTATTGATAGGTTGACTTCCACTTGGCTCAAAAACAATGTCACTCTTTGAGCATATATCATTCTCTCACATCTACACAGAGAATAATACTAAAGTTAACACCCTAGCCAAGGCATCAGCCGAATTGGAAGCAAGCTAGCTAATAACTGACATCTACAAGGGAGAACAACATTGAAGCTCCACCAGAAACCTACTATAGAATTCATTCTCCAGGTACCCTTGATGAGATTTCTCCTTTCAGGTACCTTCTCATCTGTCCCAATGCAAGAAGTTGAAATTTTTGAATTTTAAAAACAACTCTCTCACGGGAGTTATTGAACTGAATTTTACAAGCCTTCTTGAACTAATTTATCTAGATTTAGCTAGCAACAATTTTTCTAGAAGTATTCCGCCTAGCTTGTGGACCTGTAAAAATATCCAGTCTCTGAGCCTGGAAAGAAACAAATTAAGCGGTGAAATTCCTCCTAGTACGGCATCCTTTTAGGTTCTCTCTTTTTTCTCCATCTCAAACAATAATTTTATCAAAATTACAAGTGCCCTAATGGCTTTGCAAGACTGTCATAACCTTAGCACATTGGTTATGTCAAAAAAATTTAATGGGGATATGATTCCAATTGATACACATGGATTTCCCATGTTATGGACATTAAGTCTTGGAAATTGTGCTCTTTCCGGGCAAGTTCCAGTTTGGCTCCTAAAAAGTCCAAATTTACAGGTCTTGGATCTTTCCTGGAATAATCTCAACAAAGTTATTCCTATTTGGTTAAACACTCTTCAAGACCAATTCCAAAGCAGTTTATGGAGTTACCTAGTTTTAAATCAATACAAATACCCCTGTATCAGCTCAAAATCCCTTTGAGCCCCCTTTATATGTAAATCAAAATAAAAATTCTTTTTGGCTGCATTACAATCAGTTGTCTAATATTATCCCTTCACTATACTTGGCCAGAAACAATCTCTGTGGCACTCTAAGCCCTGAGATTGGGTAGATGAAAATGATTCATATTCTATATTTGAGTCATAATAATTTCTCGGGGATAATCCCAGACACACTATCTAACTTGAGTGGAGGCCTTAGATTTGTCAAAAAATAATTTTCTTGGAATCATACCACCATCCCTGAAAGGATCTCACATTCCTAGCAAGGTTCAATGTCTCTAATAATCACTTGCATGGGTTAATACCTTCCGGACATCAATTTGATACCTTTAATAAGTCTAGTTTTGAAGGAAACCTTGGTCTCTATGGGCAGCCTGTTACTACCACTTGCAGTCCACCTGTGTCAATACTGGGGGTACCTATTGCTGCACATAGAATCAATAGGCTAGACAGAAATACCATTCTTGGCATAACCATGAGTGTTAGTGTTGGGATTGCTTTTATTTTGGCTACAATTATTTGGAATCAATCAAGAAAACATATAACAGAGAAGGGAGTTGTGGACGAGATGGATTTTGAAATGCATCACAGGCTTTCTGACGCCTTCAGATATAACTTGGTGCTGTTATTCCAGAATCATTTTCATAAGGATCTTTCTATTGCTTATCTCTTGAAAGCTACTGGTAATTTTTAGCAAGAAAACACCATTGGTTGTGGAGGCTTTGGATTGGCATATAGATCCACTCTGGAAGATGGCATAAAAATTGCAATTAAAATATTGACAAGAGAATGTGGTCAGATGGAGCATGAATTTAAGGCTGAAGTAGAAGCTCTATCAAGAGCCCAACATAATAATCTAGTGTCATTGCAAGGATACTGCAAGTATGGGAATGATAGACTGCTGATTTATTCCTATATGGAGAATGCGATTTTTGGTATATTCTATAAGTCTATGACGCTTTAAAGACCATCATAATTTATATATATTTGTGTCAATTAGATGTGTAATAGCTCTATTCTCCAAGTCACCTCATGATGTCATCAACCACGCATCATGATAATAATATCTCCAAGTTCAGTTTCAAAGTGTCTTCATAAGATGCTCCAAGATGTCGTCAAGGTGCTCCAAATAGATCTTCAACAATATATCTTCTACTTATTTTCAAGGTGCTCCAAGTTCGTAGGCCTTAACTCGTCTTCAACATCTTGCTCCTAAAATGTCTCCAATATTGCAAAGAACAAGCAGTTATAGGCTTTCAAAAATACCTTAAAATAAATTGACCAATAAATCCCTTCAGACATGTTATTATTTCGCTTAAAATAATGCCCAAAGTTTGTTCTAAAGCTACTAACCATTTTCCTCAAGATAAAACAATTTTTCTTCAAGCCTGCTAAAAAATATTTGCCAAGATCATCTTCAAAAGGAATCTAAATTATGTGCAAGAGGCTTGGACTAAGTACACATGGTATTAATTTAGAGCTCTTAGCCTATAATGTGTCCCAATGGAGAATTGATCAAGCACTAGATTCACGTGTAGAGGTCAAGAATAGGTTCAAGTCTAAATGCTGAGATATACCTTCTCACCAAGCTCAAAATTTTTCCCACAAGTCCGAATAGCATTTTTTCCACACACATGTCTGAACCCTTGAGAAAATCTGAGATACAAGTTGTAGATCTGAGGAATATATATGATGAGCCCTCCTCATAGGACCAAGTTGCTAATTTTATTGTTTGTTATAGGTTCAAGTCTCCATAGAATATCCTCAAGACCGAAGTTGTTTGTGGACTGCAATTCACCACAGTGTTTTAGCTTTTTCCACAGCTCCAGTTTTCAATGGTCCAAGGGTTTTGTAGTTTCCTCTTACAGGTCCGAAGGTATGGAAATTTTTGTTACAGGTCCAAAATACAGAGAGAATCTTGCCGTCTTATCCACCAAAATCTTCAGAGAAATGTGAAGTCTGGACTGTCCAACAAATAAATCTAAGCCAAGAGTCTATACATAGTCTAAAAATGCTATAGTTACTACAGAGGAATCCCTATAATATTCCACAGTTTGATCAAGAAGTTCACCACAAAAAATACTAGTGTTGTAGCTTGGTTTGCAATTCGAAATTCTATCTTCTAGTACAATTGTTATCACAAGTCCGAAGGAATAGATATCCATAACAAATTTTTGACCCAAACAAATTTAATTCCTCGACTTGCAAGTCACTCCCGCGGTTATACTCTAATTTTTTCATGGAATTGTAATGTCCAAAACTGAGGAGCAGAGGTTTATATTTATAGTAGTTTACCATGATTTAAAGGAAATGTCCTTCTAGAAGGGGAGGCCAACATGTGTGCCAAAGTGCAGGTTGGCTCATTGTTAGGTGTAATTTTCTTAGTCTTAAAAATTCAATATCTCACAAAATACTAGGATTTTCAGGACAAATAAGGGCTCATTGGAAAGGAAAAAATACACTCTATAAGATAGTGTAGGAGAAAATTTGGAAGGATGCCTCTAAGGTGGTAAAAACATTTTTTCTTTGTGACCGTCCTTAATGTTTGTGCGCACTTTTGTTGAGAATTAGGTAGGGCTAGGTTTAATTCAAATTCTCTTCTTGATAATTACTTGTGAGCTTACTTCTTTTACTTATGTCTTATCTTCTTAGCTTATTATTTTTTCATCAAGTCAATTACCAAAACACAAGAGACACAAATTTAATCTCTTCGAGCTAGGGCCAAAACCTCTCCCTCTTGGAGAGGAAAACCCACAAGAAATTATTATTATAGAATTTTAGATGACAAGTACCATGACCATGACACAGACCCTTGACCCTTGTATGCCTCCAAGACCTTGTCGCTGCTTCTTCATTGTCTCTTTAAGCTGATCCTTCTTTTCTGCACTTTCCTGCACCATCATGTGCTTTTCTACACCAGGAATAGAGAGCTCAGTCTCTAACTGTATTTCCCTTCTCCAACTGTATGTGATCCTTATTGAGATATCAACACCTTGTTATAGAAGATCCTATGCACACCTCGCACCTTCACTTCACCTCGCTCATTGGTCTTCAACATACACACATGTCTTATTTCCTTTCGATGAACAAACCACCATTTTTGTACTCTAATGATACCCTTACTTGTGATGCATTACTTTGTTGAGCACACTTACTATACTTGGAACTTAACACAATCCTGTAACTACTAAACACAGTCCTGCAACTTCTTCTTCTTCAAGAAATATATCCAGGTCTTGTGGGAGAAGTCATCTGTAAAAATCATGTAATAGGAATATCCTCCCAAGGATGTCATAGGTAGCATAACAGGTAAATCATAATATATAAACTGCAAGATATCGGTTGTATTTATGACCCTTGAAGGGAATGGTCCCCTTATATGCTTCCCTTCGGCACAACCCTAACATATGCCTTCATGATCATCTTTAAATTCAGGCATCCCTTTCACCACCTGCCTTGCTTCGGGAAGGAATTTGTAATGAAGGTGTGCAAACCTTCAGTGCCATAACTCTGTTTGAATATTTGTGTCACATGACATATCCTCCAATGGACTTCCTCCAACTAGGTAGAGTGTATAAACTCTAAAACCAATAGTAAGAGCTTCTTTGAAGTTCCTCTTCTAGATGTGTACCTTTCTATCAACAAATTCCACCTTGAACCCTTTCTCTTCCATTGCTGAAATAGACATAAGGTTCTTCTTCAAATCAGGTATGTACAACACATATTGTAAACAGATGACTTGACCTTGAGATAGATGAAGGGTCATAGTCCCTATCCCTTTCACGAGATATGTGACATTATCTCCAAGGATAATTTCTAAATTAGTATCCTTCTCATAGAAATTAGAGAGGGCTTCTTTATAACTAGTGAGGTGCCTTGAAGCACCACTATCAATCAACCAGACATCCAGGGTGTCGGGACGAGATGTAATAGAGAGGGAAGATACAAGAATATATTCATTTTTATTATTATCAACAACATTAGACTCACTGTACCTGGAATTTCTTGACCTCTTGATAGGTTGCCCATTTCCACTACGATCAGAGGGATCCTTCCTTTTTCCTTTGAACCTGTTGTTCCTTTGATTTCCATTCCCCTTGAAGTTGTTTTCATCATCCCTGGGAGAGTCCATTCTATTGGGTCACTCTCCTGCATAGTGACCAGAGTTTTTATAAGTGTAACATATTCCCTTCCTTCTTTGGGCCCCACTCTACCATGGTTTTGATTTCTCGTGCCACCATGGTTCTTCTTCTTTGCATGAGCGGTGAAGGAAGTAGGGTCACCTCTATTTCCATTAGAGGGATGATCTCTCTCCATCAGTCTTGTCTCCTCTTGGGTGCATCTAGTAACCAATTCATCAAAATAAAGAATCATCTTATTATTAAGAATCGTAGTATTAAATACATACCAGTTGTAGAAATTATACAATATGCATGTATATTACCGAAATCCCCTGATCTAAAAAATTAATCTTATGTTAAATAGTGAATCCTTCCACTTAATTCTTTGCAGAAATTAAATTGCCAATAGCAAAACACATATGAAGAAAAATCAATCACACATAAAAACAGTTGTTTAACGGGAAATCTTAAAGCTTAAAACCCCAAATATCATATATTATGTATATCAATGGAACATGTAACAATATCATACAAAGCTTAGTACATCAAGCTCTCAATACAATCAACAATCATTACACATTGCCATGCAGAAATTTGCATATCTATGCACCAATTTCCAACCTCCTGACAGCCTGCCTCCATTGCGTCATCCCTGCTGAAGAATACCCCTCAATGAATTCAAATTGGCCTTGCCTTGGCTGCGCAATCCTCATTGGCATCTCTGATGTGTGTTAGATGCATTGAATGCATCACTATAGTCACAACAGATAGTCCATCTCACCCTTTCACCTATCTCTCCACTGGGTCTCTACTGGAACTGACATGAAAGTAGTTAACTGTTGTATTTGTTCAGTTGCAAGTGAGTCTTTAGTTGTGAATTAATTAAATAATTATTTCTATAAAATCTCACTAGTGTATCTTCAGTTAGAACTAGATACAACTAGCACAAATGATTTTAACTCACTTAATTGAGTTAAACTAAATAATAGCTCACATAACTACTCTTCCAACTCTATCACAACTTGCCACTATAAGTTATAACTCAGTCCTCCATGCATGAGTCACCAACCACCCTAGGAATTGCGTAATTCCTTCAGCCCACTGATTTGCCAAATATTTTCACTGAAATAAAGCTCTCTAAGAGAATAAGTTGATATTTATTGTCAGATTATTATTAAGGGCTAATAATAATCGACATGCATCTATTTTTAGATTAGCGATATATAAATATAATTCTCCCAATATTCTAAAAATAGAATCTCATCTATTTTTCCAAATTGATCAACCATCTACAAATAGCCTCCTGATACTTATAGAATATGCTCACCATGTCTAAAAAGAGACATACACCTAAAAATAACCTGCGGGCCCCACTTAGTGAAGGTGATTAATTTTCACTAAGCTCATCATCTTGTTGAATCTCAACACTCCCTCTCAATAGGATAGGGATTATCTTTCAGCCCGATCTTGCCTCTGTGGTATTCGAATTTGTTCCTGGTGAGCACCTTCATTAGAATATCTACATCTTGGTCTTCCGTAGGAATGCACTGAAGCAACGTCATCTTCCACTGCACATGAAAATATCTGATATGATGATATCAGATATCTATATGCTTAGATATATCATGAAACATAGGATTAATAGAGATTTTAATGCAACTATGATTATCACAATGTATTATTATAGGATCTAAATGAGAACCGAACAAATTTACCAAGATCTTCCTCATCCAGATAGCCTCACATGCAACTTGAATTGCTGCCATGTATTCCGCTTCCACTGAACTGAGTTCACGGATCTTTGTTTCCTGCTGTACCAAAAAACTGCTATAGATACGATACTGAAAACCCCTCCTGATGTGCTCTTTCTATCCATTGGGCTACCTACCCAATCTGCATCTGTGAAGCCATGCAAATTCATCTCATCTATCTGTCTGTACCATAATCCATACTCAGATGTGCCCCTGAGATATCTCAGGACATGCTTTCCTGCCTTCCAAAATAGCTTGGTATTCTTAACCATCACTTGACAAAGATGGTTCACCGCATAGCATAAGTCCAGTCTTGTATTAACTAAATACATGAGCGAACCCACCAACTGTCAATAGATAGTAGCATCCACTACCTCTGCTGATGTGTCATCCTCTTTCCTCCAATTTCCTGGAAGAGGAGTATTTGTGGGCTTGCAGTCCTGCATGTGAAACTTACCGAGTATCTCCCGAGCATACTTGCCTTGAGACAAATAGTTCACCTTCTCGTTGCCATATTTCCAATCCAAGGAAATAATGAAGGAGGCCCAAATCCTTCATCTCAAACTCATTTGCAATATCTTCCTTGCATGAGTGTATCAACTATTCATCACCCGTTAGTATTAAATCATCAACATAAATAAAAATTATTAAAAGCTTACCCTCCACCACAATTTGGTACAGGTTTGCATTCGCCTCACTCCTGGTGAAGCCAAGACCAGTGAAATAGTTGTCAAACTGTGTGTACCAAGCAAGAGGTGCTTGCTTCAGCCCATACAACGCTCTTTTGAGTCCGCACAAATGTGACTCGCTGCTAAAGATCTCAAATCCTTCAGGCTACTCAATGTACATTTCTTCCTCAATGATCCCATTAAGGAACGCAGTCTTCACATCCATCTGATGAATGTGCCAACCCATCTGCACTGAGAAAGCAAGGATGGTCTTGATGGAAGAATACCGTGTGACGGGTGTAAAGGTTTCTTCATAATCAATCCCCTCAATCTGTGAGAATCCCTGGGCAAAAAACCTTGCTTATACTTCTCGACGCTCCCATCAACAGCTTGCTTTACCTTGTAGATCCATATCGAACCTACCACTGATTTACCAATCAGCCTTGGAACAATCTCCCAAGAATTGTTTCTGACAATGGAGTCATACTCCTCCACCATGGCATCAGGGAAAATTTTAAGAACCCCCTTAAATTTATATATATAATAAATAGGCGAATCCCCATGATACATAGGAAATATGGAAGGCGGTTTTATTAATAATATAATATGTATATATAATTTTTTGGCGAATCTCTCACGAGATTATATTATCTTGTAAAATCATGGCGAATCACTTAAAATTCACCTTTGGGCTAAAATTCGCCCCTAAAATTTTCCCTGCCTAGTACTAGTGAGATTCTATATTAATGAAACATGAATTTAAATCAATGTATACAATATTTATGAGGTATGAATCAATGTCTTATCTATATATATATATATATATATATATATATATATATATATATATATATATATATATATATATATATATATATATATATATCTATATATATATATATATATATATATATATATACCCTGTACCCCTCCTGAATTTTCTTAAAATGTGGGATCGTTCCCACACATCCCTCTTCTATGTCTCCTTATTCCTACATCCCCTTGTCCTAGAAACTTGGTGGAACATTGATTGAGGCAAGGTTGTCCGTTATCTCCCATTCTATATATTTTGATGACAAATTCATTCAACGAAACACTAGATTATGAAAAGAGAGTATCTTCTAGCAATAAGATTCATTAGAGGAACAAAGAACATCAATCATTCACAATTCAGGGATGATACCTTGCTCTTAGAAGGAGCTTCAGTTGTTATTGTTGTTGATGCGAAGTTTAAAGCAATTCTTGAAATAATTTCATGGGGAGTTTAAAAAACATAAATTAACCTTTTTTCAGAATAAATTCAATTTTTTATTCATTATGCTACTCCAGGTTTCATCTTTTAACCTTCTTTAAAGCAGTAGCTTAAGGATAAAGGGAGGATAAAGCTAAAAGGCAAATTGTCCAGTAGAAAATTGATGAATCTCATGCCTAGTCCTATTTTTATGGTGCATCACAAGAGTACTAATGATTTTGTGCAGTTGATCAGTGATACCTAAGAGAGGATATTTTTCTTCTATTTTGTTTCCCCTGAAATAGGGTTGGGAACTACAAGTAACAATCTTTCTAAATGAATCGATGATATTTTTATTCTATTTTATTTTTTCTGCACGAAATAAGGTTGGGCCCTAGAAGTAACAATTTTTCTAAATGAATCACTTTGAGGTTTACACTTTTGTTAGTTGTTGAAAAAGGTGAACATATTGCAAGCATTTGGAGACTAACTTCTAGTCATTAAATTGGTGAAATAGTTCACTATGAGAAATTCCATCTTATAGTATGTGTTAGATGAAATTCTAAATTTGTCTGAAATTTTTTATTAGATCTCTTCACCATGTATATAGGAAAAAACTTGATTTCAAATGGACTATTTAAAGAGGATTTCTTATAGATACATAGGAATTGTGTTATTCACAAGCATGTGCATCCTCCTTTCATTCAGTCCATTTCTATTAAATTGATAGTCTGCACACTATAGTATTCTCCTTTCATTAAATGCATTTGCCTTTCTATTAAGTTGATCATATGCACACTACAATATGTGTTTACTTTGATTAAATTAGGAAGACACTAATAGTGGACTTTTCTATTGTCAATGGATTTTGTTGTCAACGTGCATCAAACATGTATGTCTTCATTTATGTGACTTTTCTATTATCAATGGATTTTGTTGTAAACTTGCATCAAACATATATGTCTTTTTTTCGTTTACTTTCAAGAAGCTTATGTAATTTGAATTTTTCAATCAATGTGATTAATTATACTCTTATATAAAGGTAAAACAACTATAAATTCTTAATAAAGTATTTTAAATATAATTTAAAATATATAAAATATAATTTTTTTTTCTTAGTAAAATTATTATGTTTTTCAGAATATATATAATTGATTGTTTTATGTATTACCTAAAAACAAAATATTCAAACCCTCAGTGCAAATACATAAACTAATATAAGATATCATAAATATCATATTATTAATTTGATAAATCATTTTTTATTTTTTTGTTTTTCATTTTTAATCCTTGATTAAAGAATTGAAAACCTAATCATGTAAACTCTCATTTTCAATCCTGGTTAAGTTGAGATCTCAAAATATAATATATTTAAAATGTCGTTTTCAATATGGTTTAAAGAGTTGTGACCTCAAAACCTAATATATGTAAATCCAAAATCATGCATTGTATTATAAAGAAACAAAATGTTTAGAAAGGTTCAACTTAAATTATATGCAAGATAAATCACTATTAAATATTTTGTATTTATTATTATATATTATATTTAATTTTAAGATTATGGTTAAGTCAGACACTAAATTAGTGTATGAGACTTTTTTGTTTGTGGGATAAGAGATCCATTTCCGTGCAGTGATTTCACTGCTAAGTCTAAGAAGACATACATACTCTACCCCTCTAGTTTTAAACCTGTAACCTCATAAAAGGAAACACATGTTCTTAACCATTAGACTCATTCAAAGGAAACACATGTTCTTAACCATTAGACCCATTCAAACTGTATATTAGACCCACTCAAGTTATAAAAAATAATAAAAATTTTTAACCTATAATAAAAAAACCTTAAACCAAGCCTTAAACCAGATGCAAAAGATCCACATCTTTAATCATTTTGTGTTCTTATAAATAATGTCATTGATTTTTTTTAATTCAATATGTACATTGTAAATACCTCTAGATCTTTTATACGTGGATGGTGATATTTGGATTCATTGTTGTGTTAAGACCCAATGAACTTTTATGTGTGAATGGGGATCTCTTTGGAGTAATTGATTAATGATAACCATTTGGTAATATTAATCAAGTATTCGTATACAAAGATTCATACTAGAATTTATGTACCTGAACTCGAGAAAGAGGCACTAATATTCTCATTGTACAGAAGCCCAAAGCCTCTGTTGCAGTTAATACAAAAATATTTGCTAACTCGGTGACGGGGAGGCATCTAGAAACGCTGGAGAAAGACATGTCCAACCAATGGTACCCAATTCAAGAGAAAAGACAAAGGTATGTCCAACCAGCTGTTAGATGGCGCACCACTAACCAGTGGATTGATATATGACGGCATTTGACATTACACTTGAATGTAGATCAAGACCCTGTAATCCAACTTAAGAAAAGAATAATGTGAATTGAAATATTCTGATAACTACCCCAAACTCAAATTGGAACAATGATCAATTCTTAGGATTATAAGATGTGAACTTTGAAATTGATCCTGGTAGTTTTCTCTATTAAAAAATGCATTCTTGCAAAGATCTCAATGATTCAATATCTTTGACAATTACCTCAAACTCAAACAGTTATTCATTTTCAATACTCATAAAAACTAAAGCTTTAAAATTGAACTTGGTAGTTCATGGAATCAATTGCATTGTAGATTGACTCAACCAAAACACTGATGTATATATAAAAGAGTTCTTCAAACAGAAATTTTATTCCACAAAGTGGATCATTCTCATTACATAAGTAAATTCTGATGCAGCCTAAGCTCATTGGAAGAGATTTTAAAGACATGGAAGAGTAATTTTTCATCTAATCTAATTCTATGTCTTACAGATTAGAAAGCATTTGCAAATTATACAATTTACAAGTAAAAATTATAATCAAATCAATAAAAATAATCAAACATTAACATACCGGAAGCAAATTTCTGGAAACATTCAGCTTAAGAACAAAGGACCACATATGCAAAAGAGGCTTGCTTCTTAACTAGATTTTCATAGGTTCGTACACTGAATTGATGAAGGGATAAGAAAATTATAACGAAGTCTGCTAATTCATGACTTTTATGTCAAGTATTCCAAGTCCTTTGACCTGGACACATTAAACTCAAGTATCTCAACTCCTTAGCCATAAGGGAGAATAGGGGCACTGCCCTTATGGAATAAAAACTTCTTCAATATGTCTATTACATGTTCCCTCCACTTTTGTCAGATTTCCAAGTGAAAGAATTCTCAATGAATAATTTTCATGGATATATACATGGGTATATACAATGGATCGTTATTTTCACTTAACCAGATTCCTTTGATCCCTTGAATGGTCCCCATGCCAATTATTAAATCAATTGAATCAGTCATGAGAATTAAGATATACAAAACTCTTCAATTTGACTTGCACATGTTGCTCTGAACATCATTCCCTTCACATTTTCACAACCAATTTTCTTAAACCCTTGGTCTGATGTTTGTGTTTTTGGTGACCAGTGCTCTTTTTTCTAGTATATCCAATTCAGACTCTCCCACAACCGAGCACATGTCCAGAAATGGATCTTTCATCATCTTAGAAAGATGGCCAACCAAAAAGTAGCATCAGTCAAGCAAGATTTGTTCAAGCAGATCCCTATGCAAAATGTCGTCGATATAAATTTACATATGACAAAGAGACATGCACAACAAAATTGTTCAAATGAGTTTCTCTGCAAAATATTCAAAGAACCCTAGACAAAGGAATGTCATCAAGCATTCAGGGATAGAAGAGAGGTTTGACTCATATGTAATGCTAATAAACTAAAATGGTAAATAATATGAAAAAAATAGCATGGCTCCATTTTGAATTGGGCATTTTTCTGAGCTTAACGAATCAAAAATTCAGAGACACAAATTAATATTCATTGTTGCGGGAAAAGTTATAACCCTTGGGAATAAATGTTTCCCTCTTTATATAATGGTAATCGATTATGATGACAGTGCTGGAAAATGATATGGGTGGAAAATAAAGAACAAACATATAATAGATATACCTTAACAAAACAAGAAAGAAACATACAATAGATCAGCGTTTTGCTAAATCTTTTAGATAAAAAAATATGTAGATCAGGGTTTTGCAAAATATTTTAGAAAACAAAATATGTAGTACTCACCTGATAAATTTGGAAGAATCAATTTGAAATAAGCACATGATAGAGGTGGCTTCCACTATCAATTCAGATTCTTTCATTATCATATCTTTCGTCCCTTCCCTCAAAACAGAAGATGAGGAATGTATCCCTTGGAGGTTGAAGCTGACCATCATCGGCAACAGTATTATCGTTAGCAGCAATTGAAGATATAGAAAAATCACCTTGCATTACACCAGAAGAGGAGGAAGTCGGAGTATGAGGAGGGGGTGGAGGGTTTTGGAGGATATGCGATGTCATATCGACTTCTTGGGTTTCAACTGTTGGAGAAGAATCGTTGGTATCAGTACTAGCTTTAGCAATGGCAGGCAGAGGAAACAGAGGCATCTGAACAAGCATTCAGAGCACCAAATACATTGTATTCTCTACTGGAGAGAGAAAACTGACCTGCTACCATTTTTTTTCCATGGTTTCTCACTGAAAAGCCCTAAACTCATTATGGGTGCTGTCAGAAATGAAAATTGAAAACTTGCAATTGTAAATGACTGACTACCAATACACAGTGCAACTACTCATGCTATGTCCTTGTACTTAATTGTACTTAAAACTATTGTTGAGGGTCACTTCCAATCAAGTTTGTTGTATACACTTCACTGTCATAATTGTTGCCCCTGTTTCATGCACAAAATCCAGGTGTAGTACTGATACATATAACAATCTACCCTTACTGAGTAGGCTCTGTCTGGACCATATCCTCTAACAATTTCCAATTTACAGTTTTGTTCATTGTTATATATATTAAGTATTATTGGAATGTAGGAATTTTTAGTAGTTCTCAAAAAATAAAATCGAACTAGGTATGTGGAAACCCATCAGGTGATTTTGGAGAAAGTTCTCAAAAAAATAAAATCGAAACCTGTCTATCACAATAGTTCTCAAATTTATAAACCTTGGGTTTCCTCGGGGATGTCCAGATAGGGAACTGGAGGCCCATTATGGACACCAATAGTAGCTTCCACTTTGCCAAACACTAATGAAGTATGATCACCTTTCTTGTTCATTTCATTTGGTTTTAGTCTTCTTTTCTTATCTTTTGTTGATCCACAGGTAGTTTGAGACACCAGTACTCCACTTTCCCTTGGTTTCAGAGCAGTGCTACCATTCCTACATCCAAACCTTGTAGCATGGTTTTGGTCTGACAATTTTTAATTTTCCCTTGGCTTAGTGTCACCCAGCTCTTCCTTCATCTTGAGATCTTGAAATTCAACCGTTATCACCTTAACTAGATTACACTACCCCTATGAATGCAAGTGCCAAACAGAGGAGACAGACCCTCTAGAAGGTAAGTCCTTGAACCATGGATATTACCCACTTCTGACTTCTATCTGCATCAAAGAAGAGACATCAGTAACCAAAAGCTGGGCTCAGAAAATCATTCTCTGATATTACATGCTTACGTGGAAAGTAATCAAATAATATTCAATTACCTCATCATTATATGCACAGAATTTGGAATGTTTAAAACTGAAACAAAAGTGGCATTCTTGAGATAGACACAAAACACATAAGTCCTTCTAATCAGCAAGGAACATGCAAGTTGTGCAACAAAGAAATAGTTGTGAGCGAAGAGCCAACAATACTACATAGTACACTACCATGTCTACAATTGTAAGCATGGAAATCAATCACAATAGCACTCATTAGCATCTGCTTTAGAAAGAAAAACTAACAAGTGGGTAGTCAAGTAACAAGGATGATAGCTCAGAGAACTATACTGGTTTTAAAATGACTGCCACATTTGCAAGCTCTGAAAGGAGCATTAAGGTAGAATGTCCACTTGAGTCTTGACTTATACGGAAAAGGAAAAGCATGTATAAATGTTGCGAAAAACTGACATTCAAATAGTTTAAAATCAAATGAACCAATTCACATAACTCAAACTTCAAAGACAAACTATCAGGTGGATATGGGCTCTTAACCAAAATGTCAGACCAGGGAATTTGGTAAGGTACCAACATCATTGGTAGAAATGGAATTCAGCAAAGGTTAACATTAGTTTTTAAAATTGACTTTTGTTTCCCGATTAAATACACTCACACGTTAGATAGAAACAAGGATCAAGAAAAGATTCATAATGAAAGAAACTGAGGAAAAGTCTATACAGTGTAAAAATACAATTAGAAAATACAGCACTAGTTCTGTAAAAAAAATAACAATCAGAAAAAAATCGCACTTGTGATGAAACAAAAGCAGCATTCTTGAGATAGACACATAAGATGAAAGTGCTTTTACTCAGGAATGAACATGCAGGTTATGAAACAAAGAAATTGTTGAGAACATAGAGCCGAAAATACTACACTACCCTGTCTACAATCACAAGAATGGAAATCAATGACAATAGCACTCATTAGCATCAACAATTTGGGCAGTTAAGTAACAGGGATGATAACTCAGAGAACTACACTGGTTGTAAAATGACCCTCACATTTGAAAGGTCTGAATGAGCATTAAGGAAGAATGTCCACTCGTCTTGGAGGAGGGGAAGCATGTACAAATATTAGAACTGAAATTCAAATACTTGTCCATCTAAAGAGCAGATACATGGAACTCAAGACCAAATATCCTGTGCATATGGCCTTTTAACAAAAATGTCGGCCCAGGGCATGGAACTCAAGACCAACTATCCTATGGATTTGGGATTTTAACCAACTATCGTATGGATTTGGGCTTTTAACCAAAATGCCGGACCAGGTCATTTGGCAAGGTACCAACATCATAGGTAGAAATTCGACCCAGCAGAGATTAACATTATTTTTTAAAACAGAGCTCTGTTTCTAAAATGCAAATACACTAACCACATACAAACAATGGCGAAGAAAAGCTTTAAAATGAAAGTAAAAGAAAATGAAGAATGAATAAATCAGTGTATACAACAAAACAGAACGGTCAGAAAAAATAGCATTGGTACTGTAAAAACAAATAATGCAAACAGCCTAACAAAGTACATTGGCACAACATAATAGCTACCTGGTTTGTGCACAGACCAATTCCCCGACACAATCCAAACCATCCAGTGTCCTCCCAATTCCATGAACGACATCTATATACCCAAACTGACATGAACCCATTTACCTATTTTCAAGTAAAACAATACCCAAATCGAATAAGCACAACATGTTAAAGTTCTCTACACCAAATCCAATTCAATGCCACAAAAAATATCAAAAAAATAGTACAAATGCAATTCAGCCACCGGAACCTGATAAATGCAAATTTAATAATCACCGTCAGGATTTGCAGCGGTCGATGTTTAATAGGCTCAGAGTATTCCCACATTCCAGCTGCAACCGGGCACGTGATATAGGGTTTGAAACCCGTGACTAGCAGCTAGACGTGTCCATGGGCTGTGACAAAAGAAACCCACAAGTAGTTTCAGAATACAGGACTGAGAATGTCTATTTACAGTGCAGATACATGAGTGGCAGGAAACAGGAAACGATGCTTGCGCTATTAAACAGTAAAGCCCAAGTTGTACAAAGACCAGTTTATGATGCAGAAATAGACCTAATGAAAAAGCTTACAGAAGCTAAAACCATACAAGTGGTCAATTTCTACTCTGTAAGCCCAAAAGCTGAGCTAAAGCATTCAAAAATAAGAATCCCACACCAGCCCAGGTTTCATGACTGAAAGCAATAGCAACAGCATATAGATTATGAAAACTTAGTCTCAGAATGTTGTGAGCGAGCCATCGAACCATAGAAAGTTAGTCAAAATTAATCCAATGCAAACCACCGAAAGTTATATATATCCTTCCTTTATATGAAGAGAAAAGTACACAGCGAGGATATCATAACATCTCAGCCAGCAAGAAGATCGGTGTCCAGCGGCCAGCCACCTCTCTTAACCATTGAAAAAATTGGGGCGAACCACTGTAACCCCTCCTTTCGACCCTGTAAATCCAGGTGAATGCCATGGAAATCTGCTCCAACCAAAAAAAATCGGGGGGAATTTCATTTTTCCAGTTTTATGCGCCCTTATTTTGGTGGGCTAATACTTAATAATTAATTATTTTTAAAATATTTATTGGGCTAACTTTATTAAACTATAGAAAATGGGTTTTATGTAAAAAAATTTCCCTATTAAAATTGAAAATCCCTTAAAATTCGCCTTTGGGCTAAAATTCGCCCCTAAAATTTTCCCTGCATGGCATCTACCCATGTGGGCTCTTGCGCTACTTCCTCAAAGGAAGATGGCTCTGTCACGATACACTTTCTCATGAGAGACATGTATCCAGTGAATCAGTCAGGTGACTGTCTTTATTTGTGCTGTGATGTAGGGACTCCTACATTTCGTGCCGCATCAAGCTTCAGCCTCTCAACTTCTATGGTACGCCTTCTACCTATTCTAATGTTTGGCTCTGCGTGAGTGGACTCCTCCACTCCATGATCCTCCTCCTGTGGTAGATCCACATCTTTAGGCTCATCTTTGGGAACAAGAAGTTCCTCCTCTGCATGTAAGTGTAGCTCCCTCTCAAGCGACAACTTCATGGCTTTCTCCTCATTGAATTTTATATCCCATCGCACCACAGTCATCCGACTATTTGGAAAATACACACGATAATTATGGGGTGTTTCTGTGTACCCAAAAAATATCCCAACTTCTGTAGTCGACTCTAGCTTATTCTTTGCATCCTTTGTCACTTGAATTTAAACAGATGACCCAAAAATCTTCAAATAAGAAATATTAGGCTTCTTACCAGTAAAATATTCTTTAGGTGTATGCATGCCAAGTATTCTATGAGGACAACGGTTTTGCACGTAAACCGCAGTGTTGCATTCTTTCGCCCACAAGTGCATTGGTAGGCCCTGGTCATGTAGCATAGCTCATGCAACACCCATGATCATTCTGTTCTTCCTCTATGTGACCCCATTCTACTGTGGGTTATGAGGCACTATGAGTTCTCTTCGAATTCCTTCTTTGCTACATAAGTCTTTGAATTCATTCGAGATATATTCACCACCATTATTGCTCCGCAGAGCCTTCACTTTCTTCCCCGACTCCTTCTCCACCAATGCTTTAAACTCACAAAACTTTGAGAATGTTTCACTCTTCTTCTGCATGAAGAAGATCCAGCACCTACGAGAATAGTCATCAACAAATATAACATAATACATGTGTTTTTCTGTTGAAGCAACTGAGAAAGGTCCACACACATCTGTGTGAATTCTCTCCAGGATCACTGAAGCATGGTTCTCCTTCTCATGAAAGGTGGTCTTCACAAACTTACCTATAGTACATCCCTTGCACTGATATGACTACGCAAGAGTACCCTTGGGAAGTCCAGTAGAAATATGCTGCAAAATCTTCAAGGCACCATGGTGAAGATGGACCAATCTCCTGTGCCATAATTCGCCCCTCATCCCAGCTCACCACTTCTTCTAATTTGCCCTTCATTGCAGTGCAGCCATCTACCTCTAGCTTGTAGAGATTCTTGACTTGAATCCCGATCCTCTTGGTTTGACCCGTTGTTTTATGTTGCATGAAATATTTTCCCTCATTGAAAACAACGTCATAACCTCTGTCCTCCAACATCGTGACCGAGACCAAGTTCTTCTTCAGACCTGGAACATGGATAAAATATTTCAACAGAAATGGTTTACCTGAATCCCTCTCAAAGGTAATGGTTCCAATTCTGGTCACACTGTATCTACCATCATTGCCCATCTCTATATGCATTTGGAGATATTTCTACTGCAAGTCACTAAACAACTCCTTGTCTCCCGTCATGTGGAAGGAAGCACCACTATTCCACATCGATCCCATTATGCTTGAAACCAAGCATGTGTACAAGGAGAAATCAAGTTCAAATTGTGAGGCAAGGGCCTCACCATCTGCATCTCCAGCAACCTTATTTTTCTTCTTTTTTTGTGGGCAATTAGTGGCGAGATGCCCATGTTCGTGACAGTGAAAACAATTCATCTTTGACAAATCCAGCTTCTTTCCTTTAGCCTAGGATTTTGGATGGGATTTATTCCCCTTCCCTTTCCTTTCTTTGGCAGCCAAAGCACAATTCTCTTCATCATCATTCTTCTATGAAGAGCCATCCCTGGTACTTCGCCTTATCTCCTCCTACACTAGATCTGACCAAAGTCGCTCACAATCCAGCAGTTTCTCCCATCCATTGACAGAGTCCTGATAGCCATGCCAACTCTTCAGTAGCCCAAGGAGAGCCAAGCTCACCAGGTCATCATCTGCAACTATGATTCCCACACTCCCCATATCATCCCTACATTGGACAAAATTCGTGAGATATTTTGGAATACTGTCGCCCTTCTCCATTTTGATTTTTCTGAGCTTATCTTTCAGCGCCAACTTCCTATGGTCGCTACTGCCTTGGAAAAGATCTGCCAAAGCCTTACACATTGAAAATGGAGTGGCTTTCCCATGAAGGCTTGACACAATATGGTCCTTTACACCTTCCAACAGAATTCTTCTTGTCTTTGCTACTTTGTTTTTCCATGCATCAAGTAATGCAACATCGCTAGAAGTAGGCTTAGGAACATCACTATCGATGAACTCCTTCAGACCATTATCTTCAAGCACCACCTCTATCATGTCCTTCCAGGCTATGTAGTTTGAACTACCCTCAAAGGAATACTCCAACCACAACCCATTGAAAGCCATTTCAATGAATACTCAACTATTGCACCAAGAAATTCTTGCAGCAAATTCGAATTGTCCACTAGCACAAAAATCAGCACCGCTTCAAGATTGCAATCTTCAGTGATTAACACTCCTCTGATACAATGTAGAATTATACAATATGCATGTATATGACCGGACTCCCCTGATCTAAAAAATTAATCTTATATTAGATACACTGATCCTTCCACTTAATTCTTTGCGGAAATTAAATCGCCAATTGTAAAACACATATGAATCAAAATCAATCGCACATAAACACAGTTGTTTAATGGGAAAGCTTAAATCTAAAAACCCCAACTATCATATATTATGTATATCAATGGAACATGTAACAATATAATACAAAGATTAGTACATCAAGCTCTCAGTACAATCAACAATCATTACACACTGTCATGCAGAAATTTGCATATCTATGCACCAATTTCTTGCCTCCTGACAGCCTGCCTCCACTGCACAATCCCTGCTGAAGAAGACCCCTCAATGAATTCAAATTGGCCTTGCCTTGACTGGGCAATCCTCATTGGAATCTCCAATGTGTGTCAGATGCATTGAATGCATCACTATAGTCACAACAGATAGTTGATGTCATCCTTTCACCTATCTCTCAACTGGGTCTCCATTGGAATTGACATGAAAGTAGTTAACTATTGTATTTGTTCAGTTGAAAGTGATTCTTTAGTTGTGAATTAATTAAATAATTAATTCACTAAACTCTCACTAGTGTATCTTCAGTTAGAACTAGATACAACTATCACAACTGAGTTTAAATCACTTAACTGAGTTAAACTAAATAATAGCTCACATAACTACTCTTCCAACTCTGTCACAGCTTGCCACTATCAGTTATAACTGAGTCCTCCATGCATGAGTCACAAACCACCCTAGGAATTGCGTAATTCCTCCAGCCCATTGATTTTCCAAATCTGTTCATTGAAATAACGTGCTCCAAGAGAATAAGTTGATATTTATTGTCGGATTATTATTAAGGGCTAATAATAATCAACATGCATCTATTTTTAGATTAGTGATCTATAAATTGACTTTTCCTAATCTTCTAAAAATATAATCTCATCTATTTCTCCAACTTGATCAACCATATACAAATATCCTCCTGCTACTTATATAATATGATCACCATGTCTAAAAATAGACATACACCTAAAATTATCTTGTGGGCCCCACTTAGTGAACGTGCTTAATTTTCACAAAGCTCATCATCTTGTTGAATCTCAACAGTCTCGGGGAAGTCCTCAGAGAGAAATGAGGACGATCTCTCGATCAGCTACTTCTCCTATGGCAAGGAGATCATTCCTGATTTTTGTGAGACTCATAAAATATGATGGAGGCTTATGAATCTTCCCCTGCACATAGTCCATGAAATCTTGATCTTCTAATACCAAATCCAAGGACATCTTCCATGCATGATAAGTAGACTTGTCAGTCAACTTATCATCACACCATTGGTCCTTGACAAGACTTATTCTTCGGTGATTTCTTTTCACACTATCTTGGGATTTTTCTTCATCTCATCTCTGATACCATGTTAATTTTAGATAAACATGATATGTTCTATATGCTTAATGCAGTTTTAATTTAATATTTCTTATAGGAAAAATTCAACACATAAACATGAAAGTAAAATGCTGATAGAACATAATACTAGACCAACAGAAGACAAGCCAAATAATGTAGATTAGATTTTACAATTCTTCTTGTCCATCAAAGATAGAGAGTGATGTACGTTACGACAGTCAACAGGATGCATTAGCCAACAAATTCTTTCTCAACATTAGATCAACCAACCTTCCAAGTGTCACACACACCCCTCAAAGAAAACTCCAAAAGTCAACGCAAGTCAACAAAAGAATACCTCATCCATATTTTCAACATCATCCATATTTCTAGCATCATTTCCGGCATCCATATTTTTGGCATCCATTTCTGACATCATTTCCGGCATCCATATTTCCGAAATCTAGATTTCCGGCATCCATTTACAACATCATCCATACTTCTAGCATCATCCATACTTCCAGCATCCATATTCACACGTGGGAGAGAGAGAAGTGTCTTATAGGCTATACGAACCAATCAGATCATGAGGAATGTGTGTGATGAGATGATGATGAAATGGGCATCATATCTCTCCAATTTATATTAGTCAGTGAGGGTGTGTGACACATCTATTAGGCTTGTAAGCCTACATTAAAAATATGGCCGACCTAGCACATGTGTGGAAAATAAAATCAAAATATATGTTATGCTCATCCAAACAAGATGATCTTTAGATAAATATTGCACCTCTTCCAAAAAGGAATCCAAAAAAAATATAATCATCATCATATGAGCAGTGCAACCTGGACTTTGGACCTAGTTGCTGAAAATTAACAGTGTTGCTACTCTGAAAATATAACATGATGGTTAAATAAGAAAGATCGCTCTAAACAAATTGGAAAATGCTTACAAGATTCTCGGTACTTTGTTTTGGACACAATATTTTTTTAATGGTCTAACAATATTTACTTAGAATATATCTCAACATAGATTTATTACTTATATTCTACATAAGCCACATATTATTGAAAAAGTGATATGCATGGTTGAAATTGTCAGCATAAATTTCAAGTTATGAGTCAATATATTCCCTTCAATTTATAATTGGGCATTTATTATTTGGTGTATGGTTATTGATTTTTTACTTATTCTCATTTTATCTTTCGTGGCTTTGAGAAATAGTGAAGGTGTTATACTTGATTTCATATCGTTGAAAGTTATAGTAATTCAGTCTAGAAAGGAAAGATTTGCAAATCTCAAACTTAGACATTAGAATATGTTTATCACCTTTTTAAATAAATCAACAATAAGATCAACATGGCGTAGTCTTATTCTATCATCTTTTCGTAGTGGAACAATGGCCCTTTGTATGTGATGTGTTCTTTACCTCCAACTACTTTTCATCAACATGTTCTTTACCTCCAATTGCTTTTCATCCACCATATAAATGTTTTAATCTTATAATTATTTGTCAAATTTACTAAAGACTTGCACCTTGCTTCATATTTCAGAAACTCTATTTGCACATCTTGCTCCTTGTGTAAAGATTTCAGAAACTCTATTTTTTACTTGACTCTTGTGTGGGCAGGTTACAAGAAATGTGATTGGAAAAAATATGGGGAGACAATGAAAATCATGTCTCAGATATGATTCGTATGTTGCTGGAAATCCTTCAGGCACCTATGTCATAGACTTTGGAAATGTTTCTAGGAAGGATTTCCATGCTTTTTTATGTTGTGATTCTTTCACCTCATGGTTATTCTGGGCAAGAAAATGTTTTTATGAATTCTAGACAAGACATCGGTGGAAAGGTATTTTTTTTATAATTGCAATATTCATTCCATGATATTCCCTCTTTTTTGTTTGATTATATTTTGAACATTTCTTTTGATTTTGTTTTGGCTTTTAACTACGAAATTTAAAATACTTGATATCATGTCCATTTAAACAACCAAAGCTTGAATATGAAAGTAATATTACATGATATTGATTGAAATATTTTTTAAATATTTTCATGACTATTAGAAAAAAATACTTTCATGTTGTCATTTCAACACATGTTGTTTATATACTTAACCAAGTGTATGCGTTAGAGAATGAAATGTTGTTGTGAATAAAAAGACAATGATTAGACATCACATCTCATATTATTTGTTTTCACAAGTTATGTACAACTTGAGTTTTTTAGCATGTAACTTAGTTCACATGATTGTGCCTAAGCTTTCCCTGAATGTTGAATACTAAGTTAGTAAGGTGTTTTTTTTTATGGTGACATTTTATTTTATTTTTTTATACAGGTCATCTGTCTACATAGTGGCCACTATCACCCAACTGAAGAGAACTTGTTCGATTTTCTTGCTTTTATGGGGAAAAATTACCTTGACATTGCTGATGTTGAGGTATATGTCATATAAATAGTTTATAGTCTACTTTAGTTTATTTTGTATTGTTCATCATCTTTCATGTCTTACATTCTGCATTGTATCTTATTTTGTTTTCAGAAAAGGAACTCATTATTGATGGTAAGAAGTACGAATTGAAGAAAGAGGAGACCAATAACACTGAAGCGACAAATGAAAAAAGAGTGAGAGAAGAGACGGTTCTAGTGATACCCTTCGAGCCAATATCGTGCATAAGACACACACATAAAGATTAATGGTCAAGTCTTCAAAGTTGGTGAATTCACCTGCAATATGGGGAGACAATGCATAACGCATCTTGGATATGATTCATTTGTTGTTAGGGATCCTTTAGGCACATGCACCATCAACTTTGGAAATGTTTCTAGTAGGAATTCATATGGCTTTTAATGTTCTAATTATTTCACCTCGGAGTTATTTTGGGCAAACAATTTTTTTAGGAATGCCAGAAACAACATCGGTGGACAGGTAAACAATTTTTTATAATTGCAATTTTCATTCCATGATATCCTCTCTTTATTGTTTGATTGTATTTTGGACATTTATTTTGATTTTGTTTTGTCGTTTAAATATGAAATTGAAAATACTTGGTATCATGTCCATTTAAACAACAACCAAAGCTTGAAGTTGAAATTAGTATTACATGATATTTATTTGAATCTTTATAGCTATTTTCTAGTAAAAATATTTTCATTAATATAAGAAAACTACTTTCATGTTGTTATTTGAGCACATGTTGTTTATATACTTGACCAAGTTCATGCGTTAGAAAATGAAATGTTTTTGCGAATAAAACGACAATGATTAAACATCACACCTCATATTATTTGTTTTCACAAGTTATCTACAGCTTCAGCTTTTTAGCATATAACTTAGTTGACATGATTGTTCCTAAGCTTTCCCTGAAGGTTGAATACTAAGTTACTAAGGTGCTATTTTCTATATATGGTGACATTTTATTTGCTTTTTTTATACAGGTCATCTGGCCACATTATAGTGGCCACTATCACCCAACGAAAGAAAAATTGTTCGAGTTTCTTACTTGTATGGGGAAAAATGGCTTTGACATTGCTGATGTTGAGGTATATGTCGTATAAATTATTTATAGAAAAAATTACTTCATATTCTAGTGTTCATTGTCGTTCATGTCTTACACTCTGCATTGTATTTCCTTTTGTTTTCAGAAAATGAACTCAGTATTGATGGTAGGAAACAAAAATTGAAGAAAGAGGAGAGAAATAACACTAGAGAGACAAATGCAAAAAGAGAGAGAAAAGAGAACTGATATGGTGATACCCTTAGAGCCAATATCCCGCATAAGACACGCATATAAATGTTGATTTTCAGGTCTTCAGAGTCGGTGAATTCACGTGCAATGCCTTAGAAACACAATGATAATGTTTTGAAGTGATGAAACATCATTTCAAGTGTAAATTGTAGTCCAACCAATATTAAGTTGGAAACTCTTTGTAAGACTTTAACATTTCATATAATATAATTTATGTGGTTGAAATTATTTATAATTGCACTCGATATTGTTTAGTATTTTAATTAACATATGCAACTTTATGTTTTCATGTTAGATGAACATGCACATTGAATGATATTTTTTAAACCACACAAATTAATTTATGTTGATTAATAATGAACACATAAAATCAATTTAAAACTACTAAATTAGTAATTTATATTGATTAATGATGAACATAAATAAAATAAATATATGACTAAATTAGTTATTTATAATAATTATTAATGAAATTAAATGAAATGAATATAAACTAGTAAATTAGTCATTTATATAATTAATATGAAACTACCAAAAAAAGATAAATGACCACTGCAAATGATAAATTTGTGATTACAAATAATGACTAAATTTTACATATATGTGACTATTAGTAGCTAATTTACAGTATCTCATAACACAACCAAAAATTTAGTCATATTTCTTTGGTCATTAATTAGTTTCAAATGATGACTAAAATTTGCATATATATGAATGTTAGTTGCTAAGTTACAGTATCTTATAACACAACCAACATTTTGGTCATATTTCTTTGGTCATTAATTGGTTTTCTTGGGTGATTATATAGTAATATATTCTATTGTATATTTGGTCATTAATTGTGAAAATTACTGACCAAATCAATGATTAAAGCAATGACCAAATCAATGACTAAATTAATGACTAAATCAATTACTAAATTAGTGACCAAATATACTACTAGACAACAAAATTGAGATAACCAGTTAATAACTAAGCTAAAAATGACTAAAAGTTGGTCGCATTATAAGATACTGTAAATGAGATATTATTGGTCACCGACCAAAAAATAGTCGTTTATATGCAAATTTTAGTCATTTTTTTAGTAACTAATTAGCTATTTTGTACTAGTGCGCTGGCTAGCAAATCTAGTGCATCACTAGATATCTTGTCTGGATAGTCAGACAAGCCCCTCTTGGGCATCATCTGGACCCACATATGCATTCGTACATGCAACATCTGCCTACGATCCTATAAAAAAATAAACAAAATAACTCTGAAGAAAAAGGGAAGGTAAACCTCCCACGTTCCTGAGAATGACATCTATCTAATTCTATACAAAATTGTAGACCATATCGCAAGTTGTGGCCCCTAAAATAATGAATAAACATAAAATAAAAGTAGACAACCAATGTGCTACCCATCACTAGTATAGTGTGCAATGGTCATTAGTATTAGTGAGAAGCACATCATCTCCTCTAGACCAAACAAAGCAATATGTAACTAACCACCGGGCACCTAAAAAAATTGTAGGAGAAAGTGTATCGTCCGTAATGTATCTCTCAGAGTACGCCATCTGACTCCTTGCTACATAACTGACAGGGACATCTGGGCCATTGGGGTAAATCCTTCCCTCTCCTATATAGACTAGTAATAAAATATATGTCCTCCTCAGTGGTCTCGTACCACTGGCGAGGACCGACTTGGAAATCCTGTCGGTGGGCATCCCACCTATAGATCATTTTTCCCAATAACCCACTATTTCCCTTCAGGGATGTAGCCTCCTCATAGAACTTGAGGAGGCCTACCTCCCTTAAGAGAAACTGGTTGGGTGTCATAATAGGGTGAGGGTATAAAAGTCTCTCCAACTCTCGTGCCTCCCACAACTGAATCATGTTATAACGGTCCTCCATATGCTCTTGTTGTTCCCTTTTCTCTCTTGGTTGATGTCGCTGAATGATTCACATATTAAATTAATTTTTCTTCTTAAACTAAAAATGTATTTTCATATATATATATATATATATATATAAGTTTTATTGAAAAAAAAAAACACTCGGTGCACCCAAAAAAAAGAAGTCATGCATCGTTACCAGTGCATACTTCTTTATCATGCACTACACATGGTGTGCATGAAAAAAGTTCGCACACCGCGCAAACAGGAAATTATTTTTTGCGGTACATTGACCAAACTATCAGCCCTGGGGCGATTAGTTCAGTTAACACTCTGCCAAACATCAATACATAATTAAAAATGGTGTCCTGTAAATAATCGAATCGTCGTGTTATTTATAAAAAATTTATATGCTTGGTGTGGTCGGCAACTAACACACATCACACTATTTTAATGTTACAACAGTGCACGTTTTTCCGATGCGGTTTCTGTTAACATTGTTTGTGGTGTGAGATGAACTGCTCGAATGCACTATGCATAATTTTATTTTTTTTAAGGATAAATTTTAAGTGAATTTGAAAAATTAATCTGCTAAAAGGTTTAGTTATTGAGAAACTAGTAGATTACCTACACATTTGCGCACCGAGGGGGCATATTTGCTAAGGAATACTAAAAAACAAAAATTCCGACCGTTCTAAAAAATCCGAACTCCACACAGTGAAAAATGGATGACTGCAATGCAAGAAATGGGAACACTGATGGTAGGGCACCTCAGAGAATTAAAACTCACACCAGTTCTCGAGAGCTCTAGATCATTGAACAAGTAAAAAATGAGGTTTTTACGGCTGGTAATTTTTTTGAAATTAACCCTTTTCGGTGCACTCAATTTTGAGATGCACCGAGTGGTTTTATCAATGGTGCACTGCACATTTTATGGTGCGCTAGATAACAGAGACGCACCAAGCCAATTTTCACATAGAGCACTGGAGTATTGAGATGCACCAGGCTGGTTTGTATGGAGAGCATAGTGTCTCGGTGTGCCAATTGATAGTACGCACTGGTGCACTTTTCATAAAATGCACCAGTGTGTGTTATGATTAGAAACGCACCGCAAAAAAAACATCTAGAAAAAACCTCCACCTGCCAACCTCGTCTAGTGACCTCTGCTACAAATGGATATCTGGGCTATTTTTATAAGAGCTTCCTCAAAAACATCCGCTAGAGGGCCTTTTCCTTTTATTGAAAGTGATGTGTGTAGTGTTCGTGTTGTGCACATATAGCGCATAGATGGTTAGTACATGATGCCTTATTATGTGTTGGCATGGCCTTATCTCCTAGAGGTGGAGGTGAAGCCATTGGTGTCTGAGGGGCATGAAGAGAGGATTTTAAATCTTCCAATTCTGGGCACAAATTGGTTGGTTTCCCTAATACCTTGCATAATTCACATGGGGTTCTGACCTGTTTACCTTTCTGCTTCTCCTTTTTGGTGGCCCTTGAAGGTGTCGCCGTAGGTACGATTCCTAGAGGTGTGGCTAAAGGAATGTTCATTCCAATTGAAGCGATATTTCGGGTTGTTGACATGTGGGGAAAAATAACTAACATGGATTGCGAGAGCCATACTGGGAAAAATAAGTGTTTCCATGACTTGGTGCAAGAAAAAACCAAGTAGGGGATACAAGAAATGCGTCTAGGTTATTGCATATGGCGGGAATGTTGATTGAGTGGTCATAGAATTGGGTGCATATTGAATCGGTTCCTGATATTTGGCAGCAGTAAATGAACTCATCATACACACCGAGTCGGTGGGCCCAAGCTCAATTAGACGTGGATCTCCTTGGTATGTTCCTAGGAGTGATCATATTTTGAATAGCCCTAGGCCTATTTAAGTGTAGGAAGGGATGGACTCATTGTGGGATGTTATGAGAGTTAACACTTCATTAGGAGTTGTGGGTATTTGTTTCTCGTAGTATGTGAGTTGATCGACAGTGACGATCCTTCCTTCATGAGGAAACATCATGATGCAGAATACTGATGATGCTACCACAGTCATTGCATGAATGTAGTTACAATGGACTAATATGATATTGTAATCAAACTAGGCATCAAGGAATTTAATGTCTATGAGAATTTTTTTACCAGAAAGCTCCATCGAGACGTTTTGGAAAATTCCAATGGGTGTAGAGGGGCGTACGTCATAATCCATTAATGTAATGTAAGAGGTAGTGAGTTTAGGGATCCAAGTTTCTTCGAAACTGATTTTGAAATTATACAGGGGGATGCCTCCTCATCTATGATGCATCTCAAGATGGTGATGTTCTGTATGGTGACTGGTATCTAAAAAACAATGATAGATGGGAGTCACAATCAAGCTTTATTCAAATCAAAGTCCATCAATCATGAATCATAAGGGTTTATTTCACCTAATGTAGAAAGTAGGGCTTTCCGTTGAGTTGTTCAGGTCCAAAATGCCTCCAATGTTGACATATTTGAAGGATGTTGTGCCAAATCATCAACGATGCTATATCTAACGGTTGTCTTTGAGTTATGGGAATTAAAATTTAATGACCCTTTGACCATTCATGGAATAGGTTCAACAAGGGTTTATGGTATCATCAAAGGTGGCATAGCAACATTTTTAGATGATGTGGAGGGGTTGGTTTCTGGGGGAGTTCCATATTCTTAGTTTCATGTTTGCAGGAGAAACTTTGTCTCTACCAAGAAAATGTCGTGATTAGATGGGTATCAAGAGCTACGCACAGAAGGGTTTTGGTACCTGTGAGAGGCAGGCTCGTGTTGCATGGCTACTGCCCCCTGGAGGAGGAAAGGGTTACTGTAGGTTTTTTGGTTGTGCCCCCTTTCCCCCTAATCTCTCTCATCCTTTTTAACTTTGGGAGTTGAGTATAATGATGGGTGTAATGCCTGTATTCCCCAAAAATAGTGCATGCATGGTTGGTGCAAAGACTAGAATTTTTATTTGGATTTTTTGGGTTGTTGATACCCTCATTTTTGCTTTTGTTCCAATTGGGGGAATTACCCCCAGTTGGTGCACACAGAGGTCATATTTTTTCCACCTTCCCATATTCCCCTTTTAGTTTTTTCTTTCCTTTCTTCTTATTGGAATTTGAGGGATTAGCAATATTTAGGATTTCACATGCTTGCTACTGTTGGGAGAAATAAGGTTGCAAAAAATTAACCCCTACGTTAGGCTGAGGTGATGGGCTAGTTTGCTAAGGTGCAAGAAAAGGGTATATGGATTGTCTTGTCCTCGGTTGATGTAAGGGGTTTGCGGAGTTAACACATCCTCTATGGTGCATTGAGAGTATTGGCCAGCATGTATGGGAGGGTATTGGTTACTCGGTATAGTAGGGTACTTGTTCCCCTGCGTGGGAGGATTTTGGGAATGCATTGGATGATTAGGATAATATCCCATGTTATTTGGAATATTGGTTGCATATGGAACTCCAAATGATTCAAAATGGAGTGGTCCATTGTATAGGATTTCAAAATGTAGGAACACATTACTAGGTATATTTTGGGAGATGATTCCAATCAAGTCATCTACAACATTTGATTCTCCTGGCTTGTCATGGGAAAAAGGAAGCATACGGGGATCATTATGTAGGAATATGTATAGTTATCATGATTGAGTGTATATGAGCTCAAATTGTTGATATTTGGTGATATATTATTTCTTTGTCTAAGGCATGGTTGTAGCCACATATTTTGGAATCGCTAGCAGAAGATATTTCAAAAACAAATACAGGAAAAGGTCTTATCTTCCATTTAATTTATATATGTTACGATGATTTTTACACTCATGGATATGGTCTAAAATATGAGTGGAGGTGGTTTGCCAAAAATGGGTTAGCAGTTCTAGCCTGGTGTCATGTCACACTAGCAGTTGGAAAAATGTGAGGAATGAGCGAGCTACGGATTCAAACGTGTGATGATAAACGGTTTCCTCCCTCAGATACCGGTGAGGGTGCATTTAAATTTCCTCAAAAAAACTGAACCTTGAATGATGTTGTTAGATGAACACCACAAATGATAGTTCATGATGTGGTTAGCGATATCTTCTCCTTGTTTGTCTTCAAACTTGGGAATGTATGAAGGTAGCTTGGTTGGCATGGGATGCTAAGTTTTATTGTAGGAAATTGGATCATTGGTGAGCTTAGTTAAATCTGGTAGGTTTAAAGAAGCAACAAATGGAATCTTTATGTTGTTGGCCATATTGGTAGGAATTGTAGCTTAAAAAAGTTTCTTGTAGAACTAGTAGGGCTACTTGGCGGAGTACTATGTAGACTCCATACTGGGTTAGTAAAATGGGTTCCTTTATGGGGAGGTATCCCAAACAAGGCTTCTCTAATAAAGGATGACCCAATCACAGTGGATAAATGGTGTCTTCTATGCCTTGATGGCAAGAGACTAGGTAAACCTCCTAGTAAAAGGGGAGGTCTAGGATGCGATGAGAGTGACTAGTAACCCTTGGCTCCCCTATGGTGCCCTTTGTGGGTGAAAGTGATCCAAATTTCTTCTACTACAAGAATTATCCAAGATCTTTTACTTCTGTCATTTTACAAGAATTGAATTTAAAATAGCATAAAGAACCACATGTGCATGCTTAAACAAGAGTAAACATAATGTCGATAAACAAATTAAGAACATGACACATTTGATAACAGAGTTAACCTAGTGTGGGTTATGTCTCCGAGCCCAGTGTCAATAGAGTGGAGGCCACTTCATTAATTGTTGCTAATGATGATGATGCACATGGCATGTTATTTATCATAAGAAGGAGAAATACCCTCAACAAGAGTTCCATGTCTCTCCATGAGAAGTTCTCCCTACACAAACTCTCACTCAAATGGGCTTTCCTTCAGCATGAAAAGCTAATAAAATCTCCCAATAATGTGGTAGCAAGTATCCCTCAACATAATGTAATCAGGGATCTCGAAAATGAATACATCATCTCAGAAAAACAAAAGGAAACATAACATAACTGAATCATATACCTCCACTTTCGAAGATGGTCAAAAAATGAAAACGGTGGTTGTTGAAATGGACCGCACCAGTAAATTTATGGCGATGAGTGGTGGAAAATCGATTGTCAACTTGTCCAATTCTGACACTGTCAAATTCTGGACCCTTGGGAATCTCTTAGATTCTTCATGATTCCACAAATATTCCTCTCCATTGTATGAGTGGAGATCTTCTACTCATATGAAAAATGTGATCTCGCCATCACGATCCTTACGAAATTCTGAGAAAAATGAGTATAAATTCGAACACATTCTGACATTGGAAAAATTCAACCTCCAAGGGAATATTTTATATTCTTCAATATTCTTCAAAGATTCCTCATTGTGGGGCACCTAAAATTCTGCTGCTCAGATGGCGAATCTGACTTGACCATCACACTCCCTGCAAAATTCTCAGAAAAATGGCTATCATTTTGATAACATTTTTTCACTATAAAATTTAACCTCCCAAGGAATATTTTCAGCATCCTGAGATTCTCATGTGTCAGGGTTCCATTCTCTCTCTCCTGGGCAAGGTTCCAACGGGAAAGGTTCCACCTCGGACACTGTGTCAAAGTTCCATCACTTCTTAAATATCTTCTCTGCTCTGTCGTGCTCTCCCCTGTGCAAATGATTGAGGAAGGTTTAAATAAATAATTTTGGGCGGAGCCACCAAGAAATGAGCCATGAATCATTGGTGGCAGATTCGACTATGTTAGTGGAGGTCATGATTGGAATCCCCCATCTCGGCAATTTGGCACTTAGTTTTATTAACTTTGGCAAATAGTTGTTTAATTGGCACAGTTACAGAGTGGTTTTTTAAGCTACTTTGCGGTTGGTTATAAAACACATATGTATATGGTTTAATACATATATATGGTAACTGAGAGATAGTGGATCCGATGGGGGTGGCCCGCCCTCCAAAATTTTATTTATTTTTTAATTTAAAACAATGTAATATGGTTATGCAGGGGTGGTGGGGGTGACAACCCATCACCCCTTTAATTAATTTTTTAAATTTTTATTTACAATAACCATACCTTTTTTTATTTTTTCAATTTTAAGGGATATTGGGCAAATTATCAATCCAAAAACATTTCTCGCTCTTAGGAGCCAGGTTTCACACCTCATACTCGGTCAATTTGTAGGACCATTAATCATGGTCCACATGCCCACTTTGACCAAAACTTTGACCAACCCTATCTCCTTCATAAGAACTCAGATTGGAGTTTCATTCACACTATAGGGATCATGACGACGAGCACTTCAATCTAGTCCTATTTTGGGAGAAATCTAACCAGTTTGAATTTTGATCTACTATAAGCCCTCTTTGACCTTTGAGTATGTTTGGAGACACTTGGATCATTCCTCCCCAGTAAGTAGATTTTTTTCCTCCAAAATCATGAACATAATCTGCAATAATTGTGTACATTATCTTCACCACAGTGTCCTAATAGATCACCCTTACTTTCCATTCACCTTTATTCTTTGGAACCATAAGCAATGAGATGACACCTACATCCTCTATAAACTTGTAGTATAATATTTTGCAAATTACATGCTCAATTACATGACTAATAATGACTCAAGAATCCCATACTTTCCATGAGTTTATAACACATACTCTGTGGTTAATCTTACATCAAAATATAAACATTACCCCAGCTATCAATACAAGGCCAAAACATCATTGTTGCTTCAAGAAGTGATGGAAAACACATCATCAATTTTACATTATGTCGCAACTCATGATTTACAAAGTGATGCCATGACAAGCTATCGTGTCTAGTAAAACTTTCTTTTACTGAATAAATCATACCACCATGAATGTGGTGGATTCATTTGTTGAAAAAAAAATTCAACAAGTTCATGCACAGACGCTTTGTCCTTGAGATAGTGCTCTCGATGGAGCCTCCAACACATGGCTCTTCGATGACCACCTCTATCGTAATGATTGGAATAAGTCTTCTTCCTCCATACTTGCTTAACCTTCTTCCTTCCCTGATGTGGGGAAGTAATTTCACCCCTCATCCTCTTTCATGCTGCCATTCTCTTCCAACACTTAAAAACCACATGGTTATGTGGACCACAAAAAATACATAGCTTTTTATGTCATGGTTTATGTTCATCATTAAAAAAATTCTCGTAATCAAAATGAAATTTATAATACTAAGACTTGTTATACCTTTTCTGGTTGTCTCTGGTGCAATCATCGCAATGAGAGCTTGCCTCTGCTCTTCCTTTGCAATGTGCACTGTCATGGGATGATGGTGATGTGTTCCCATAATTCTCTTTCCTCGAAAGATTCAAAAATGTATTGTAAGCTTTTGACACCTTTGAGAATTCTCCTGCAGTGTATCCCAAACCTACATATCAAGGTCTTTACACGACCTCTAATGGCTGAGTCATGAATTGGCCATTAACACCAAGTCATCCTCCTTTATACTCCATCTTGGTAAGGAGTCTCATGCTAGTTCCTGTAATGGGTACATCCATATTTCCAATAGAAATAGCATCATGTGAATATTAAACTAAAGAATGATTGACATAATTTACCTCAATTGTTGATTCTGAAATAGGTGATGAGGGCTTCACTTAGCCTTCATTGTGCTTCAACACTTCTAAGGCCTCTTTAATGGCTTGTAGCTGAAACTGCAATCTCTGCTTCACCTATTTTTATTCTCATAGAATTCTCATTAATTCAACATCCTCTTCTTGAAGGCTCTGGTCATTGCGCTTTAATTCTTCTAAGGTCTTTTCAGTGGCTCGCAACTGAAGTTGTAATCTCTACTTATCCTCTGTCTCTTCTCATAGAAGTCTCTTCAATTCAACGTTCTCTGTTTGAAGGATCTGGTTGATCTCCTCATTTGAATGATGAGAAGACGATGAGGGCAATGATTATTCACTGGAATTTGTGGATGGAGCATCGTTCTCAGCTCCTTATTTTTCTCATTCCTCTATTTTCTTATCATAAGCTTCATACATTATGTCCACCATTTTGGACATCCTTCGGAAGGCCTCATACATCTCTTTGGCATCCTCCATTTTTGTACGTTCAATCATTCACACTTGCAATTCATGTGAGAAAGAAGACAACTCTTACAAAAATTGATCTGGATTTCTTCAACTACCAGAATTATCCAAGATCTTTTAATTCGGTGATGTTAGAAGAATTTCATTTAAAAGAGAATAAAGAACCACATGTGCATGCTTAAAGAAGAGTAAACATAATTAGGATTAGAAAATTAGTAAAACAACATATTTGATAACGGATTTCACCCAATGTGGATTACTTCTACGGGCTCGGTGTCAAGAGAGTGGAGGTTTCTTCATTAATTGTTGCTAATGATGATGATGTACATGGAATGTTATTTTTCATAACAAGGAAAAATACCCATAGAAAGAGTGGTGTGTCTCTCCACGAGACTTTCTCCCTACAAGATATGTCACGCAAGTGGGATTTTCTTCAGCACAACAAGCTAATAAAATCTCACAATAATGTGGCAGGAGGTATCCATAAACATAATGTAATCATGGATCTCAAAAGTTAATACATCATCTCAACAAAAAAATGGAAGCATAACATAACTGCATCATATACCTCCACTTTTGACAGTGGCTGAAAAAGGAAAAGCTCAACTGTTGAAATGGACTACACCACTGAATTCTTGGCGATGAGTGGTGTAAAATCGACTGTCAACTTGTCCAATTCTGACACTGTCAAATTATGGACCCTCGAGAATCTTTTAGATTCTTTATGATTCCTCTCCATTGGCTGATTGGAGATTTGCTACTTAGATGACAAATCTGATCTCAACATCACGGTCCTTGCGAAATTATGAGAAAAATGAGTATAAAATCGACCACATTCTGACGCTGGAAAAATTCAGCCTCCAATGGAATCTTTTAGATTCCTCAATATTCTTGAAATATTCCTCACTATAGGGAACCTACAATTCTGCTACTTAGATGGAGAATTTGACTTCACCATCGCGCTCCTTGCGAAATTTTAAGAAAATTGACCATAAATTTGATAACATTCTATCACTGTAAAATTTTACCTTCCCAGGAATCTTTTTGGCATATTGAGATTCTCTTGAATTAGGGTTCATTCTCTCTCCTGGGAAAGCTTCCTTTGAGAAAGGTTCCACCTTGACCACTATGTCAAATATCTACTGCTACTCAAAGATCTGCTCTGCTCCGATGTGCTCTCCCCCGTGCAAATGATTGAGGAAGGTTTAAATAAATAATGATGGGTGAAGCCACCAAGAAATGAGTCATAATTCATTGGTGGCAGAGCCAACTATGTCGGCAGAGTTTGGGGTTCTAATCTCCCGTCTCCCAAACTCGACATTTATTTTTATTAACTTTGAAAAATAATTTTTTAATTGGCGTGCTTACAGTTAAGGTTACCATCGTCCCACGGGGGAAATTGAGTCTTGGGCTTCTTGCTAGTAAATAAAAAACATGGAGCCCTAAACAATTTGGGTAACCTCGTAGAGGACTGCACAGATTGAGACCTAAGCCTAACCCCCTCTGAATTGGATTTCTGGTGTGCCTGGGTATTCTTTTCTTTGGGATAATTAAGGATTTTAAGCACCCTATAAGATAAATTCTATGTTTCATAATGTAAACAACCACGATGGCTTATGAGATGACTACCCCCATGGTACTAACCTGAAATATAAATTATTTTATGAACCCTGTGGGAAATTTAGTGTGTTTAAGTTTTAGAGTTGTTTTTAAATATGTGTGTTCTCTTACAGTGTGAAAACTATAAGACTCAAATAAACTAAGTTTCAAGATTCAAAAAATTGGATACTCTTGATACAAAGTTTATATGAGCTTAGTGTGTGAGGTGCAAGTGTGTACAAGTGAACTTGTGAGCATACAAGGTGTGAGGTATTGTGGATATGCAGTGATCCTTTATAACTCCCCTCATTATGTTATGTTATTATTGTTCATTACAAGAAAATAAATTGTGTGTGGATGATGGGACACTTACTTCTTTCCTAATTACACTATGTGACCATCTATGGAGATGGAAAAAAAGATCTTTGAGAAAGCTCACAGATGTAAACTCAAGATTGTCACAAGGACACAAGGGAAGCGGGGGATACTTCCTTTCTTACCAACACTCGTTCTTAGTCCCGATAAAATTTGAAAATATTTGGTTATTAAAAAATATGTGTGGATAATGGGCCTCTTACTTTTCTCCTAATTAATCTATGTTCATTGATTGAATTGAGAAAAATAATATAGAAAATATGTGTGGTTAGGGCCACTTACTTTCCCCTTGTTAAGATATGTGAGTTGTAATTTTTCTAAGTAAAAATAAGAAATTACCTTAATAATAGTGGCTAGAAAGTAATTAAGCATCCTATATAAACTGTGAAAAAATACAAGAGTGTAGGGAGTTTATTAGGTGTTGCCAAAACACCTAGGAAATAAAAATTACAATGATTTTTTGGTCACTCTGTGAACTGCATGGGTTTTTCTTTTCACATACGCATAACTCGCACATCTGTTTGTGAAAAAAGACACAAAACTGAATCAAGAAGCTGAATTGAGTTATTTTTCATGCTGTGAATAGGTCTGAGTGGGACCTGCAAAATTCCACAGAAATTATGTGTTATTGCCTAAATCTACCTCAGGCTGAAGGAAGGCAAAGTCTAGGGTAACATCAAACCACGCTTAATCTGGTAGTTAGCCCTACCAGATCAGGAGAGGGCTCTCTCCGGGTCAATCTCAGCAAAAATAATCAATGAGGCTTGATATGAATTGAAATAAAGGCTAATTTTAGGCTAGGTATATATGTAAAGGAGTTTGATTTGATTTTGGGGGTTTTTTGACACCTAATCCTATGGGATGGGTGTGGATATTTAATTTTGTATAATAAATAATATTTGGAAATAAGGAAGGCCAAGAGTCATTGGGAGATGAATCCCAATAGCCTCACCTCCATGTATAAATGCATGTACATTCTTCAGCTAATACACATTCTTATTTGAGGAGTTACCTCCTGTTTTGACATGGTATCAGAGCTAGTCCCACTATTGGCATTTCTGCCTATGGTGTAACTCCCTCTCCTTTGCTCAGTCAGTTTTTTAATAATAGTTTTTTCTGCTCCTACTTATTGCTATACTGTTATTCTGCATTTTTTTAATCTCTGCATAGCTCTGACATTTGCAGCTCCTGCAGCTCCTGAAGATTTTTCAATCCTGCAGTTCCTGAAACACTGCAAATTGCAGCCCCCTCTGCAGTCCTGCAAAGATCCCAGTCCTGCAATTTCAAAATTTTACCTACCCAACGCACCTCACATCTTCCCTCTTCCCCAACACCTTCCCCATTGACCAGCTCCCCTCCCTACCTGCGCTGGCTCGACTCACACACCATACTCTCTCCCTACGTTCTTCCACACTTCCCTCACGCCATTCCCTCCATTCATACAGCGTTCTGTCTGTCACATATGTAATACAGCGTTCCACTGATACAACGCTCTCTATCCATATATGTAATACGCTGCCCTCTTCACTTATACGTTGTCACGGTTGTAAATATTGTTCATTCATATGATAATAACCATATTACAATACGCCCATATTACAAGGTCCGTGGCGCTTGCTGTCTACTGTGCGCTTGCACACCTTACAACGCACAGCGCTTGCCCATTATTCATATTACAATACGCCCATATTACAAGGTCCGTGGCACTTTCTGTCTATTGTGCGCTTGCACACCTTACAACGCACAGCGCTTGCCCATTATTCATATCCATATTACGCTGCTGTCTATTACCGCCTCATTACCGCGCTGTCTTTCACATATAATACCGCCTTTCTATTTTCAATACAGTGCTGTCCATATATCAATACAGTCATATATACCCTCAACTCCTCGACTCCTGCATTCGCTGGTTTGTTATATATAACACCACTGTTCGCCCCTCCATACCGCCCTTCATACATTCCATACCGCCTTCACATATATAATACATCGTTTGGTTATATACAATACCGCTCTGTCAACTCCATTATTACCTCCTTCTATACATCTCCAACGTTGTCATACCCATTGCAACGCTTCTCTCCCATCTCCTATACGCCCTTCATAATATTCAATACTGCCCATACGCCCTTCCCATCTTTCAATACCACCCACACCATTCTTAACAATACCGCCCACACCATTCGTATACAATAGCACCATATTACCGCCCCCTCCCACTGTCATATTTAATACCACTTCTTACATTCATAATACCGCCCCATTCATATTCATAATACTGCCTCCACATTTTTAATACATATATATTTTCCTTCTTCAAACACAAAAAAATACATATATTTTTTTGGTGCAGAATTCAGTTTTTTTTAGCAAAGAGTTTCTTTCCTTTTAAATTCAATATATTTTCCAGCAAAGATTTTTTGTCCCCTTTAATTGAGAAAATTTCCAGAGTTGAAAGTTTTCTAGCAGAATTTTTTCCTCTTCAAAATAATTTTTTCCAACAAACTAATGCATTCTCTCATCTCTATTGTTGGGATGGTTCTCTCCGGCAAAAAGAAATATCTTGAATGGTCTCGGAAGATTAAACACACACTCATTTTTAATGAGTTGTGGAGAGGAATCTGTGAAGGACAAGAAGGAAATCCACCAGCAAAGCCCACTTCAGACAAAGAGCTCGCCATTTGGGAAAACAAGAACTGCAAGGCCTATGCCTTGATTGCAGCTTCCGTAAATGAAGAGGTGAGTCGCCACATTTCATCATTCTCAAATGCCTATGATGCCTTGAGCAAGCTAAAAGAACTTTATGACTCACATTTAGAATTAGAAAATGTTCAATTGATGATTAAGTTGTTCAGTCTTGAAATGAAGAATGATGATCCCCTTGCCTTAGCTTCAGAAGTTAGATCGATCATGCATGATATTGATAGCATTGGTGTAAAAATGGACATACCTCTCATAGCATATGTTAAGGCATTATATCCAACTTACTCACATTATCTTGAGTCTTTGCAAGCAAGTGGGAACCTTGAGCATATCACCTTTGATACACTTGAGAAAAAGTTTGCAGAAAGAGAGAAAGCTTTTGGGAAGATGACAGTCCCTTCATCTTCTGAAGAGGCTGCATACTTGGCACATAGAGAAAAGAGTCATGCTCTAGATTCATCCAGAGGAAGAGGTGGCAGAAGAGGAAGAGGAAGAGGAAGAAGAAACTTCACAGAAAGGGGGGGCAGACAATCTGACAAATCCAATCTTCATTGCACACGTTGCAATAGACATGGACATGATGCATCCAAATGCAGAACACCTTGGGAGAAAATTGAGCAGAAAATAAATCAAGACAAAGGTAAAAATAATGGCAAAGACAAAGGTAAAGAACCTGAATCCGCTCACTATGTTCTAGCACATTGTAACAATGGAGTAACTGAAGACTTATTTGATGTTTCATTTACTTCATGGAGAGATGATTGGTTGCTAGATTCAGGAGCAACATGTCACATGACATTTAGAAAATATTTTTTTGAAGAATTCACTGACAAAGTTGATGGAGCAGTATATTTCGGAGATAAATCCAAACTCAAGCCATCAGGGCTTGGCACAGTCAGGCTTAAACTGCCTGGTCTTCCAGATCATATCCTACATGAGGTTCTATACCTCCCTGAGTTGAGGAGAAACTTGTTGTCCTTGGTCCAAATCCGCCAGCAAGGACACTCCATTCACTTGTTTGATGGAAAGGCAGAGGTCAGAAAAGCATCAGATCACTCACTTGTCATGGAGGGAATAGAAGAAGGGAGACTCTTGAAGATGAAAGGTTCATCTGCTCATGCTCAAAACTTTGCATTCAGTTCACATCATGATGAAGGTACATTTCCATCAAGTCTTTTATGGCATGCTAGATTTGGACACTTAAATTATGACAGCCTTCAATTTTTGAAGAAAAATGGTGTTGATGGACTGCCTACAATTCCTAGAAAACCTAAGGAATGTGATGCATGTATTCTAGGAAAGCATAGCAAACAGCCATTTCATGATTCACACTCAAGAGCACATAGGAAACTTGAACTTGTTCATTCAGATTTATGTGGCCCTATGCCTATTGCTTCTGCAAATGGAAACAAATACATGATGACATTTATTGATGACTACACCAGAATGTGTTGGATTTACTTATTGAAGAATAAGTCTGATGCTTTTCAAACTTTCAAGAATTTTCATGCATGGATTGAAAATGATGCACAAACATATATTGGCTCTCTACGTACTGATAATGGAAAAGAATACACTTCAAACGAATTTGAAAATTATCTTCGTCAACATGGAATCAAACATCAAACAAATGTGCCATATAATCCACAACAGAACGGTGTAGCTGAAAGAATGAACAGAATTATTTTAAATATGGTTCGTTGCATGTTATTTTTCAAGAATTTGAAATTGATGTTTTGGGTTGATGCAGTTCTATGTGCTATTTACATAAAGAATAGGTGTCCTTCAAGTTCAATTAGAAACAAAACTCCTTTTGAAATGTGGCATGGCCACATTCCTTCGGTAAAGCATTTCAGGGTCTTTGGGTCCACCTGTTATGCCTTGATACCCAAGGGTCAAAGGAACAAACTTGGTGCTAGAAGCAGAAAATGTATCTTCTTTGGGTACTCTAATACCTCCAAAGGATATATTCTCTATGATGAAGCAAATAAGAAATTTGTAATAGCAAGAGATGTCATATTTCTTGAATATTCCAAGAGTGACAAGGTTGTTGAGCGGCAACTTGATCGCCTTGATAGATTCACACATGCAAAGTATTTTCAAGAATTTGATAATGTGATTCCACGTCTTGAAGGGGGGATTCCGATATTGAATCAAACTGTGGAATCATGTCCTGAAGCACTCTCTCCCCCACATGAAGAAACAACCACGAATGACACGTTGGATGATGTGATTGACAGAATTGGGAGATTGAATCTTGAATCAATCCCAACTCAGTCAAATGACCAGCCTAGGCCATCTCAGAAAGGTCCTCCCAAATGGCTGACAAAGACACTGGAGAATGTTCATCCTGATGAGGTTGGAAAAACACGAATAAGAAGTTCCACTCAACAAATCGAAGGTGATGTAGATAATTCTGATTCTCCTGTTGATATGGATATTGCTTATAACTGTGAATTGAGTTTGTCTACAGATCATGAACCAACTTCCTTCAAAGAAGCCGCTTCTCATGATGAATGGAAAGAAGCGATGCAGAAGGAGTATGATGCCTTGATAAAGAATAGCACTTGGAAGCTGGTTGATCCGCCTTTGGGAACGAAACCAATTGGCTGTAAGTGGGTCTACAAGAACAAGTACAAAGCAGATGGCTCACTTGACAAGCACAAGGCCAGGCTTGTGGCAAAAGGTTTTGCACAAAAAGAAGGAGTCGATTATGAAGAAACTTTTGCTCCCACAACAAAATGGACCACCATCCGGACTCTCTTTTCCTTAGCAGCTCAGAATGGATGGAAAGTCCATCAGATGGATGTAAAAACAACCTTATTGAATGGAGATCTAAAGGGGAAAGTTTATATGTCCCAGCCAGAAGGATTTGTTGTAAAGGGTCAAGAACACAAAGTTTGCAAGCTTATAAAATCCTTGTATGGCCTCAAGCAAGCACCACGAGCCTGGTATGAGAAGTTAACCGAGCATCTTCTAAAACTTGACTTCAAACATTTTGATCTTGATGATGCAACTTTGTTTGTTAAGAAAGTTGGAAAAACAGTTATATATCTTGTGGTATATGTAGATGATCTTTTGATAACAGGAAACAATGAGAGCTATATTGCATCCATGAAGAAAGAGTTGAAGAAAGGTTTTGAAATGACTGATTTGGGTCATGTTCATTACTATTTGGGTATTGATGTAATTCAACATCCTAAATTCATATTTCTTTCTCAAAAGAAGTACATTGGAGATCTCTTGAACAAGTTTGGCATGGATGAATGTAATCCCTTAGCCACTCCAATGGAACAAAACTTGAAGCTCACATCTATTGAAGGGAAGGAGTTTGAGGATGCAACTAAGTATAGACAGCTTGTAGGAAGTCTTATCTACCTGACCACCACCAGACCTGACATTTCATTTGCTATTGGAATCCTCTCAAGGTTCATGCAGAAACCTTGTGAAGGACATTGGTCTGCTGCAAAAAGAGTGTTAAGGTACTTGAAGGGGACTCAAGACTTTGGACTCAAATATACACAGGTAGGCGACTTCAGCTTGATCGGATACTCTGATTCAGACTTTGATGGCGACAAAGAAATAGGGGTGTCTACTACAGGTTACACCATGAGTCTTGGATCAGGAGCTGTCTCATGGAGATCACGCAAACAGTCAGTTCCAGCAGATTCCACGACCGAGGCAAAATATGTGGTAGCAGCTGAAGCAACAAAGGAAATTGTGTGGCTCCGAAAAATCTTGGAAGATTTGCAGATGAAACAAATATACTCCACACCACTCATGATCGACAACACTTCGGCAATAAAGTTGGCCAAGAACCCAAAGTTCCATGATCGAACAAAGCACATCAATACAAAGTACCATCTAATTCGACATCATGTTCAGGCCAAAACCATCCATCTACATCATTGTTCCACAAATGAGAAAACTGTTGATATCTTCACCAAAGCACTTGGAAGAGAAAAGTTTGAAAATTTCAGATCGATGCTTGGGCTCACCAACATCCCTTCGAATTAAAGGGGGGAATGTTGACACCTAATCCTATGGGATGGGTGTGGATATTTAATTTTGTATAATAAATAATATTGGGAAATAAGGAAGGCCAAGAGTCATTGGGAGATGAATCCCAATAGCCTCACCTCCATGTATAAATGCATGTACATTCTTAAGCTAATACACATTCTGATTTGAGGAGTTACCTCCTGGTTTGACAGGGTTTTTTTTGGAATCAAAGGGAAAGGAATATTTTGGGTCCGGGAAATTATCAGTTTTGCAGAGGGCTGAATGGGGCAAGAAAGGCAATTGTTTTGATGCTTCGAATTTAATGAAATGGATAGCTCGGACTAGGGAGGAGTTGAAGAGGGCAAGAGGTTTCAATAATCCTATTCAGACAGTTGAAAACATGGAAAATTAAACAAAACTCAAGGCAGAGCACTGCAAATCTAATGAATTCCACCTTTATTACTTGTTTGTTTAACTTAAGAAGAAAGTGGAAGGGAAATGATACACATGAAACATTAGTAAACTTACAAATCACATAGAGAAACACACCATAAAAACATAGAGCCACATGGATCCCAAAGATTGCTACAAACCCTAGTCTATTCCTTTGCCAAACTGCAGAGATAAAATGTACAATGAAGCTCAAGGAAATCCCAAATGTCCAACCCCGAAAATGACTGAAGAAATACAAGATATAGACAAGCATAACTCATCCGCATGCCTCTAGGGGTTGAGCTCACTATTCTAGGAGCTGTTTCAAAAATATCTAAACTAAGAACTATAAAATAGGCAGTGGAACAGCTTGCCTCTATAAGATAGGAAATTGATTCATTCAGTTACAATTCACTTTTTGGTGAATGAATCTACTTACGTGAGTGAAAATTTGTCAAAATTACATCAAAGCCATGAAATTACATCAAGTTACATAAATATTTTCACATTTGGATATGAAAAATTCAAACTGGCCAAAACTAGGCGAAAAACTGAGTTACTGAGTGAAAACTAGGCCAAAATTCCCAATGCGACGCGCCTGAAATCTCTATGCATCGCACCACTTTGGAGCTGATTTTGAGGGCCTTCCCGGAGTTCAATTTGAGTGAAGGATAGCTCGTTGGAAATATTTGCCTGTCTACTTTCCAACCCAAGTGGAATTTATGAATTTGGTTTCCATTTACCCCTCCAAAAGTCAAATATCCCAATACTTCTTTCCGTGTGTCCAAAAAGTGGCAGAAAGGCCATTTTTAAGGTGTTTTTGACCCTTCAGGCAACCCAAAACTTGTCAAAATCCTTAGGTAATGGGTAGGAATGCATAAATTTTTATGAAAAACCTAGAAATGCAATGTTTTATTCAAGAGGAGCTGCCAATTATAAGCGCGCGCCAAGTGGCACGACACGTCGGGCAAGAAAATCTGTGTTAAGGCCAAAAAATTCAAAATTGACAAAAGTTTCCCAAATTTCTTGAAATTTGGGCTGAATGTCCACCATCAAGTGCTATGCTAATCCAAGGAGGCTTTGGCCAAAATTTTGAGTCTATCATGCCTTTTGCGACGCTTTAACGCCCTCTTTAGCTTTGCCTTCAAGATCTTGATTCGCGCCTTACAAACATGATTCCTCGCCCAATAATGATTCTTCATGTGCCTGAGCATGTTCTTTTCCTTGTTGGCCTTCTCCAAAAGATTCTCAAGATGAATATTGACCCTCTCAAGCCAAGTCTCTCTATCAGCCTCAATCTCTCGCTCAATGGATGTCATCTCGGTTTGGCTTCTTTGGAAAGCTTGCCGGTTCTCACGGATGTTTTGCAACTCCATGATTATTTTCTGATCTTCCAACTATTTGTTTCATTGCTCCAGATATTTTATAATCCATTGGGCTCTCTGCAACTTGACGGTCAATGTGTTTATCTCCGCCTTCTGCTCCTGAATAGTCTCTCTCAACTTTGAGCTTGGAGAGCTCAAATCATCATCAATCAGTATGAAACCTGTATCGTGGCCTACTGAAGGCCCCCCATCCTGAATAGGCCTCTTACCTATGTCCTTTACCTATACCTGTGCTGCTAATGACGGAAGCGAGACCCCTTCCACCCCAGGTGGAGATAATACTCGTCGGGCTACTGCAAATAATCCTCCAGTGCCTCTATGATAAGTGACATATGTCGGCACACTAGTGGTCTCTGTCTCCTGACCTCCATGCTGATATGAAGGCTCACCTGCATCATGAAAAATCTCCAGAGGAACCTGAGGAGCTGTGAAGAAATCATTGGAAATGAAATCTTCCCATGAAATACCTTGTAAGCCGAGCTGATTTACAACCACGATCTTGATGAGTGCATAGTGATAAATACTGTTGTACTGCTGCTCAAGAGTTTTCCTCTACACGAGAGTGGTCATTCTCTCGATTTTCCGGCACATGAAATAAGGGAGGTTCATCATCCTCACCCTGGTGAAATGCATCAATAACCTGATATGATAAGCATAGAGGCGTGAAAACCGGCCCTCACAACTGAAATATCTGATAATAAGTTTCATCAGAGGTGCATAGGAATCCTTCTAGAATCGAAAAGGAAACACTCTGCTGAGTTGTTTCACAAAGCTAGGCCTGATATATGGTTCATAATGCACTCTGTCCACCTACTGTCTTTTGTTTCACTGCTCTCCCACATTCGGTATTCCAGTTGCTTGAGAGATAGTTTCCGGTGTCAAAGTGAAAGTTACACCGGCAAGAGTTACCTGACCATCATGTAAATGCAATACAAACAAACGAGCCAACTCCTGATGATAATGTATCCTAGCCTATCATTTCACAAAATTGAAAACATGACTGTTGTTGGAAACATGCCATGGCAAGTGAGCAAGCCTGCAATTCAGCTAATGAAGTGGGCTCTTCTCTCACATGTCTACCACTTTTATGGGGCCTTCTAGGTGCATGTAACTCAGCGGTGGAATCACTATCTCGGTCATATGATGTATCAGTGTCTGTCTCCATGATGTCCAAGGTTGATGCAAGGTCTATATTGAATTGGATAGATTAAAAAGAGACTTTTGGTGCTTTTGTCTTAGTTTCAAATGTATGGTAGTATGGGAGGGACTGTAGAGAAATAGGGCAGTGGGGACAATGAGCTTTAATCAAGTGATATTTGAAATGTAAGGACAACCACTTAACTTCTTGGGAAAACTTGGGGTTTGGGAAATTTTAGAAATGAAATGGGAAAATGAGAATGATAGGGAATGAAATGACTTTAGGGATAGGGAAATAGGTTTAGGAATGAGTAACTTTAGGGATGTAAGAGGATGGTATAGTGATGAGATACCAATGATGGGAGATGGGAAAAAACAAGGTGGGGAGATGGAATGATTGACACCAAAATTATTTGCAAAACCCAAAGGAGGCCCTTCTCAACAAGATAATAGGGTTTGGTTTTTATATTTTTCAAATCCTCACAAACAACACCCAATACATTTTCATTGGAAATTAAAAGGTCACATGGACTTACTTGGAGCAAGGGAGACCAAATCGTTTTGAAGTTTTGAAGAAATGGCACAAATTTTGTGTTCCGGCCCAATGCGCCGCGCAACAAACCCAGTGCATCGCGCCCTTCTGATGCACCGCGCTGGAACAAATTAACACAGAGAGGAGCGACCCTATGCACTGCGCTCAGCCTATGCGTCACGACACCTGCCTAGTGCTCCACGCAACCAACTTCAATACTGTCCTCCCTCCAAACTTCTTTCTTCACTCCTCCATGATTTTTCTTGGCTCAATGCCTTCTCTTGGCATGCAAATGAATCTTTGAAAAAATGAAAATATATTTTATGCCAAATATTTCAATTTTTGTTTTTTTGAAACCCACTTTGTAATGTTTGAAAACTTTGACACTTTTTAAAAGAACTTTGTTTTGCTTGCTTTTGGTTTTTGGACTGAATGATGAGCTTCTTGTCTGTTTTGCAGGGAATGGATGGCATGGAGTTTTGGAAAAGGCGACCAGGGCTGCGAATGGAGTACTATTACAACTGAAAGACTTGAAAATTACATTACATTTATTACAAAAATATGAAATAGACAATTTTTCTTCAAAACAGAGTTTTGAAGAAAAATCATTATCAAGCATTATGATGATGAAATTTTTGCACTTAAACCTTATTTGAAGCTTCCTCATGTGCCTGCTGACCATTATTAGGCAATTTGAGACCTGATTAGCTAAACCCTAGACCTAATGAGACTAAAAACCCTAAAATGACTTTTTGCCAACTAGGAGACCAAACATGACTGTACATGATTTTAATGAACAGAAATAAACCAGCAGGTACAAGACATGAGGGATATGAGTGACAAGACCCTACCGTCAGATGATCCATGCCCCTAATGGAATGCAGTTGACTGAACTGAGTGAGACACCTAAAATGAAATGCAACAAGAGAAATTTGATCTCTGGCAGAGGGATGAAGATACCGACTCTAACGTTGGCTCCAATGGGGATGGTAGCTCCTTGGAGGTGCCAAGAACTACAGATTTCTGGGAGAGCAGGCAGTGCCTTCGTCCATTGGGCTATGGAGTCCATAACTTCAAAAAACCAACACAATATTCTTGACTCATTTTATTGACTGAAAATTGACTCAAACCAACTCAATTTCAAAACAAAAAATGACCGAAAAACCTGACTCAACAAACTTAAACCAAAGCTGAAATTAATCTTCAGAGTTATAGCCTTCACCTCGGGCCCCAAACTGAAGAAAATATAACAGCACACACTTGCAATGAAACTGAAATAAACTGCTATGTACAGTGACAGTGTAAAACAACAGAAAACATTTCAGAAATGATACCGCTTGAGCAGCCGACCATTGACCGGCCCTCCTGGACAGTCTTCCCCGTTCATCTCTTTCAGAAGAAAAGCATTCTGACCCTGATATGCAACAATTTTGAAGGGTCCTTTCCAGAGATTTTCGAACTTACCATGCTTACCTTTTTCCTCGTTTCTTGCATCCCATTTCAGCACCACTTCTTCCAATTAGAACTTGTCTTCTTTCGCCTTTCTGTCATATATTTTCTTAATTCTCTGTTGCAGCTTGAACGTGTTTTGGAAAAATTCCTCTCTAGTCTACTGCAAATGGATCATTTGATTTATTCTCCTTTGCATATGATCATCTTCACTACGAGCTTCCTGTTGAAGTTTGACCACTGGAACTGCGAGAGAGGTAGGAAATACCGTGTCAACTCCATAAACTAGCTCAAAGGGGGACATGCCAATGGATTTCTTCTGCCTCACTCTATCTGTCCACAGTGCATTGACTAACTTCTTATGCCAACTTTTATTTTTTATTTCCAGCAACTTTTTAATAATGTTGACTAAAGATTTGTTCGAGGACTCAGCCAATCCGTTGCCTTGTGGATGATAAGCGGTTGAGTGTCCCAAAGTGATTTGATACTTGTCACAAAACTAAACCATTATTTTTGATTTGAAAGCTACTGCGTTATCAGTAATCAACTTATTCGGACAACCAAAATGAGACAAAATATTATTCTCAAGAAACAAAATTATTACCGAATCTGTGGCCTGCCTGGTGGGAATCGCTTCAATCCATTTTGTGAAATAATCCATCGCTGTGAGGATCCATTTATGTTGAGCTGAAGAAGCAGGATGGATCTTGCCAATGAAATCCAAACCCCACTGCTGAAAAGGAGCACTTACTTCAATGGGCTTGAGCGGCAAAGGCTACAATTTTTTCCTCCCTTCAAAAATCTGACATTCATGGCAGTCTTTAACAGTTTTGTACACATCAGCAAAAAGAGTCAGCCAATAATATCCTGCTCTCAAAATTTTGTTGGCCATTGTTTTCCAGAAAAAGTGACCTTCGCAATCTCCCTTATGAAAATCCTCCATAACCTGCTTTGCTTCCTCTTCCACCAAACAATTTAGCAAAACACCACCGAGATCTTTCCAATAGAGTGCATTGTTGAAAATACAAAACTTAGCAGCCTTCAATTTCAGAGTTCTACTTTTGTTTTTAGCCATGCCTGGCAGTGGTGAAAAATTTTGGAGCACATATACAATATCTGAATACCAAGGAGAATGAACAAAGATTTCTGATACCTGAATTACCGGATTTTCTTCATTTTCCTCGAACATAGCAGCAATGAGATTAATGTCCAAGGCATGCAAATTTGACTCAGCCATTAGCTTAGCCAGCCCTTGTCCTTTGATAAGCTTTGTAGGCTTTATCTCCACATCATACTCCAACAAGGCAGCAATCCATTTGCCTCGTCTCCCTTCCGGATCTGTTTGCACTAAAACATCCTTAACAACAGCATTAGGAACATAAGCAAGAATATGAGAATGCAGAATACATACTCAAAAATATTTCAACGCTTTCACTAAAGCAAGAGCTTGCTTTTCAATTATGTTATAATTTAAGGCTGCATCTCTTATGGTTTGGCTGAAAAAAGCAATTGGTTTTTCATGCTGATCTCTTTTCTGCATCAATACTGCTGCCATAGTATGCTTTGAAGCAAATGAAAACAAAATAAAATCCTGAGTATAATCCGGGATGATCAAAACCGAAGCTGAAGAAAGAGACAATTTCACTAAATTGAAAGACTTTACAGCCTCCTTAGTCCACTTCACTACGCTATCTTTCTTAAGCATATTTGTAATCTCCCTTAAATGTTCTGCAAGATTGGGCACAAAGCGGCGCAAGAAATTCATCTTACCATTGAATGATTGGATCTCCTTTTTGTTTCGGGGAAGATCAATTTGCTGAATAGCTTCTACTCGAGCTGGATCAATACGGATGCCATCTTTTGAGATAATATTTCCAAGAAGCTTGCCCTCATCCATGGCAAACAAAATTTTCTTCAGATTGAGTGACACACCATACTTTCTACACCGCTAAAAAACAATATTCAAATGGTAAAGGTGCTCTTCATCTGAATTAGAAAAGACTGTCAAATCATCAAGATACACAACTAGAAAAACATCCTTCTCATTTGCAAATTCCATATCCATTGCTCGCTGAAAGGTTGCACCAGCATTCTTCAAACCAAAAGGAATTTTAGCATAATGAAAGGTTCCCCACGGAGTGGTGAATGCTGTTTTGTCTCTATCATCCTCATGGACCAGAATTTGGTTATAACCAAAATAACCATCGAGTAGTGACATACGAGATGCTCCAAATACTCGCTGAAGTATGTGATCCATTTTGGGCAACGAATAATTATCTTTCAAAGAAACCTTATTCAAATTCCTAAAATAAATGCATAAGCGAATCTCACCTGTTTTCTTGCGCACGGGCACCAAATTAGAAATCCAATCTGAAAATCTTATGGGAACAATGATACCAGCCTTGTACAACCGATTCACTTCCTTCTCAATTGAGGGCAGCAACTTTGGATTTATTCTTCTCAACTTCTGCCTGAAAGGCTTTTGATTTGGCTTGATCGGAATGGTGTGCTAAATTATGTTTGTATCATATGTCTTCAAATCTAAATAGTCCCAAGAAAATACATCAGCAAAAGATGACAACAAACTGATATACTTTGATTTTACCTGTGGTGGCAATTCTTTGGACAATTTCACCATTTTTGGATTTTCAGCTGATCCAATGTTCACATCTTCAACTCCCTTTTCGGTTGGCCGCAAGGTTGGTTTTCGAGCTACATCATCTTGATCGAAAAGATCCTCTAAAGGTATTAGACCTTTAGGAATGACATTATCCTTCAGCTGCAATACTTCCATCTGATTTACTTGCACATCAGCCCTACCATCATCATGCTCCACATCAATAGAAGTGTCTTTGAATTTACCTTCATTTTGTAGAAATTCATCAATCTCTTCGTCATCTTGAAATACTTGCCAATACCTTTGATTTTTCAGGACAGTCGGACGATGCTTCACATGAATTTAAAATTTGTTACTTGAGTTCATTAGAATTTTCAAATTACTTGTTGCCTTTGTAAGTGCATCTGCAATACCATTTTGAATAAGAGGGACACAAGTCAAAGTATAGTCTGAAAATAATTTCAAGATATCAAGAACTGCATTTCGGTAAGCCTGCATTCGAGGATGCTTAGCTTGGTATTCACCTTTCACTTGCTTGATAACTAACTCAGAGTCGCCATACACTGCAATCCTCTTAGCATTCAATTTTCTAAGAATTTTCAGACCAGCAATTAAAGCTTCGTATTTAGCCTCATTATTTGAACAATCAAAAGCCAATATATAAGAACAGACCCTTACATTACTTGGTACTTTGTTTGGGGTAGAAAAAGGGCTGCGTACCCAAATGCCAATTCCAGCATCATAATTTCCCACTACACCATCAAAATCCATGGTCCATAAACCATCTTCATCCTCTTCCAAGTGTTGAAATTCTGTTTGCTCTGTTATTTCTTCTTGCTGTCCATCAAGTTTTTCCTGCTATCAGAAGGTTGATTGCTCAGTGGAACTTTCAAGTTTTTGTCTCTCTTTCTTTAAGACCTCTCTAAAATTCTCGGTGATTTCTGGAATGTCTTCTACTTCAACTAATTGACTATTTACATCATTTAAACTATCTGAATATAAAACAAATGATTCTAAATCTGTATGTACATAATTGATTGGATGATTTACCGGTTTATCCTTGTTGGTGATCATATACTTCATCTTTTTCTCCCGATATAATTTCCTCATCTGACCAAACATAGGAATAGTAGAATAGGAGAAACCAAGCTGCAATGTTCCTTTAAGTTTCGCTCCCCAAGATCTGGAAATAAGCATGCCAAATCTAGGAGGAATATCCGCCACAACCACATCCATCAAAACATTTTTAGTAGGAATCTGATCCAAACTGACCACTAAATCTTTGATAATCCCAATGCATCTTACTCTACTAGAATCAAAAGAATAAATATCATGATACTTTCTAGTGATATCCAATCCCAATTTCTCCATGATTTCCCTAGGAATGAGATTATGAGATGCTCCGAAATCAAACATAGAATTGTGTAATACAAAATCATGCAATCTAAGGCTGATATAAAAAGGAGGCACATCATTATCTGGAGATTCACCATCCAATGCCAGACCAAAAATCAACTCAGGTTGATCATCTTCCACATTTACCATATCAGACAATGGATCTAAATTCAAAATCTTAGACACCTGACCCTTATAGCTATTGTTCTTCATCAATTCAATCAAAGGAATGGATACCTTCAACTTAGCAATTTCATTTTCTAAGTTAAAAACTGAAATTTTCTCTACCTCTTTAGCTGGAACATCCTTCTTTTCAGTTTTCTCCTTTGATACAATTGGCTAATTGGATCTTTCATTTGCTGATGGGGATTTGCTAGTAGTGGGATCAACTATCTCTTTTCCCTTCTTCTGCGCCATGGGTGAATCATTCTTTGGTGCTGAAACTTCCTTTCTCTTTTGAATTGGATTAATAGGGACATCTCTGTTTCTGAGTGAATATTGTCACTGCTGTGTGGTCAAGGCATTCATGTATCCCCTCTGATACTCATCAGACTCTTCTTCAAGAGCTGTCTCATTTGCCAAGATGAAATCCTCGTCTTTTTGTACAGCCGAGCTTTCAGAATACTCCTCATCTTCAGTGATAAAAGTTGGCATATCATCAGGTGTAAATAAATGATTCTCTTCTCCTATTACATTCTCTTCACCATCTGATTCCAGACCAACAAAATTCTGTTGTAAGGGTGTCTTCACTTGCTGTTGTGCTGGTGGTTCTTGTGCTCGCTGCTCTCTTTGCTTGATTCTGAACTACGGTTGCTGCTGGCCACGGAAGTTCGCATTTCTGATTTGTGGTTCAGGCTTATCAAGTGTTAATCTTTCAAACATATTTTCCATCTTCCGAAGCATTTGATATGATGTGGAAACCTCTTCCTTTATTGCTACTTTCTTTTCAGCTCTCATTCTAGCTCTCCTAGCATTCAAATTTGCTTCAACACTGACTGCAATTTTCTGCATATCTTCTAAAGTGGCCGGACTTCTTTCTCTCAATTGATAAGCCATGTCAGGATCGAATCCATCCGGAAACTTAATCAAAGCAGACCCTCTAGGTGGATTTATATCAGTAGGAATTGCATTGTAAACAGTATTAAATCTAATACAATAATCTTGGATAGAATCACCAACATTTCGCTTGATATTATCATACTCAAAAAGGATTGAAAGAGGATCTTTTTGCACTTCCCATCGATCCAAGAATTGTCTCTAAAGATTAGCCAATGTAGCAATACTTCTAGGCGGCAAGGCTCTGAACCACTTTCTGACTTCTCCTCCAAAGGTTTGAACAAACAATCTCATTGTTACATTTTCCGCATCAATCTCATGAAGGTCAAAGAAATCTACCATTCTATCCACATGTTGATGAGCAGTGACACTTTTAGGAGTGCCATCAAATAATGGAATTTTTCTTTGATAATATGCGGGCATGTCATCTAAGTTTTGAGGCAATACGAGAGGTGCAAATCGGGCAGCCATTGCTCTGGGTGGATTTACAATCGGTCTTGGGGATATAGGAGGAGTCGAAGCAGTTTATGTACGAGGTGTATGTGGTGTAGATGGAGGCGATACTACTGCATATTTTTGATCAGAAATAGATGGTTGCACAGGAATGGTAGGAATGAAAGGAGGCTCGGTAGGAATTTGTGAACCAGATGTAACTGCTGATGACCCAAGAGTTTCAGATGCAGACTCTATGAACTCAGAATATTTGTTGCCACAATGGAATTCTGAATATTCAAAATGTAACTGTCAATGGATCTATTAGCCTGTTCAATTTCAAGGTACTTGATAAACTCTGGGTTTATGATAGTAGAACCAATAGCACTTTCAGACTTCGTCTCAAACAACGACAACTCAAAGTGTTCGTCAAAATCAAGATCTTCAAGGTACTAAAAAACAGCGGGACATGAATGAGATTTGAATAGAGGAATCATAGGACTTTCTCGACGAAGGATTCTAGAAATAAGATTTGGATTTTCATACGCAGGAGGTGGATCGAGATCTGTATGTGCTCTGGTATGTCGTCTGGAAGCTAGTGTGTTGAAATATTTTCAAAAATCAAAGGGACAAAACCAACTTGTTCAGCCTATCAAATTCTAAACTTATCATCCAAAGTCTAGAATGATCTGATGTACTGGGGCAAATTACAATTCAGATGTTACGTTTACAAACTAGACTGGAGATTGACTGAAGCAGCGTTTATCTACTTTCGCTAATGTAAAGCAAGAGTGTTTCGAAGGCTGCCTAGCATAACTTCAGGCTCTGTCTATAGCTTATAAAACAAATAACACTAACAAGAAAACCATTTTGTTTAGTCCCCAGTATGGTCGCCACTATGTTATTGCCTAAATCTACCTCAGGCTGAAGGAAGTCAGAGTCTAGGGTAACATCAAACCACGCTTAATCTGGTAGCTAGCCCTACCAGATCAGGAGAGGGCTCTCTCCGGGTCAATCTCAGCAAAAATAATCAATGAGGCTTGAGATGACTTGAAATAAAGGCTAATTTTAGGCTAGGTATATATGTAAAGGAGTTTGATTTGATTTTGGGGGTTTTTGTTGGAATCAAAGGGAAAGGAAAATTTTGGGTTCGGGAAATGATCAGTTTTGCAGAGGGCTGAATGGGGCAAGAAAGGCAATTGTTTTGATGCTTCGAATTGAATGAAATGGATAGCTCGGACCAGGGAGGAGTTGAAGAGGGAAAGAGGTTTCAAGAATCCTCTTCAGACAGTTGAAAACATGAAAAATTAAACAAAACTCAAGGCAGACCACTGCAAATCTAATGAATTCCACCTTTATTACTTGTTTGTTTAACTTAAGAAGAAAGTGGAAGGGAAATGATACACATGAAACATCAGTAAACTTACAAATCACATAGACAAACAAACCATTAAAACAATTAGCCACATGGATCCCAAAGAGTGGTGCGAACCTTATTCTATTCCTTTGCCAAAATGCAGAGATGAAATGTACAATGAAGCTCAAAGCAATCCCAAATGTCCAACCCTGAAAATGACTGAAGAACTACAAGATATAGACAAGCATAACTCATCCCCATGCCTCTAGGGGTCGAGCTCACTAGTTCAAGAGCTGTTTCAACAAGATCTAAACTAAGAACTAGAAAATAGGCAGTGGAATAGATTGCCTCTATAAGATAGGAAACTGATTCATTCAGTTACAATTCAATTTTTGGTGAATGAATCTACTTAAATGAGTGAAAATTTGTCAAAATTACATAAAAGCCATGAAATTACATCAATTTACATAAATAGTTTCACATTTGGAGATGAAAAAGTCAAACTGGCCAAAACTAGGCAAAAAACTGAGTTACTGAGTGAAAACTAGGCCAAAATTCCCAATGCGCCGCACCTGAAATATCTATGCGTCACGCCACTTTGGAGCTGAGTTTGAGGGCCTTCCTGAAGTCCAAATTGAGTTCAGGATAGCTCGTTGGAAATCTATTCCTTTCTAATTTCCAACCCAAGTGGAATTTCTGAATTTGGTTTCCATTTTCCCCTCCAAAAATCAAATCTCCCAATACTGCTTCCTGTTTGTCCAAAAAGTGGCAGAAAGGCCATTTTTAAGGTGTTTTTGACCCTTCAGGCAACCCAAAACTTGTCAAAATCCTTAAGTAATGGGTGGGCATGCATAAATTTTGATGAAAAACCCATAAATGTAAAGTTTTCTTCAAGAGGAGCTGCCAATTATAAGCGCGCGCGCCAAGTGGCGCGACGCGTCGGGCAGGAAAATCTGTGTTAAGGCCAAAAAATTCAAAATTGACAAAAAGTTTCACAAATTTCTTGAAATTTGGGCTGAATGTCCACCATCAAGCACTATGCTGAGCCAAGCAGGCTTCGGCCAAAATTTGGAGTCTATCATGCCTTTTGCGATGCTTTAACGCCCTCTTTAGCTTTGCCTTTAGGATCTTGATTCACGCCTTACAAACATGATTCCTCGCCCAATAATGATTCTTCATGTGCCTGAGCATGTTCTTTTACTTGTTGGCCTTCTCCAATAGCTTCTCAAGATGAATATTGACCCTCTCAAGCCAAGTCTCTCTATCAGCCTCAATCTCTCGCTCAATGGATGTCATCTTGGTTTGGCTTCTTTGGGCAGCTTGTCGGTTCTCACGGATGTTTTGCAACTCCATGATTGTTTGATGATCTTCCAAATATTTGTTTCGCTGCTCCAGGTAATTTATAATCCATTGGGCTCTCTACAACTTGACGGTCAATGTGTCTATCTCTGCCTTCTGCTCCTGAATAGTCTCTCTCAACTTTGAGCTTGGAGAGCTCAAATCATCATCAATCAGTATGAAACTTGTATATTGGCCTCCTCAAGGCCCCTCATCCTGCCTAAGCCTCTTACCTCTGTCATGTACCTATACCTGTGCTACTGATGACAGAAACGAGACCCCTTCCACCCCAGGTGGAGATAATACTCGTCGGGCTGCTGCAAATAATCCTCTAGTGCCTCTCTGATAAGTGACATATGTCGGCACACTAGTAGTCTCTATCTCCTGACCTCCATGCTGATATGAAGGTTCACCTGCATCATGAACAATCTCCAGAGGAACTTGAGGAGCTGTGAAGAAATAATTGGAAATGAAATCTTCCCATGAAATACCCTGCAAGTCGAGCTGATGTACAACCACGATCTTGATGAGTGCATAGTGATAAATACTGTTGTACTAATGCTCAGGAGTTTTCCTCTGCACGAGAGTGGTCATTCTCTCGATGTTCCGGCACATGAAATAAGGGAGGTTCATCATCCTCACCCTGGTGAAATGCATCAATAACCTGATATGATAAGCATAGAGGTGTGAAAACCGGCCCTCACAACTGAAATATCTGATAATAAGTTTCATCAGAGGCACATAGGAATCCTTCAAGAACCGGAAAGGAAACACTCTGTTGAGTTGTTTCACAAAGCTAGGCCTGATATATGGTTCATAATGCACTCTGTCCACCTATTGTCTTTTGTTCCACTGTTCTCCCACATTCGGTATTATAGTTGCTTGAGAGATTGTTTCCGGTGTCAAAGTGAAAGTTACACCGGCAAGAGTTACCTGACCATCATGTAAATGCAATACAAACAAACGAGCCAACTCTTGATGATAATGTATCCTAGCAATAATTTCACAAAATTGAAAAAATGACTGTTGTTGGAAACATGCCATGGCAAGTGGGCAAGCCTGTAATTCAGCCAATGAAGTGGGCTCTTCTCTCACATGTTTGCCACTTTTATGAGGCCTTCTAGGTGCATGTAACTCAGTGGTGGAATCACTATCTCGGTCATATGATGTATCAGTGTCTGTCTCCATGATGTCCAAGGTTGATGCAAGGTCTATATTGAATTGGATAGATGAAAATGAGATTTTTGGTGCTTTTGTCTTAGTTTCAAATGTATGGTAGTATGGGAGGGACTGTAGAGAAATAGGGCAGTGGGGACAATGAGCTTTAATCAACTGATATTTGAAATGTAAGGACAACCACTTGAATTCTTGGGAAAACTTGGGGTTTGGGAAATTTTATAAATGAAATGGGAAAATGAGAATGATAGGGAATGAAATGACTTTAGGGATAGGGAAATAGGTTTAGGAATGAGTAAATTTAGGGATGTAAGAGGATGGTATAGTGATGAGATAACAATGATGTGAGATGGGAAAAAACAAGGTGGGGAGATGGAATGATTGACACCAAAATTATTTGCAAAACCCAAAGGAGGCTCTTCTCAACAATATAATAGGGTTTGGTTTTTATATTGTTCAAATCCTCACAAACAACACCCAATACATTTTCATTAGCAATTAAAAGGTCACATGGACTTACTTGGAGCAAGGGAGACCAAATCGTTTTGAAGTTTTGAAGAAATGGCACAAATTTTGTGTTCCGTCCCAATGCGTCGCGCCCTTCTGATGCGCCGCACTTGAACAAATTAACACACAGAGGAGCGACCCTATGCCCCGCACTCAGCCTATGCGTCGCGACACCTGCCCAGTGCGCCACACAACCAACTTCAATACAGTCCGCCCTCCAAACTTCTTTCTTCACTCCTCCATGATTTTTCTTGGCTCAATGTTGTCTCTTGGCATGCAAATGAATCTTTGAAACAATGAAAATATATTTTATGCCAAAGATTTCAATTTTTGTTTTTTTGAAACCCACTTTGTAATGTTTGAAAACTTTGACACTTTTTAAAAGAACTTTGTTTTGCTTGCTTTTGGTTTTTGGACTGAATGATGAGCTTCTTGTCTGTTTTCAGGGAATGGATGGCATGGAGTTTTGGAAAAGGCGACCAGGGCTGCGAATGGAGTACTATTACAACTGAAAGACTTGAAAATTACATTACATTTATTACAAAAATATGAAATAGACAATTTTTCTTCAAAACAGAGTTTTGAAGAAAAATCATTATCAAGCATTATGATGATGAAATTTTTGCACTGAAACCTTATTTGAAGCTTCCTCATGTGCCTGCTGACCATTATTAGGAAATTTGAGACTTGATTAGCTAAACCCTAGACGTAATGAGACTAAAAACCCTAAAATGACTTTTTGCCAACTAGGAGACCAAACATGACTGTACATGATTTTAACGAACAGAAATAGACCAGCAGGTACAAGACATGAGGGATATGAGTGACAAGACCCTACCATTAGATGATCCATGCCCCTAATGGAATGCAACTAACTGAACTAAGTGAGACACCTAAAATGAAATGCAACAAGAGAAATTTTATCTCTGACGGAGGGATGAAGATACCGACTCTAACATTATGGATGCTAAAAATAGTGAAAATGTAGCATAGGGTATTCACTAGGGGAGCAATACCATACCAGGTGGGTTCATATTGGGGGATATATTATTAAGGAAAAAAGACATAATATATTTGGGGATAGATAGGGGTAAAGGGTTTTGATATTGACAGGTATAAAAAATGGAGCTCAAATTTAATGAAAAAATGTAAAGGGATATAAAAAATGTTAATGAAAAAATGGATACCTACAATATCTAGCAGAAGTAGGGGTTTTTTAAATTGGGAAGGTGTATTGGGTTTGTATTGCTAGGGGGTTAAATAATGTGATTTTTAGGGGTATTTTCTAATATGTTGTCAAATTAAGGGTATTTTTTAATATGCCATGAACGCACATGATAGGTCAGAGGTTCATTGAGTGAAGCCCCCGTGAAATGTAGAGAGAGAGGATATTCACCACAACCAATTAAATCAAAGAAAGGCACATAGTATGGTTAATATTTCTTATTTGGTTTTTGTTGATCAAGGGTCCCAAAACACCTTTCCTTGTAGTTTCGTTGTCAGGTACAAAGAGCATACAAACAATTGGGTGATGTTAGTGCTTAAATGAGAACCAAAAAATCATGGAATGAGATAAGATTAATGCATGAACAAGATTGAACAAATAGAACTAAAGAAAATAACATGAAGCAATGCTTAAATATATCATAAACACATCAAAAAATACATATGAACATAATTCCCTTTATTGATTTCTAGTAGAAGAGCTACAAATGAGATATCCAAACACTTGAAGAGATTTTTTTATTGAGAAATGGTGCCCAAGGGTTCTCCACAAGAAAATCCTTTCTTCAATCTCTTATGCAAACTCACTCTCTCTCAAAGAAGCTAAGAGAACTCTCAATGATGATGAAAATCTCTCAACAATGAAATGTAGGATTCCCTTGGGGAATTTTTTCTAGTATAACAATGCTCAAACTTATTCTTTTCTTTGGTCTTCCAATGTCTTATTTATATAGAATTTGAACTCCTCTTTCCCTCCCTTGGCTCATTAATGAGAAAGTGGCGTGATAGGAGGACAAGAGGATTCCCTTGGGTGCTGAATATCTCAAAATCAACTCGAAATCAACTATCCTTGCGTGGTACATGTTATGGAATCCCAATTCAAATCATGTGAAGTGGTCCCAGACTATTGATTTTGACTTTGGGTGACCTACATGACCAGGAAAGAAAAAGTTGTCCGATCATGAATTTCTTCTTTTAAAGAGCCCACGCAAGTTGATTTTTTAAATTGAACCTTGGAAAACTTTTAATTTTTTTGTTTTTATGATATATTCAGTTGGAAAAGCTTCACCTATACATGTTTTTGTCTGACTATGGGTTCCATATCACCTCTAAAAATGTGTGTACGATTTTTCCATGTTAACACTTGCATGTTGAGCCGCTACTAAAAATTATGGTTTCATAGTTAGATATGCAAAGTAATTACTATTTTGAAAGATAATCCTTGATAAAATTTCCTCTGCATATACCCCCATAGCTTCTTTGGTAGATCAATCTCATCTCCACCACTTATGAATATTATAATAGGTTTCTCCAACACTAGTTCAAGAAAATGGGGTGCAACACTAGAAAAACATTGAATAAGAATTTCAATAACTGATAGAGTGAACATCATTTCCATGTGATTAACATTTCCAATAACAAAATCCAAAATTTTTTCCACCATTGTTCCATTTAAGTGCAGGAAGTCTTCTCTTCCTATAAGAATGTACGCCTCAATTATTTTAATTATGGTTGGTAGGTGATCGAAGCTCCTCTCCATCAGAGCTACAAGGTAGTGGAAAAGTTCCAGTAATTGAAGAATCATTAAGGGATCATAATTAACAATTTTCTCCCATAAAAACACTTCATTGTCAAGAAATTTGAGTTCTTCTAGATTATTTACATCAATACATGTCTACAATATAGGAAACAACATATTATACACATTGGTGCATGAGGACCAATATCATGTACAAAATTTCTTACTAAAAGTGGCGTTCGAATTGTCATGATATTTTAACTAGTTGATTCATCCTAGATCTGAAGGAAAAACTGGATATCAAATTATGGGAAAATGGAAGAATCTCATCACCAAGTTGGTCAATCATAACAGAGAATAGATATAAAATCTAGATCTTGAATCAAATTCTTGTAGAACTTATATAGATTGGAAGCAAAGTTCAAGGAATGTTGGAACTAACTCCACATAATTATCTTCGTTTAGATGGACATCGTTAGGAAGGACACACAATGATTTTCAAGATGCAAGTTTCATGGCCAATTCATTATCTTGAAGTACCATGAGTAAGAAAACATATAATTGGGTATTGATGTCATTCTTTATCTCAAATACCCATTGAATTAAAAGTGATGTTAATATATGATGTATAATGTGTCCATTTGAACTTATATTATGAAGATTGGATGAAATATATCATTCAAACCATGCTTTAAAGCTTAAAAAATTAGACAGAAATAATTGGACAAATCATAATGAGAGTATCCAACAACAACATACATAACATCTTTGAGCAGAACATCTCACATAACACTAGCTTCCATCAGAACAAAATTAATAATCACTTTCTTAAGGGTCTCAACAATAAGAGAAGCCATGACGTGGCAATACCTCTCAAACATAGTAAGGTATAAATCCTTAGAACATTGGTGCAAATTTTCATTCCATTGAACCAATCTCCTCATGATAGAAGCCTTATGGATCATGATGCCAAATGTGTGCAATGAATGTCCCTAATTGATGTAAACCATGTAAATTCAAGGAAAATGTGAGTTGTAAGTGTGTAGATTTTGTCATTGTTCGAACATTACGTTGACTATTGATGCTTGAAAATTAACTTCACAACAAAAAAATGAATATATTAATTCTGCACATTAATCATATGGTATTGACTACAAATGTGATTTCATGTTGGCATGATGTCAAATGCATAAATAACCATCTCTGTTACCAGAAACGGGGCAGTTTCCACCTACAAAAAACGAACAGGAAACGAAAACCCTACAGAAACGATCTTTTTCTACTTCCGTTCTTGTTAGCCAGTACATATATCTTCTTTCATACGAGTTTGCTGCTGGCCAAAAAAGTACATATGGGTTCTAAGGAGTTCCGAGGAAATATATTAGGAGTAATGAGGTCTGTCGTAATATTGTACTACTTATTTTATGTTGTTGCAGTTAAAAATTTTATTGATAATAAATTTGGATCTATTCTTTATGAGGTCTGTCGTAATATTGTACTACTTATTTTGTTTTGTTGTAGTTAAAAAGTTTAATAATAAATTTGGATCTACTCTTTATGATGTAGGTTAACTTGGAATGAGATTAGTTCCTAAAAGTTTTGTTACATTATGGGAAATTTATTCAAATTTATAACAGTTCAGTTCAATTAAATTATATTTTAGATCTACTCTTTTTTCAAATTCTTATTCCTATCTTTTTTCAAATTCTTATTCCTATCTTATTCACCTAATAATGTTTTATTCATAATTCCAAATATCATAATGAATATCAAAATTTTTTTTTTCTGTTTTTCCTTTCTATTCATAATTCCAAATATCATGATGAATATCAAATCTTTTTTTTTCTATTTTTCCTTTCTACAGGTTTTTTCACTTGTATATTTTGACTCTTTATTATAGCTTTCATTCATTCTAATTTAAACATGATTATATCTACAGGTTTTTTCACTTGTATGTTTTGGCTCTTTATTATAGCTTTCATTCATTCTGATTTAAACATAATTATATATGGTTTAAGAAACTCACATTCAATTGAAGATTTTATTTATTGTTTCCTCCAAATGGTTTAAGCAATTCACATTCAATTGAAGATTTTGTTTATTGTTTCCTCCAAATGGTTTAAGAAATTCACATTCAATTGAATATTTTATTTATTGTTTCCTCCAAATGGTGTATCTTGATCTCGGGTTATATATATTTTTATATGTCCATAATTATAAGTAATCATAATCTCTGCATAACATCCTTATCACCTCTACTATCATATCTATCACCCATGACCAATCTTTTTAAACTACTCGGTAATCAATCAATACACTTGCTGGAATATATCTGACATACAAAGGATGAAGCACATTCCATTTCAAGTTGTAACATATTCATCACTGGCATTTTTGAGTAAGTCATAAAATGTTCAACTGTCCAAATCTGTTTCATCTCTCCTCTACTATCATTTTGGAACAAATTAAGCAGATGAATGCATTACCATCAGAGCACCATGGATCCTCTACCTTTTGATGCATTGAGTCCTTTTCATTACCCTGACACCTCTATATCTCTATCCACGTGGTAGTTATGTCATCGACGTCTTTCTGGTTGCTCTGTTGCTTGGAATATAATGTTGTCTGTTAGTATATAACATCGTTTAATGACCTTCCAGCCAAATTTTGATGACCTTGTATTGACACACTATCATAATGCTGCTACAACAACTAAATTACTGCTAAATGTTGAATACTATCAGCCTATGTTGTAACATTTCAGTTTCCACTATTGTTGGATTATTTAGCAAAGAGAGATGAAGCTTGTTATTTTCAATTCCTTAAAAGTACGAACAAATTGTTCCTCCAATATTCCAATTCTCTCCTTGTCAAATGAAAGTGCATGCTGCACTTAGTCATGCGTTTCCATCCTCTACCCCTTTTCTACTCAATGTTTCTCATCTTGCCCATGCTCGGTTTCATCCTTGCATTCTGGTTAGCCATTTTGAATTTCTCTCTACACCACAACCATGGACATACGTACATATGAGTTTTTTCTCTCTGTAGCTTCTTTATTTATCTCTTTTGTTTTGTTATGCCCATAGGTATGCTTGCTTTTATGCTTTGGATTTTTATCTGGTTCTCTACATAATGTGCATCATTAGTGCTTTTAATTTTTATTTGTTCTATTCTTGTTTTTTCCACCCTTGTTTGAATTATTCTTTCTCATTCTTGTTACCTTCTTCCTTGGTGCTTTGTGAGGTCAGTTCCATGTAGGAAGAGAATCAACCACACTCGATCTTTTGGGTCCTTGAATGTTGAGAGAATTGACTTTAGATTGGCTCATCTACTTCCCAATTTCTTTCAACCAGAATGAACTCAAGAATGTGGAAACCCCAACAAGAGATTGGTGCATTATGGAAATTTATCTTGAGCACACACTTAATGTAACCTATCCAACCTGTATGTAAAGCAAGGTCCCATATGTGTATCCAATATATTTGTGTACGGTGGTTTGCAAGCAAAAAAAGAAATTCCCTTGCAGGAATACATTCTCCAGCAAATATAACCTTTGTTCCATATATTTTCTCAAGACACAATGACCACATGGCTAGCCAAATACCAAATTAATAAAAAGGATATAACCTTTCTGCTACAATGTGTATTGAATAGCCATAGTACTAGGAATGAATAAGGAAATAAGAAAATAAATTTCATAAACATTGTAGAAAGAAGAACGATTAGACATATATCCCCTCTTAGTACTCTCCATAATGTCAAGGGCCAATGTGTTTGAAATTTTTTATTCTCCAACATAGTTTTCGTTATAAATCCCTCAAAAAAGTTCGAATTCTTTAGTTCATGGGAATTCAAGGTTCTATTTCTTGTTGCTTTTCGGACATTATGATTAGGTATACTCGTAGATTTTAGTTTCCCATCCAACAGTTCATGATTCATACTTTCATTTCCATTCATTTTTACTTTGTCACCCACAGGCCTATATATCAATTGAGTATCTTAAATTGCAGAAAAAAATACTCCAAATTATAAATACTTTCACTATTTCCACAGAAATCACAGTGAGTTCATGCTTTCACTCTCCTCTTGTTCATGTGTATTTCAAATAAATGACTCTAAAGCACCACAATTGCTTGCTACCAAGGACTCCTCCTTCCCAATTATCACCAGTCTCGAGTGTTTTTTCGAACTTCTCAAATTTCAAATTCTTGTGTGCATGGATCTTCTATTTTATTCTTGCTCGTTAAGATGAGCCAAGCACTTACTCAATGGAGTAATGATAGTATAGGAGGCCAAAATGAACCATTATCATCTTTTATTGCTTAAATATATTCATTTCATATTCGAGACTTCAATTTTCATGAGTTTGTTCAACCCATGTGCAAGTTCCCTGCTCTCCCCGTGAGATGGTGCTGCTCCAATATAGATACATTTTACTTTCATGAGCAGCTCCATACCACGTTGAATTCAATTTAACTTTGAAGTCACATGTTGATCATTTTTCTTCTTTTTCCACACATTAGTGGGCAATCTTATCTTATCTTTATTTCCTTTTGATTCAAAGTTCGATCTGCTTTGATTGGATTTCATCGTCTATTTAAAGTCCTTTAGGGTATTTTTTAGGTTGCATTATTTGGCATTGTGGCCAAGATTGTTATTTAAAGTCCTTTAGGGTATTTTGTAGGTTGCAGTATTTGGCATTGTGGCCAATATTGTTACATTTATAACAGTTTGTATAGCCAAGAAATGGAGGAAATGGTGTGTACTTTTTTGAGTCATTTTTACACTTCTTTACATAAATTTTGCATTCAACAAATTTATGTCCAAAGACATTTTTCATTCAACAAAATTATGTCCAAATCCATTGCACAAATAATAGTAACCATAGAAAAAGTTTTTGTATCTGGTTGTTGATGGTATCCTTTGTGTGCTTGTTGGCTACTACCTTATTGCTTGCTTAATATTTTTATAAATAGTATTGATTTTATTTTTCTTACAATATTTTTCTACATGTTCACTGCCCACGGCAATAAAAATACTTGATATCTTTCATAGGAGTAAAGAATATCCTTTGGGATATTCCAAATTTAATCAAATCATTATTTTCATTTTGTTCTTACTTCTTTCCATTGTTTTTTTCCTTGCTAATAAAGTTGCTTACCCCTTATCCTACAAATATTTTCAGGGCTACTTCCTTTTCCTTTTTGGTTTCCTTCAAATTATTTCAATTAGTGGAGACAATCTCCTCTTCCTGAGCTATATAAAATTTATTCTTCTCATCTATTTCATTTCTTACTTAACCAATTTTAGCTTCTAATCCTTCAAATTGTAGGTATTTCTCCTTTAGTTGATTACTCATCAGTTCTTCTATTCTCCTTGCTTCTTCAAGATATGTCTTTAGGTCTATAACATACTCCTTGAACTAATGTTCTCTTTTGTAACATATCTGCAATGGTTTCTTATGGTCTCTACTCTCATTTGCAAGTCTCTATATTTCAGACAATGTGGATTCAAGTATAACTTGATGTTTATTTGTCTCTTCTTCATGAAAAACAGGTACATTCACATTAGAACATTGGGTCTCATTTGATTGAACACTTCTTTTAAGAAGCATTTTTCCTCTTTTTTTTTTCTTCTCCTTGTCTACAATGTTGATACTAGTATCTCCTTCATGCATGAGTTGCAATCTATCCCAGATTTATTTTGAAAAATTTAAATCTATTACTCTAATAATATCCTTATATGAATATTGTTATACATTGCAATTTTTTTCTAAGCATTCCCTTTCCCTTGTTGTTCTTGTGTAGAGGGGGAATCTTTATAATATCCTTCACACACTAGCTTCCACACATCCATAGGTTATCAGTTTCGCTTTTATCTTATTTCTCCATTCATGAAAGTTTTTTCGTAATAAGCATAGGTACACTTTGATATTCCATGACTCAGCTAGGTCTACCTTCTAGCTATTAGGCTTACACATAAGGAACCAAATCTGATACCAATTGATGAGAACTTAACTAAACTAAGAGGGGCCGGGGTGAATCAATTTAGTACATTCATAAACTTAAAATTATATATTTTAACTGATTAAATGGTCTATTAAATGAACATCAAACAACTTATGAACAACAGATTCAATCTATAACCAACACTTAACATGTAAATTACAACATTATAAATTTCATGAAAACATAAAATAAACACAAAAAATCATCACATGTGAACACCATATATAAGTGGAAACCCATAAAGGGAGAAAAACATGATTTTTTTATTGTTGTGATTCAAAGGGAAGCGCCTACTCCCTTATTACATCTGATTTTTTGTAGGCTCCAACCACAAGAGGTTGCTACCTCAATTTTTCTGCAACTTGCAACATGCAAGGAAGCTCCAATTCCCATAATTTCTCTACATACTACAACCCATAGGACGATGCTACATCAATAGGCTCCAACCTATTATTTATCAAGATAAAAATTGAAAGGAGACTATAATCCCTTGATACATACATGAAACAACATGCTAGTTTACCTAGTCTACAACTTTTCATGCCTCCATCTCTATCTCTGCTTCTTCTTCTCCTCAAATTTGGTTCACATCAACTCTATTTATGTGTCAGGTAACTAAAGAACAACACTTTAATCAACTCTCACATTCTTTAACTCTCTAATCATATAGCCTTGAAAACTCACATATTTTTATAAACAAACTTTGATGGCTATTGGTATTCCAAACATGAATATGAAGTGAAAATATGTATCTCTTAGCATTCTACTTATTCATTTCACAAATTTTGAGATTATGAATATTAAAATAAAAAAATTGTTTCACTAAATATTATTTTTAGCCGCCTATAATGATTAAATCGACAAGCATAATGACCATATCCTTTGTAACATACATTAGTAATATATCAAAAAATATAACACATCACAACATTACAAGCATAGCGGCATTCTTTAATCATTTTCCTTTGTCTTTTCCTTATACCTTTGTATTTTACTTGCATCATGTCTTTGCATTGCATCTTTTCCTTTGCATTTGACTTGCATCACAACATATTATCTCAACCATCATATGCATATAGCAACATAATCAAGCCAAAAATTTTCACCGACTCATCAAAATATCCAAGCATCACAAGCATCTCGAGCATACCTCAAGATCACAAGCTTAAAAATGTAATTAACATATCATGCAACATACCTTGCAACGTACTTTTTTTTCAAGCATAACAATGACAGAAACTATAGTAACATAAAATTGTAAGCATATGCAAGCAGTCCAAAAACAAGCTTGATCTTTCACATCTTCAACTGATCTCTGTTACATAATAATCTCTGCAACGTTGTATGTTCTACCTTGATGCTCACAAGAATCAAGAATACTTTTCTAATGCTCCTTTGCCTTACATCACAACAATGTCTTTCAAGTATAACACATTAAAATTTCTCAACAAGTATAATACATCAAGCATGAATATCATAACATGAGCTTATGGAACAAACAAGTATTACATCACTTGTAGCAAGTCCCTTTGCAACATAAGTAGCAACATGAGCATCTCCATCTAACTAGGCCGTACATCTAAGATGCACCTTCTCACACACATTTCTATGAAGCAGGTAGAACAACAAGTATTACAATACCTATCTATTGCTCCTTTGCTACAATAATTATCTTGCTTCTCACAATCATACCTAGTCATGAAGCATATCAAGCATATCATATAGCTCCTATGTATGTTCCTTTTTCATCAATGACAACAATTCCAATAATATCAAGCCCACTTATATTTCTACCCCATTTACAAAATCTTAGAAAATATTGAAACTTATGAACTATTCATTGTTGAGCCAATTAATTGTTCCTAAAAGGACCAACTAACTACTACACATTAATTTATCGACCCAAGGTTTCATTTTTCTATTTCAAGATCATCGACACATTTTATTAAAGAGAAATCTTGATATGGATAGTTACTATTATCCTATTGAAAATAAAAGTTGCAATATCAAAGGAATAAACTTAGGATGCAATTTCTAATTATCGCAAACTATTCAAAACATTAACTTCTACATGCTTATAAAATAAACAACAAAAGAAAACCTACTAAACATCAAGTTGTTTCTTAGGGAGAAATGAATGCATAATAGAAAAAAAATGCTACATAATCATACTATTAAAAGTGAATAAGTAAATAGAGTAGAAATCTATGATAATCTACAAGAAATGAAAATAAGGAACACTACTCTTAACACATTAACTAAAAACATAGTTTTTGTATAACAATTTCAATAAACCTGATTCAAAATAGAGCATTCAATTGAACAAACATGTAGTGAAAAAATTAAGAAAAATTATATAAATAGAAATAGCCGAAATAGTAGAATAAAACACCAATTTTATGATACAAGAGAAGACAAGGTTGCTTCCAGGATCGGGCCCAAATCTAGAATCAAACTGCCTTATGAAGGAATCAACACAATAGACTAAATTTGAGTAATAAACACTTCCATTCGATTACATAGAAATAGTTACAATTAATGTAATCACAAGTTTGAGATTATGTAAAAAATAATATTACAACTTCGAACAACCCCTTTTGAGGCTTAATGCTAGTTTTTATATCGTACTAGTGAAAGAAAAAAATCAGAGAATATATGAGCGATCCTGAGAATATAAATCTTATCAAGATGATTATTTAAGCTACAAATATCTTAATTCATCCACAAGGACAATTCAATAGGTTTTATCTAACTAATTTTCTCCAAGAAAAGTATAACAACCTGAGGCTTATGCGATCTCCAATGATCATTCCAAGAAAAAATATCAAATATCAATGCGACAATAGATTAATGTCCAAAAAAAAGGATCCGTTAATTAGGAAATAACACTTTAATGATCCAATCCATTCATAAAATAATAAAATAATAAATGCATATGAAATACTACTAAAATACATACTACACAAGTTAGCATAGCCTAATTACCAGAAAGACTTAAAAACTAGTATGAAAACTAAGTAAGGCAAGGAAAATATGACAATTATGAGGCCCAACATCACCCCCCAACTAACCTTTTTTCATGAACTCGTGCAAATAAATGATTAATATGTAGGGTATTTAAAGAGTAAGCTTCATAAGCTTCCTCTCCTCTACGCCTAAATCCATTTCTACTTCGGAGCTCTTTAAAAGCCACAACCTTACCTTCTTCTGATAAGTCATAATCATATTTATAAAATGACTGAGTGAACCAGATCATAGAGCATCAATACCTGCATCCAATCTAGTGGATACCTCTTTCCAATACCAAGTGAACATAGTCTTCTACTCTAGTCATGGCATACTGAAAATTGTGATAACCAAAGGGTTCTTTGTTCTTGACTTCATTAGGCGATGCATGCCATCTCAGCTTAGCTCCACGAAGAGCCTCATATCTGATATGTTCCAAATATTCCATCTCTGAGTGGAAGACATCATATTGAATTTGTGCAAGTGCAAGAGCAACACTGGGTTTTTCTATGAAGATAACATCACGAATTTATGTGCGGAAGGGGTTATTAGGTTCCCCTCTAACCGAAATATCAAGACCATGCTCCCTCCTTTGGAAGGTATGATAAGCCTTTTCCAATTTCATATGGTTCCTGGAAAATGATATAAAAGCATGAAATTGAATATCTCCAAAAAATTGGACATGATTTTATTCCACATGCTCTTCCAAAAAGAAATTATGCATATATAATTCACACAGAATATATTATGTATACTCATCTTGTCTGTAGAAAGTAAAAATGAAATACAATACATTTCTAAACTCATGTGATTGTCCATATTGTATAGCTTTCAATTTGAGCAACAGATATTTCTCAAGCAAATATAAAGCATAGTTCCAAGCCCGGGACCTGCAAGCTAAGGCATATGAATAAATGGAGAAAATTTCCTTAATTTTCTTTGGATATTTCATAATGCGTTCATTTAAAATATGTGCTTCCTTCTCATATGCTCTCAGTCATGCATATGTCTCATATTTTTTGTTGTTAGTGCTTTAAGTCGTTGGAGAAAATCCTGATGTTCCCTCCAAGACACCACTTCTCCCTGATATTTTTCTATGGTCTCCTATTGTTCCTCCATAGTTTGGTGCATGACTATAATTATTGGTTCTACAATCAAGGAACTATAGGGAGGCACATCTTTTGTTTTTACTCCTCTTTCATTAAGAGTAACCGTTGAATCAATATGAGTTCCTATTTCAACAAGGATAGGAGGAGCATCCATCATCTGTACCTCAAATTTAGTCTTAGTTCCTACTTCAGTAGAAACAATAACAAATATTTTATGAGTGCTTGCTTCATTAAAGACAGATATGACATCATTCTCAACTTCCATTTCCAAATTTTCCTTATTTATTTTAGGCCTCTTCACATAATCTCTATGAAACTTCTTATTTTCATGTAACCAATTTTTTAGTTCTTGTACCTTCACTCACAGTTTCTTATTTTCTTTCTTCAATTTATCAATTTCCTTATGAAATTTCCATTTTCCTTTATTTCTCCCAACTATGGTACCTATGGTCATCTAAACAAAAATAATAACCAAGGATGTTAGAGTGGAAGCAACAACTACTATTTTGACTTCTTCAATAGTAGTTTCCTAAGTGGTTTTGACTATCTATGATTTTACAACTTCCCTTGTCATCACATCAGTTCCAGACTTCAGGAAGTCCACATTAGAAAAATCAATCTGAGGTTCAACTGAAAATCCAGTGCCATCATCTCATTCTTCATCAATCAAATTTTTAAAAGACTGTGGAGTTGTTCCCTTTGGAGAGGAAGGCTCTAGTATAGTAGAAATAGAGTCTCTAGAACACTCTCGGGATGAAAAGACTTTAGGGTCATTATCCGATTCTAGGATAACAATAGTTGAAGAATTGATAGGAGAGGTTACACCTGGTGAATTAGGTGAAGCCCCCTAGTCAAGAGGATTTTCAGAATGATACACAAATTCTTCTATTGAAGTGGTATCATCTTCTTTGAAATTTGTGGTTTCTAGTAAACTCTCTAGCCCTTCTAATTCTTGAGATATTGTTGTTTCCTGCTCCATATGTTCCAAAATTGATACATTTTGGGCTTATTTTTCTCTAAAGGTTTCTTGGAAAACTTCTTCTATATTGATGAAACCTTGAGTCAAGTTTTCTTCTGGTAGTTTCTTAGGAGGGTTCAAGGAACTCTGAACTTGCTTAATAATTCTATATGACCTCCTTCTTGTCTTAGGTAGAAAAGCTATAACTGATGCCATTATTTTCTCCACTCTACTAAGTTTTTAAAGTTTTACAGTTTGTACAGTTACTTGTGAGATATTTTTTGTCACTAAAGTTTCATTTAAATTTTCCTCATTACCTTTATTTAGCTTCTCATCACTAACTGAAACATTCCCAGATTTTTTAAAGACTATTTCATTCCCCAAGGGATTTTCCTAACCAGCATCAGGGTTTCCAAGGAACCCTTCCCAAGTATTTTGAAGTTAACTATGCCTTCTTATGATGAATATATTTATAATTCCATGGTGACTTACGTCTAAGGCTTGGTCCTTAAACCTCCTTAATCTAGTAGCGGTCTCATGCAATACTAAATTGAGAAAGTAGGGAAGGTTTAGAGTTACCTTTTTCCTCATGGATGCCATGAGTTTGATATGGTATCCCCTCACCACATCGTACCTTCCATCATAGATGATATATCGCTAGACAATCCTTGCTACTTCTTTCCATGATTTAGGTAATGAATTGGGGTTATATTGCTTTCCTTTTTTCATCAATTATTTTCCAGTATTCATAATCAAAAGGGTCACGTTATAGAGAGAGGTGTGTATCTCGTACCGATTTTATCCTTCTATCACAAGACCTGTTACTTCCGCTATTTCACCTTCATTTACTTGTATCTGTATATTTGTCACCATTGTTGTGTCATTTTCCAAATTCCTTGTTAATTCCAATGCTAACTCAATGTCGAACCCATGTAACCATTCAAAATTCTCCATCCATCCATCTCGAATCAAGATTATTCCCATCTATTCTGAATCCTATAATTGCGTAGGTTCATATCAGACTGAATGTACACCCAGAGTTACTATTCAATAAGACTTGATTTTGTAGCTGGAAACAATATAATTCACAATGTATAATAATATTACTTTTGCACAAAGTATAGAAGCTCAATGACATGCAATGATATTTGAAAATATGGATAAAAGTGATTTGTTAGTGCCAACTCTCCCCCCCAATAAGAGTAAAGGTCTTCCATGACCATTAATCAGTTTTTAATAGGTTGGAGGTTTTTTCAAAATTGAAGGATAATGGTTTATTAATGCAATGCAATAAAGTAACCATTAAAAGGAAAAATAGGGAGCAGTGTATATGTGTGACATATGAAGAAATATTTAATATTTTTATGACTCGTGCATTGTAACAATAACTCAATTTATTATAACACACAAAGGATGCAGAAAAAATAAAGGCATGTGGATATTTGTACAAATAATTAGATGAATGGAAACAATAATTGCATCAAGTGCATCATTAGAGAAAATAAGGTAGATTAATTTAGAATGTTGAATTTCCAAAAAAATTATTTCTATTATGTATAATTATAATGTAATACTCATAGAAAGCCAAACATCACCTCTTTCTAGGAGGGTTTTATAAATTCCCATAATAAATTTAACGATCTTTCCTTTATTAATTTCTTAGGAACAAAATAACCAAGCTATATTGTAATTTTTAATTTTACTTCAATACCATAGGCATGTCCTCTACTGCTAGCAAGCGTCCATAGCCTTGAGAGGGTTTCATTTTTAACCCTTTGAGATGCCATTGTGCCATTTACTAAGGATATTTCAATTTTTTTTTATTTTTTTTTATGTATATTTTTTTTAAGCATTTACAGAAGTCCATTGTTGTGGCTTGGTAACAATTTAGCAATAATGCCATTCACTGGAGCTAATGAGGTGAAGAAGCTGACTCATGATGAGACCTCTTGTCCTTTAACTTAAAGGCCAAAGGCCATTACCCTAGCTTGGTAACCATAAATAGGAATGTCACTCTAGTAGATCCTTCGGATCATGGTAGGTCAGCTCGTGATGAGACCTCGTATCCTCTATTAAATTGTATTTTTATTAATCTTAGTAGATTATTTAGTAAATGGGGTGGCATGTCAACTCCGTAAGTGTTATGGATGCTATAAAAAGTATCATATTAATTACTTTTATAGCTTGCTAATTTTTTCCTCAAAACTTATGATCAATTAATATATAGATATTGGAGTAAAAATATGCTCCTTAAGTGGTGATGAGAGGAAAGCATTATGAGCATTTTTGTAATTTTTCTATAATAGTAACAAGGATTAAGAATCATGGAAATTTCAGAATTCTGCTAATGATTTCTCATAAAATATTCTCTCATGATAACCATAAAACAAGTTGGTTTTCCACCATCATATAAAAGAAGGCTAAGAAAATGTTCCTTTCCCTAAGGAAATAAAGACATTAATAACCTAGGAAATGATAATCGCATGTAAAAAATGAGTGGTTGTGGTTATATGAAACAACATTGTGTCTGTAGAAACAACATCTAAAATGAAGGAAACAACAAATGTGACAAAGGAAACAACAACCGTGACTAAGGAAACAAAAACCCTAATAAAGGAAACAACAACTGTGACTAAGGAAATGACAATTGTGATAAAGGAAACAATGGTTGTGACAAAGGAAATAATAATTGTAGCTAAGGAAACACCGATTGTGACTAAGGAAACAACAATCGTAATAAAGGAAACAACAACTGTGACTAAATAAGCAACAATGGTAACTAAGGAAACAACAACCGTAATAAAGGAAAAAATGGTTGCGGTAAAAATATCAACGATTTTTTTTATATCTATCATAAAGAACAAAAGAAAATTATTTACATTGTGTACAAGATAAGGAATATTTCTTAGAAAAGTTTACTCGGTTGTGACTGCGGGGAAATTTCCCCGGTCAGCTACAACCTGCAAATCGACATCATTATCAATTTCATGAACAAAATATTCCCGAGTAAGTGGTGGATGGTATAGACGAAGCCGATTACCATTAGAAAGGAACCAATTGCAGAAATTATAAGTTGTGGTAAGGCATACTATCCCACTGTCATAAAGTTCAGAAATTTTGTAAGGGCCAAACCACCTTGTTTGAAGTATACCATGAAACTATTGGAATCTTGAGTCATATAACATCGCCCATTATCCTTTTTGAAAGTTTTTCTTTTTAATCAACCTATCATGCCATTTATCTCTTTCTTGTTGAATTATGGCAGTGCGTTGTAGAGTAAGAATATGCATTTCATCCAGTTCATTGAGTTGTTGTAAGTTTTGTTTCTGTGCTTCTATGAGATCCAATCTGACTTCCTTGGAAGTTTTGAGAGTCTTAACTTCGCATTCAATCATAAAAATGGGTTCCTTACCAAAAACGAGTTGATAAGGTGAATAGTCAGTGGTGTTGTGTAAGGTTGTCTGATGGGCCCATAAGGCTTCCAAAATCTTAGTAGCCCAGTATCGATGATTTATATATATTGTTTTAGTTAAAATCACCTCTAAGAATTTATTAGTGCTTTTCACTTGCCCATTCACTTGAAGATGGTAAGGAGAAGTGATTTTGTGTTTAATATGATAATTTTTTAGTGTGGTTGAAATTTTATGAGCAATGAATTGTGATCCCCCATCTATTCAATCTCATGAGGCAACCCATATCAAAAAAAAAAGTTCTAACAGAAAATTGATGATTGCTTCTTCCATGGCCCTTGGTAGTGTTACTACTTCCACCCATTTAGTAACATAATCTGTACAAAATATAATGTATTCTTTCTCATTTAAAGGTGGATTAAAGGGGCCTACAAAGTCCATTTCCCCTCTTTCAAATGGTTTGAATACAATTTTCAGTTGGAGGGACATTTTTTAGACTCAATGGGATGGCCCATCCTTTGTAAACTATCACAACTCTAGAAATATTTCTTTTCATCCTTAAAAATTGTGGGTCTAAAATAGCCCATTTCTAATACCTTATGTCTAGTTCTCTGATCAGAAAAATGACCCCCAGAGGGCTCATCATGAAAATCCCTAAGGATATCATAAATTTAATCTTATCTAACACATCTTCGAATTTGAAGACCAACCCCTATATGAAAACGATAACTTCCCATCCATGAAAAGTGTGTGATGCACTAGATAATAAGCTTCTTTTCCTGAGATGACAAATGTGATGGTAATTTCGTAGTTTCTAGATAATTTTCTACATCAACCTACCAGGGTGTTTTAATGGTTACAACAAATAATTCTTTGTCCGAGAATTGCTCCTCAACTAAGGAAGAATCGATTGTGGTTGGAACTCTTGATAAAAAAAGTATGCAACAAGTTTCTCTATTGTTGGTTGATCCTTTATAGTAATGTTGAACTCCTGCAACAAAAATAATCATCGAGTTATTCTACCATTGGTAATAGGTTTTTTAACTAAATAACTAATGGCAGAATGATCAGTGAACAGAAAAACTGTATATCTGTTATGTAATGAAGAAATTTATTTATGGTATAAACAACGACCAAAAATTCTTTTTCTCTCACAATATAGTTTAACTTATCCAGTGTAAGTTTTTTTCTAATGTAATAAATGAAATAAGGATTTTTATCCACTTCTTGTTCGAGGACTTCTCCTATCTTAATATCTAATGCATTTGAGGATATATGGAATGGTAGATTCTAGTTTGGTCCTCGCTATATAGGATTTGTTCAGACCAACCTTTTAGGATCTGCAAGATTAATGTCACATCTATCAGTCCACTCAAATTCCACATTTCCAGTCAATACATACAGAGGTGCTATATTTTTTAAAATTTTTGCTATAAAATGATGATAATAACCATGATAACCAAGGAAAATATGTAACTTTGTACGTGTTTGAGGAGTACGGAGTTTAAGAATTACCTCGATCTTAGTTAAGTCTACCTAAATTCATGTAGAAAAAATAAAATGTCCCAAAACTATGCCTTATGTCATCATCGTATGACGTTTTTCGTAACCGAGGCACAACCTAGTAGCTATACATCATTCAAACACCTTCTCAAGATTATGCAAGGCTTGGTCAAAATCATTAACATAAGGGGTAAAGTCATCTGTATATAGTTAAAGTCCCTCATTAATTAAATCAGAAAAAATATTGAGAATTTCCCTTTGAAAAGTGGTTAGTGCATTGCACATCCAAAATGGTAAGAATTTATATGTAAACGTTCCCCATGGATAGGTGAATGTAGTTTTATCTTGGTCTTGGGGAAAAATATGAATTTGATTATATCCAATGAACCCATCGAGGAAATAAAAATGTTTCTTTTTGGAAAGAGTGCTAAGGACATGATATACAAATGGAAGGGGAAAAAGATTCTTCTGTGTGGCTTTATTTAATTCTCTATAGTCAACACAAATTATCCATTTTCCATTCTTTTTAAGGACTACCACTAGTGGTGAAACCCACTAGCTATCAGAAATATGATATATAAAACTAACATCGAGAAGTTTTTGAAGTTCTTGTTTTAATATATCTCTGAGGTGTGGATTTAGTCCTCTTTGAGGCTAGCGTATGGCTTGAGCGTCTTTCTCAATATAAATATGATATGTGCATAGTTGTGGATTGATTCCCTTCATATATGAATATTCCCAGGAAAACCGTGTTTATATTTTTGATGAATTTGAATGAATGTTTCACGCTGAAGAACGTTAAGATTTGAATTAATATTCAGGGTCTTGTTAGGCTAAATTTCAATTGGAATGTTAGTGTGAATTGGAATCATGGGTTTATGTTTAGCATTTAAGTCCTCTATTAGACCTCCTTGGGCTTCGTTATCAAGCACAAAATTCAACATTTTACAAGTTGGGTTCCTGATAATGGAAGGTTGATTAATGAATCCATTAATTATATCATCCTTATTTAGTCTTTTAAAGATAAGGGCTTTGTCAATGGTGAGAGGAGAGCGTAAATTACCTTCCTGATATTTGGGTGGGGAACATCTAAAATCATCAATCGACATGTTGGGTCTAGCAGGAGAGTATAAGATAATATTATTGATATCTGGTCCTTTAGTAATGGTGATATATCCAGTTTGACACCCTATGTATGCTTCTGTAGTGGAAATCCATGGTATTCCTAATATCAAAGGGTGTCATTCTAATTTTTTTTAGGAACGAGGACCAGAAAATCCATTGGGTATTCCCAAGAATCTACAGAAAAAATGATATCATCTAAGGTCCCTCCCGATTTTACTATGGATATGTCAGCTAGTTCTAACATGGTTGGAGTTGGTTTAAATCTAGGAGTCCACAAGTTTTAAGTGTTATAATATTTACGACCACTCCCAATTCCACCGAAGTGTTTGAGAAATTATATCCCTAAATCTGGAAAGTAACTACAAGGTTTCCATGGTAATCATATTTAATAGGTATTTATTTTACCAGGATGAGATCAAAAATTTTCCCTAAAAAATGGATGGTAGGAGAGTCTTTTGGCTTCGGCTTCTTAATACATAATTCTTTAATTATTTTAGCATGAATATGTATTTCTCTAATAGCTTGTAGGAGGGGAATTTTGATATATACATTTTTTAATTCCCCTGAGAGATTAAATTCAGGGTGTATATGTGATTTTACTATGGCTAAGGTCATCGGGAATGGGGGAGCACTATTTGTAATCTCATTGGATTCATGTTTTTTAGTTGGTTTTCTAGACAACTCTGCTTCAGTAATGATTACGACAAGATGATAATGTTATGTTAAAGACTGCTCCTTAGAGGGTTTATCATTTTCTGGTTGCTCTTGATTTTTTGAATGTTCTTATGGAAATATGGTACTCCCAAATCTCAGACGTAGTTCATTACATTCCAAATAACAAGGGGGGAAATATGAAGTTTCTATAATTTCAAAAAATTGCACAGGTCTATTATTTGGATTTAGATTTAGCTGTGTAGGTAACTGAGGTTGAGGTAGAGGTAGAGAATTTGGAGGTAATTGAAGTGGAGGTTGTACTGGTAGTTGATTTTGTGGCTGAGGCATCGCTCCCATTGATTGATTAATTAGTCGAGTGTGGAGTTTCCAATTAAGGGACCACATTGGTCCTAGAGTGGGTTGATTTTCCCATTATGGAGGGTATGGATTATTTGGTGTATTCTTCCATGAAGTTGTGGAATATTGTTGATTCATCTAAGAAGGACTAGGGAATGGATGATTTTTCTAGGGTGATAAGATTGTATGGTTGTGGTTTCCAGGTATTAGGAGAATGTTGTTGGCCCTACCAGTTTAAACTAGGAAAGTACTGGTGAGAAAATTGTCGAGAGAAAAATATAGAAGGGTCATGCAACATACCTAATGGGCGATTCTGCCATTTTCATCATTGTGCCAAAAATTATGTTGGTTCTAGCTCTTCTTTGACTTCCTTAAATACAAGTTTCAACCCAAGAAGCGAAGGAAAATGACTAGTGGAATGATCTTTGGTGCAAATACCGTATACCTCAACTGTATCCATTGAACAATTTTTGTGTATGTGCTTCTTCTTACAACGAGGAAAAAAATATCCAATGCTTGTTTTGCTTCAACCTGTTTCTGTTTTACCTATAAAACATCCAACTGTGTTGTTATTGTACTTAAAATATCATTTTTAAAATATTATAAAATATTACCAATCTATGCTTGTGTAACTCCTCCTGCAATTATGTTAGATCAACTAAGAGGATCACGAGTCCCAGGCTTGGTTCGTGTACTCCCTAGTGAGCACCTGATACATGGATTTACAATGTCATCATACTCTTCTTTGGAAATGTCACCCTGCCCCATTAAATTAAGCGTTTCTATCCATTCATATTTCATACATCTAATGGAAGCATTTTTCAACATGTCCTTGGGTATAGTAGTATATGGTGATCTCTGTAAATTATACTGAAATTTTTCGAAATATTCTTCCAAAGTTTCATCTTATTTTGACACCATCTTAAGTATTTCTTCCCTTAAATTATTAGAATATAAGTAATCCTAATACTTTTTTTTTTTTCTAAATTGCGCTATTTCTATTATGAACATAATATTACAAAACTGCCACGGCTCAGCTGGGGAAGCCTGAGACCGGGCTTGATTGCCACATTCTGTCTAAATATGGAACTGCCCATAAACAGGAAACCAGTTCTTTTGAAAGTGATTACACCGCCCAGGAACTGGGAAACCGGCGAAGAGTCAACTACATTCAGCATAATAAAACTAGAGAAAAACAAAATATGCATGCAGCTGTATCTGCTATGTGTTATCATTGAAACCAAAAAACCTTGCAAAAAGTCTAGAGTAGAGTTCATACTGAAAACTGGTCATTGTAGAGAGAGAACAATTAGTTTGAAGCAGGTTGCTCCTCCACAATTCTGCAGCCATATTGATCTTCCGGTGCTACTTCAGCAATCTTGTCTTCTTCTTTGCCTGACAGGCCTGCTTCCATCTGCATATGAAATGGTCCCGAGGAAGAAGGGACGGGGGCAAGGGGAACGCCGAGAGAGGGCATGAACGGAGCAGGTTCAGGACCAGAAGGAGGGTCGAAGGCGGGCGCAGAAGGAGTCTGCAAGGGATCAAGGGGCGGAGCAGGAGGGATGGAGGCTTCTTCGCACAGGGTAACCGTAATGAAGGCAGTGATGGAAGGGCGATTAAAAGCACAGTTGAAGCGCAACTCAGCTCGTTGTGAAGATTGTCTCAAGAAATGACTGCCAGGGCAAGGAGGGGAAGCGGAAGCATGAAGCGGGGGCGAGGATAGAGGTGGCGCTGCGGGAGCACAAGGCGGAGGCATGGACAGAGGTGGCGCAGTAGCATGGCTGTCACGAAGAAGACCAGAAGGGTCGAAAAAGTTCTGAGCGGAGCGCCTTTCAGAAGGCTCCGAGTAGAAGTCAACACTGGAGCTGTGGGGAGGACGTTCGCCCATGGATCTGCCCCGAGAGGCACCCCTCCTGTAAGTCATTCTCTGCCTGAGCCTGGGCATGGTAAAATTCTCAGGAGAATCCAACCAAACTCTAGAAGGAGCTGCAAGTATAGGAGTAAATTGACCAACAAAAACAGGAGAAGCTTGAAAACTAAAATTAACAGGGCAGAAGTTACTATGCGAGTAGTGGAAGCCCGGAATGGTTTCCAGGCAGCAATGCAGCGAGCACCGACGACCTGTAGCTATTCGTTCACTGCCTGTAGCACAGCCACCCGGGCAGAGAGAGCTCAATGGCGACAGAGGTCGGTGACCATCATCAAAACGATCTGGAGAGTTCGAGCTGAAATGCTCCATTTGATAGCGTATGCGCTGATCAATGCAGAGAAGGTGACGGCGAGGAGGAGTAAATGCCCATCGCAGAGGTTTATTGAAGGCGGCATTAAAGGCACCATGGGGGGCCATGTGGCCACCCCAAGTGAACTGCCTTGGGATCAGATCCAGGCCTAGTGGCCCCTTAACAAAACTAATCATCCGCATCCGGAGTAAGTAATCCTAATACTTATTATGAAAGGCTTCTTTCATTTGGTCCCATGAAGTTATAGTACCACCCCCCAGTCCCATGAAGCATCGTAATGTTTCTCCCTTTGAGGTAGAAGGAAACAACTTTAACTTTTGGGGGTCAGTAGTATAATCATATCCTCGCCATAGAACATCAAACTCAAACAAAAATTCATCAGGGCCTTCAGAGGCCATTCCATGAAATTTTGGAAGGTTTTGAAATGGGATAGCCTTCATTGGTGCATTAGCCTGCAGATAAAATCTATGGTCGAAGTTCGTGTTCCTATTACCGCATTTTCCATTTGGTCAAATATATGTCAGTAATATTCAGGGATTCCATAACAAGGAGGTACTGTCTGGAAAGTAATATGTTGATGGGTTCTGTAACTTGACTAGGTCTCATAGCACTACTCGAGTTAGGAACTTCGATTCTCTGTTCACGATGGGTGTCACATGGAATTCCTACTTAGAAGGTTGTGTGCACGGTTTTCTTGTCTCACCTCCCCCTTCCCTTAAATTGCAAGAGTTACCCTCACTCTTATCAAAAGGACTGAGATTACTAATAGATATGTCTTGGAAGACATGCTCAAATCCTAAATTTTTATCATTAATCTCAACGTTAGTTTCAGCAGATGACCCTGTTACTCGAGGGAAATAACAGTAGAACCCTTCTCAAATACTGCTTGGGGACCTACTGACGCTTGAGACTTTGATTTGTGAATTATTTAGTCTATAAAATTTGTTCTTCCAAGGCCAACTTGACCTTTGAATTTGGTGATTTTAGGGGTGGATATCTGATCTATCTCTATCTAATTCCTAGTCCCATGATTCTTTCTAGTCATACACACTAGAAAATATAAACGTATCATTTGAGGGAAGGCACTGGCACAAGATCTTTACTTAAATACATGTGCAGGTTCTTACCTTCCATCTTCAATAGCCATCCCCCAAGGATACAACTAGCACTCTCTTTGACAACAACCTCTGCATTGGCGCCAAATTGTTGAGCCAATTAGTTTTTCATACAAGGACCAAATAACTACTACACATTAATTTATCAACACGGGGTTTTGTTTTGTTATTTCAAGGTTATCGACATAGTTTATGCACGAGAAATGTGGATATGGCTAGTTGCTATTATCCTATTGAAAATAAAAGTTGTAATATCAAAGGAATCAACTCAGGATGCAATTTATAATTATCGCAAACTATTCAAAACATTAACTTCTACAATATTTTGAAGGAAACAACAAAATAAAACCTATTGAACATCAATTTGTTTAATGTGATTAAGTAAACAAAATAGAAATCTATGATAATCTACAAGAAACGAAAATAAGGAACAGCACTTTTAACAGATTAACTACAACAGATCTACTCTATAAAAATTTCAATAAACTTGATTCAAAACATAGCATTCAATTTAAAAAACAGGCAGTGAGAAATTAATAAAAATTACGCAAACAGAAATAGTTGAAATAGTAGAATCAAACACCAATTTAATGATAAAAGAGAAGTCAACGTTGCTTCCACGATTGGGCCCAAATCCATAATCGAACATCCTTATGAAGGAATTAACACAACAGACTAAATTTTAGTAATAAACACTTTGATTCGATTACAAAGAACAAGTTACAATTAATGTAATTGAAAATTTGAGCTTATGTCAAAAATAATATTTCAACTTCGAACAAACCATTTTGAGGCTCATTAGAGAACTTTTGAGGTCTAAAATGGGTCTCCAAACAAAAATGTACAACCAATGTAAACTTTAGAAAAACCAATAGGATTCAATATGATGATGTCAACCATGGGGGATGATTCACCATTTTTGGGTAAAGAAGTAAAAAGATTAAAAAATAATAAAACTACTTTTTCAACTTGTATTTTTAACTTATCTCCCTATGGTTTTACTCAAATTTCTAGCGGGAGTACTCGTTGGATGTAAAATTTAATTCCCCATCCAAGGAGTACCCATGTTGCATACTTTCGATGGACCCTACTACAGGAAAAATGATAAATACATGAAAAAACGTGATTGCAATCACGTTTTTTCATGTTTTTTTCATTTTTCGTGTAGTAGGGTCCATCTAAAGTATGCAACATGGGTATTCCTTAGATGAGGAATCAAATTTTGCATCCAACGAGTGTTCCCACTCAAAATTTGAGTAAACCCATAAGGAGATAAGTTGAAAGTACGAGTTGAAAAAGTAGTTTTTTCTTTTCTCCCTCTAAATTTTGATTATGTAATCAAATATTATTTTATTATTTCCACTATAATTTTATAATTTCCTTGGGAGGTCTGTTTTATACCTCAAAATTCCCCTAATGTAAATCCAGTTTTTACATCGTACCAGTGAAAGATAAAAATTAGAGTATCTATTTTTAATAACAAGTGATCCTAAGAATCTAAAGCTACAAAGATCTTAATGCATCCTAAAGACCAAGTACAGAGGTTGTCTTTAACTAATTTTATCTAAACAAAGTGTAACAACCTGAGGCTTATGTGATCTTGAAGAAACATCAAATATCAATGCATCAATAGATTCATGTCCAATAACGATGATTCGTTTGTTAGGAAATAATACTTTAAGGATCGAATCCATTCATAAAATAATAAAATAATAAATGCATATGAAACACTACTAAAATTCATACTACACAAATTAGAATAACCTATTTACAAGAAAGACTTGGAAAATAGTATGAAAAATAAGAAGGTAAGGAAAATATGACAATTATGAGGACCAGCATTCACTAAGATCTCCCTTGAATCTTGGATTTAAGCATCAATAAGATTGTGTAGTTCGACATATGAGATATCATTTCTTCAAGATTATTTTCCTAGATTAATTTGATTAATATATGACCCATATCCATGATTATTAGTCACAATTGATAAAATTCTAATGATTTTGAATATTCCACTTAGAAATCATTGTGTCAATTGATGTTTGCACGGGTGAAGAAGTGGGATTGAAACTAGTGAAATTAATCGTGTAATGTTACCCATCATTTGTGGGCCTTGTGTAAATTTTGGGAGGTCATCCATCCCAAGCCTCCTCTAGCTCAAGCACACTTAATTGTGTATTTTTCCACGCAATCTATCCCACTTAAGAACTAATGTATAATGAATTACATGAAAATCATAGAAAAATTATGTCTTATATATTGGATTGTATAAACCCTTGATGTTTAGATAAAATAGTGAAGGGAGCTCTTACTGAACAGTTCATAAGGCACAATAGCAACAAAGCTTATACAAATAGGATAGAAACCAAAGTGGCCTTTATTGTGGGAGAAACTCCACAATTAAGTGTGACTGAGCCAAAAAAGTCTTAGGTTGAGTGACCTCTTGGGAAGTCCTAGGTACTAGGTGAAAGCTCTTAGGTTGATGGTAGATGCTATTCATTTCATTCGGCCTAATTATTTAACCTTGTGAGAATCACCCAATGTAGTGAGTGGCAAGTGGATTCAAAATCAAGAAATATTAGTTAATTGTAACTAATACTCATGGATATGGGTCATAAATTAGTGACTTAATATACACTAATAATCCTAAAAATTGATATATCATATGATGGATTGTGGAAACCCATTGATGCTTATATAAAAATAATGAAATGACCTCTTATTAAATAGTTCATATGGAACAATAATTTATAATGTTTTGTAAAAGAGATAGTAAGCTAAGTGGTCTTTATTTTGGGAAAATATCTATGGTTAAGCACACTTGAACTAGAGGAGTCTTGGGATGGGTGACCTCCAAAGAAGTCTTTGTTACTAGGTGCAAGCCCTGGAGATTATAGTTGGTTCTATGTGATTCATTTCACTAGCTTTAATATCACTTATTCTCCCTTGTGAGCATCACTCAATTCAATGAGGGCTAAGTGTACTATTCCAAATCATGAGAATTTTGTTAGTTGTGGCTAAATTCATGGAGATGGGTAATAGATTAATGAATTACTCTACATACATAATATTGAAAATTGGATATCGAATATGTTGGACTACAAAAGCCCCTTGATGCTTAAATAAAAGAGTGGAGAGAGCTCTTACATAATAGTCAATAAGACACAATAGTTGTCAAGTTTTTGCAAATGAAGTAGAAAGCTAAGTGGGCTTGATTGTGGGGAAAAATCCATAGTTAAGCATGCTAAACTTAGAGAATTATTGGGATGGATGACCTCCCAAGAAGCCCTAGTTATTGAGTGTAAGCCTTTTTCAAGGTGATTTTTGATGCTATGCAATTCTTTTCACTAGTTTCAATCCCATTTCTTCAACCTTGTGATAATCCTATGATGTAATGAGTGCTAACTGGACAATTAAAAATAATGAGTAATTTATTAATTGCAAATAACACTCATGGATATGGGCCATATTTAATCTTAACAAAATGATATATTATATGTTATATCATATAATCCCCTTAATTAAATGAAAGAGTGAATGGAGCTCTTATTGAATAATTTGTAAGCCACAATACTTTCCAAGTTTTTGCAAATGGGGTAGAAAGCTAAGATGGATTGATTATTGGGAAAGCTCAATAGTTAAGCATGCTTGAGCTGAAGAAGTCTTGATATTGGTGACATCTTATTTACGAGGTGCAAGTTCTAAAGTTATGGTTGATGTTATGTCACTCACTTTTCTAGTTTCAATCCCACTTCACCCCGGGGAGGATCATTTGATGTAATGAGTGATATGTAGATTATTCAAATAATAATATAATGGCCAATTATTTCTAATACTCATCAATATGGTTCATTTATTTTATGAATTATTATATGAAAATATTATTAAAAAAATAATATATTATATGTTGGACTAGGGAATCCCCTTGATGCATAAATAAAAGAGTGAAAAATGACCTTATTAAAAATTTCATAATGCACAATAAATTATAAGGTTTTGTAAATGGGGTATTAGGTTAATTAGACTTGATTGAGGGAAAAAATACATAGTCAAATGTTCTTGAGCTAGAGGCATGGAGTCTTAGTATGGGTGACCTCCTACAAAGTCTTGGAAGTGAAATCCCCGAAGTTGATGGTTGGTGCTATGCAATTACTTTTCTAGTTTCAATCCCACTTCTTCACCCATTTGAGAAATAGATAATATAATGAGTGTTAATTGGACTATATAATCCCCTTGAGCATTCATCACATCAAATACCATGGGCCCATAACCACCAATGGTAAATCCTCCATTGACAAAATCAAGGTTATCTTAATTACTCTTAACTGAGTCGATGTTAATCCAACATCCCCTTTCTAAATGTGGTTTGGATAAACATTTGATGGACCTAAGTATTGCAGCAATAATCTTGCAACCTCCAAGGCCCTTGCCTTTAATTATCAATCCAGGGTTCATAAAAACTTAATAGAGTTTGGCATTGTATGTGTAGTAGGAAATATCTTCTTCTTTTGTCAATTTTTATGCAGGTGGGAAATATTGGAATGAAGATTAGATTCACAAATACCAAGTTAAATTGCTAGCTAAGCTATGTTACAGAAAAATATTTTTTCATAAATGAATTTTATAAAAGGAAAAGGCACACACATCTATGCTACTTGCAATGAATTAAAAAGAACATTTGTTGGAATTAAAGAACTTTGAATCAAAACCCTAAATTGTAGAAAACATTTAAAACACAATTGAAAAAAACATATATGGAAAATTTGGTGAGGTTTCTAGACCTATGAATTTCATCATTAATGTCATAGAGGTGTTTTAATACATCAAGGAGATCAACCCAAGTGTTTTTTGCAAATTTGAGCGAGAAAAGGGGACTAATTATAGGTTGCTACATGAGTCTATATTTTTCTACAGGAAACAATCTAGTGGGATTATAAACCAATTATAATATAAATCTAAGATGAGGAAAATATGAGGTAATAGTAGGAAATGATGTCATCCAACCAATCAAGGCTGAAGACAACTTGATGTTGAAAGTTTCAACAAGAAACAGTGGAATTGGCATCCAGAAATAAAATCAAGAAAATGGCACCGAGAAATGGCTACCATGTGAGGCTTTTGATCTAACTATTCCTTAATTAAATTGAAAGTAAATTGTAATTTCATCTCATAACCTGTATCAGTTAACTAAGTGAGATAGACTTAGTTAGCTCAATAATTTCGAGTTGAGGGTGAAAGGTGAGGTATGTAGAGTGATTCTATTATTTTCAATGTCTAGTTACAGTTGTAGCACTAGTGTGGTGTGAGTGTAATCAGTTAACTCAAATTAATTGAGTTAAAATCAGTTTAACTAGTTCTAACTTAGTGATGAGCTAGTGAGAGGTCAAGTGAATTAAATTAGATTTAAGTCACAAGTAGCGATCTATCAAGTAACTGATTATGAATATTAATAGATACATGTGTGGCAATAATGATGGCGACCCCCAGTTGAGAAATAGGTTAAAGGGAAGTAAAATATCAGTTGTATTATTAGCAAATTTATAGGGTGAAATTATAAAGTCAGAGGAAGAATCATGATGGATTGTGCAATCAAGGAAGGTTTATTATCCTATTTAATAGGGATTAATTGCCTATGGATTTCATGAGAAAGGTTGGGCTAAGCAAGGGCTGAGAATTGTCTAAGTGTTAGTCACTTTTTCCTAAGAATTTCTAGCTATTTTTGAGCAGGATCAAGGTGAGACGATCAGTAGAGTGCATGAATTTCTCGGTGTGAAAAAGAATTGTATTGTTTCATGATTATTTGAATATGTAGGATATATGATAGAGAGGTTTTCATCAGGTTATTTCCCCAGATACATCTTGTGTTGTGTGATTGACAATTTCCTTTCTCTTAGTTGCATGTGATTGAGCATTTGTGTTTTATATTCTACAAATATAGTAGAAGGATTTAGTATATTTTTTTAGTACATTACATGATCAGATTGAATACATTTGTATAGAGTTTATATATAATTTCTACATGGTATCAAAGTTCCAGGAATCACAATAGTGTAGAAGAAATTTAGTTTGTATTGAACAGTTTCAAATTTGCAGATTTATTCTTCAGAGTCCAACAGCAGATCAAGATTTATTTCAATGACTTGAGACTCAAATATGCACTCGAGGGAAAGTCGAATTATATTGTATGGAAGGAAATGATGGAGGTAGTGTTGGAGGACAACAGGTTGAAGGAATTCAAAGATAGTGACACTCCCAATCCCACAGCAGTAGATGCCCAACTTCTTGATGCGTGGCAGAAGAAGGTAGAAAAGGCGAGAAGGATCTTGTTGGAGGGAGTTCGAGATCATATTGTCTCAAGTCTCCATGGGAAGTTTAATCCATATGGTATGTGGAAGGCCTTAAAAAATATTTTTCAAAATAGCAGCGACAAAAGGAAGTTGATGCTGAAGGACAAGCTCAAAAATATCAAGAAGGAGGAGGGCGAGACAGTACCAACATACTTGGTGAAGTTCAATCAATTTCAAGATGAGCTTGGAAGTGTTGGTGTGACCGTAGCCGATGATGACTTGGTGAGCCTAGCATTTCTAGGCCTTCCCAAGAGTTTGCATAGTTACTAGGACTCTGTGAATGGGAGGGAGAAGTTACTAGACTAGGAGCGTTTGTGGTCCAACTTAGTAATAGAAGAGATAAGGTGGAGCACCAGAGACGGGTCCTCGAACACCAACAAAGAAGAATATTGTGCATTGGTCGGAAAAGGAATGAAATCCAAGGGAGAGAAGTCCCAAGGTGAATAGGGAAAGAGAGACTTGTCCAAGATCATATGTTTTCATTGTTACAAGCATGGGCACTATGCTTCTAATTTTCCACAAAATAAGAAAAGAAAGAAGGAGCCTGTAGTTGTAGCAGGTGAAGCATTAGCTTCACAGTTAGAGCTTGATTTTACGCTCATTTCATGCATGTCCATCAATGTAATGGGATGTATGTGGTATCTAGATAGTGATGCCTTGTTCCATATGAAGGGGAATAGAGATCTCTTTAGTGAATTGGAGGAGAAGGACCACCAGCAGAACATATATTTTGGAAATGACGGGAGGTATAGTGCGACTGATATAGGTACAAATAACTTTTAGAAGCAGTTTGGCTCCCCTCTCAGACTAGAAGATGTTTTGTATGTTCCAGGCCTAAGGAAGAATCTTGTCTCCGTAGCGGTATTGGAAGACTGTGGTTATGAGGTGATGTTTAGAAAAGGAAAGGTTTTCCTTAAACACATAGCCACATGGCAGGTGAATAAGATTGGTTCAAGAGTCATAACCTATATGCACTAGATTTTTAGGATGCATGCAAATATTTGAGGAGAAAATCAATGGTTAATGACTTGGTCTTTGAGAGAGAGAAATTATCTCTAAACACGCAGCCTCAGAAGTAGTCTCGAAAGGTTTTTGAGTAGCCACAATTGGATACGTAGAGTGGAGATTGAGTGGAAGAGTCCACTCAAGCAGAGACCTCCAGAAGGGGGAAATTTCACGCCAGAAAGTCAAAGAGAGTACATGCAACTATACCTCCACGTGTGAGGTGGGGCAATGTGCAGAATTAATCCCAAGAAGAAATTTTGGTAGGGTCCATTGAGATGGTGTGTCTCATGGATCGAACCTGGCCACGAGGAGCCCACAGTACAGTAGTAGCAAGAACGATTGGTTATATTGATGCAGTCATATGTCAAGAGGACATAAATCAGAGTGACAGAAGTCAGATACTAGAGCACAGATCAGAGTTGGGAGCAGTGCAGAGTGCATGGATGCAGATGTCAGCAGCAACATAGAGAGTCCAATAGATATGTGCAGTAGCTAGTAGCAATTAGAAGACTCTAATGACAGATGCATTATATTGATTCATTTTTTTGGAGGCTATTCGGTTTCATGAGAGTTGCATGTGAAAACAACACTAGATAAGGATTGTATGCAAGAACAATCCAAAGGTACCAGATTGGGATAGATTTATTCATTTCTTGATGAGAGGGAGTGCTGAAATTTGCAACAAGAAATAGTGAAATTGGCATCAAGAAATCAAATACAGAAAATGGCACCAAGAAATGGCTACCATGTGAGGCTTTTGATTTAATTATCCCTTAATTAAATTGAAAGTAAATTGTAATTTCATCTCATAACAACTTGTATCAGTTAACTAGGTGAGATAGACTTAGTTAGCTCAATAACTTTGAGTTGAGGGTCAAAGGTGAGGCATGTAGAGTGATTCTATTATTTTCACGGTCCACTTGCAGTTGTAGCCCTAGTGCGGTGTGAGTGTAATTAGTTAACTAAAAATAATTGAGTTAAAATCAATTTAACTAGTTCTAACTAAGTGATGAGCTAGTGAGAGGTCAAGTGAATTAAATTAGATTTAATTCACAAGTAGTGATCTATCAAGTAACTGATGATTCACTATTAATAGTTGCATGCATGTCAATTCTAATGAAAACACAGTTGAGACTGAGGTCAAATGGAAATAAACTATTAGCTGTACTATTAGTGAATTTCCCGGGCACAATTATAAAGTCAGAGGAAGGCTCATGATGGATTGTGTAGTCAAGGAAGGTTTATTATCCTATTTAATAGGGATTAATTTCCTAGGGATTACGTGAGCAAGGCTAGGCTAAGCAAGGGCTGAGAATTGGCTAAGTGTTGGTCAATTTTGCCTAAGAATTACTAGTCAGTTTTGAGCAGGATCAGGGTGAGACCAAGGATAGAGTGCATGATTTTCTCAGTGTGAGAAATAATTTTATTGTTTCATGATTCTTAAACTATGTAAAATATATGATAGAGGGGTTTTGAGCAGGTGCTTTCCCTAGATACATCTTGTGTTGTGTGATTGATAATTTCCTTTCCCTTACTTGCATGTGATTGAGCGATCATGTTTTATATTCCGCAAATATAGTACAAGGATTTAGTATCTTGTTTTATTACATTACATGATCAGATTGAATCCATTGATATATAGTTTCTATATCATTTCTACACCTGATTCAAGTTTTATTTGGTTTCTTGTAGTTATGGAACCAACTCTACAACAAAATAGTGAACGTGAAATCTATAACATCAAGAGAAATGCAATAGAGGAATACTTTAAATTGCAATATTAAGTGCTACAATTGATGACAACTTTCATAAATAAATTACAATGAAATTTTTTCTAAAGAATCTCCTACTTAACCATGCAGAAAAACAATTAAATTTAACTTCCAAATTCTAATGTTAGAAACTAAATAATTGCAAAGCACAATACCAACATAAGTACAAAAGGGATCTAAATCTATTATGGTTTTTCCAGACCAAGGATGCTCAAAGTCATTAAAGGATAACCAAGCTAAGAGCTAGAATGAAGAACTACTTCCATTAAATAGAAACATGTTCTCATATTACAAGATTGCAAAATTTGCTTGAAAAAAAAGAGAGAAAAAAAAACTAATATTACTTTATACTTATTCCTTCCTTCTATATCTCCTATTGGGATAATTTGAGCCTCTTATTTATACATAAATTGGGGGGAAACCTACTTGAGAGGAGGGTTTTATTTACCTCCAAAAATTCTTGAAAAATGGGATTTTATTCATAATCCACCTCACACCAACAGGAGAGGATTTAAATTCTCCAAGATAGCCAATTTTAGGATTTCCTACTAGAGAGAAAAAAACTCTAAAATATGTCAAGTACATAAAGTGGGGAGAAACATCCTTGAGAGGAGGGCTACATTTCCCTCCAAAATTTCTTGAAAAATGGGTTCTTATTCCAAATCCACCTCACAACAATATGATGGGAATTAGATACCTTGAGCTAGCCAAGTGTAGGCATTCCTGCTATAGAGAACAAGTGCCTAAAATCTACCAAGTGCTAGATCTCTTATAATTTACTCAATATCTATGTAAATCCTACACAGAAAACATGTTAAAGAACGTAAAATATGAAAACCACATTTAACTCTTCTAGGAACCCATAAAGCTAGGAAAGTATAGTATTAAGTGAAAAGGTGGGTTCAAACATAGTTCTATGTGCTTAGGAGTGGATTTATGGGCATTATAAGTTACTTATTTTGGAGACGCATCATAGCCCTTTGCTAGAATTTTTGCTCACCCTTGGGAAACTCATTCTTCTTCTCGTCTTTTATTTTGTTTAGCTATTTCCTTGATGATTTGGTTGATGTTCCAAGATGAGTTGGTTTCGTTACCTCTACTAACTAGAATCCTACATTCTCTTCTATATACTTACACTCTCAGGACTCTTCTTCTTGGATTTGGTGTTATTGTAGCCCCAACAGAAAATGTGGATTGAACCTAAGCCCTATCCATTGAACACAATGTCTTTGGATGATTCTTTTATGGAAAGGGGTCCTTTCTAGCGCTTCTTGCAATAGATCAGGAGAGTGATACTCATCTTCATGTTGTGAGACAACCCTTGCCACCTTATTTGGCACATATATGATCTTTCTTCCCCTCATGGTTTTAAAGTGTTCTCAAATTGGAGGATGGATTGTAGTTGTCTCTTCTTCCAAATATATTTTATTTCAAGGTCCTCTGGAAGGATAGCATGGGATTTTGTAACCATTAATGGGGATGGATGTTCAGGTATGATCCATAGAGGTTATTTCAGTTTCTGATCCCATGTCCTTTTAAATTTCTCTACTATGATTTCATGATATCTCAACCAAGATGCTAGTTCCAATAGTTATGTATCTAGGATGTCATATAGACATGTTGGTGAGGACCAATTTATGAATATAAAATTAAAAAATCTTAGCCTCGTCTTTCATTTCACATTGTAGGAAAAATTTCTATGAAATGTTTAGTTTGTTTGTAGTTGGATTGTTCCTATTTTGGATATTTGGTTCATAAATAACATACATATTTATTCCTTTAGGAATAGGGAATATTCCCTTGAAGGCTTCCTACAACTAACAACTTCCAAAGAGAGGTGCACTATGGTTCCCAAGAATGTCTCCATTTTTGTAATTTGAGCATGCTTTTCCTTCAACAACTCTTGTGCCTTTTGTAATTGCTTCCTTAGGTAGTGGTTTTATCTTTATATTTTTTCTCTCTTGTTAAATTTATCTATTCTCAAGAGGGCCATTTCCTCCCTCATATTATTGACTCCATATTCCATTTTGGAAATGTCAGCTACCTTTTTATCATGTTCAGTCCTCCTCCATCTATGTGCTTCCACCTTGGAATTTTCTACCTCAATCATCAAATGGGGCACCATATGTGTAGGGAGAAACCTCCCTAATGTCCCAATAATAGGGGTGTTAGTCCTTAGTGGTCAGGAGAAGAATTAAACTAGCATCCTTGGGGAAGACTATTTTGTAGCCTTTTTTGTTTCTTGTAGCTCTTTGGGATGTTCATGTAGGTGTATAGGCTACTCTTGTAGTTGAACAATTTTTTCCTGTATATAGAATAAATTCCCTATTTCATTAGGCTCTACTAACATCCTTCCCTATTCTATCTTTGTTTCATGTGCCCTAGGTTCTAGTAAGCCCTATATCTTCTCCTCTTGTAG